>JADRCH010000236.1:1991491-2183935 GCA_019843965.1 Rhynchomys soricoides
CACACACACATGCACACACACACATGCACACACACACATGCACACACTGCATGCATACACACTGTATGCATCAATGCCATTCTTGCATGGAGTCTACTGCCGGTGAAGCAGACTTGGGAAGAAGGAAACACGAAGAGCCCTGCAGTTGCTAAGTCATGTTGGCCTGGAAAAACTCAAGGCTAAATAACTCAGCTGCACAGCCCTGTCTCACAGGGAGGGCTCCAGCTGTCCTGGAACACAGTTCTGCACTCCCCCTCAGAGAGCTCAGTCTAAAGATCTCAAGGAAGAACATGTCTTGTTCACTGATAGTGAACATTCAAAAGAAACACAACGCCTGTCGAGAGATATTGCAGGGGCTGGAGAGACGACTCAACAGCCAGGGGTATACTGAGGCAGGCACAGTAGCACGGGCCGGGCCGTTCACCTCAGCACTTCCAGAGGCAGAGGCAGGTCTGTAGGACTTCGAGGGCAGTGTCTGGTCTACACATGGAGTTCCAAGGCAGTCTAGAGAAGTGATACCTGGGAGGGAAATCAATATGTTCTCTATTTGGGGGTGTAAAACCCTAGCAGATAAAACCCACTAAATATGGGACTCATGACTTCATGAAATTTGCAGGCAAATGGATGGAACTTGAAAATATCCTGAGTGAGGTAACTCAGTCCAAAAAAAAAAAAGAACACAGTATGTGCTCACTAATAAGTGGATATTAGTCCAAAAGTTCGGAATATCCAAGATTCAGTTCACAGCAACCATAGGACTAAGCGTGAGGTCCCAGATGGAGGAGTTGGAGAAGGGACTGAAGGAGCTGAGGGAGTTGGCAGCTCCATGGAGGGAACAACAGTGTCAAGTGGCCTGACCTCTCTCCCTCCCCACCCCTCCCCACCCCCCCACCCCCGGTGCTCCAGGAGCCTGGACCACCAACCAAAGAATAAACATGGAGGGACTCATGGTGCTGACCACATATGTGGCAGAGGAGGATCTTGTTGGCCATCAGTGGGAGGAAAGGCCCTTGGGCCTAAGGGTGTTAGATGCCCCAGTGTAGGGGAATGCCAGGGAGGGAAGACAAGAGTGGGTGAGTGGGTGGTGGGGGAATACCCTCATAGAGGTAGGGGAGGGGGATGGGATAGGGGGTTTCCAAAAGGGAGACCTGGAAAGGGGAAAACATTTGACATGTAAATAAAGTATCAAAAAATAAAAAAATAAAAAAAGTTTTGTCAAGAACCAGTACAACTGTCAGTAGGCTGTAATTGTGGTAGGCTTTGGTCAGTGAACAAAAGCTACCTTGACATCACAACTATGCATTAAAAATGCTGTCATCCTAATATCACATGGTGGGGAAAGCAAGTTTAAATTATCACTGTTACACCTCCATTTACTATTCCTTGGGCTTTTTTTCCTGTACAAATCTATTAATTGTAGGTTTTTTTCTTTCTTTTTTTTTTTTTAAAGATTTATTTATTTATTTTATGTATACAAGTACACTGTCTTCAGACACCCCAGAAGAAGGCATCAGATCCCCATTATAGATGGCTGTGAGCCACCATGTGGTTGCTGGGAATTGAACTCAGGACCTCTGGAAGAGCAGACAGTGCTCTTAACCACTGAGCTATCTCTCCAGCCCCAATTGTAGGTTTTTGTATAACATGATGACTGACAATAAAACTGACTTTATCTCCTTAAAAATAGTTTTTAATTGCTAAATGCGTATAAAATACAGTAAATGAATAAAAGGTACTCTTGAGAAGTTTCTCAGTTGTTCACAATTAGGAAAGCAACTGCTGTAAACATCAGACTTATCAGTGAGTGACATTTGGAGAATTCCCACAGAATGTAGATCTGGAAAAATATTTGGTATCAATATGCTGGGAGAATATGTTGATCTTCTTGAACTTGTGGATGGGCAGGTTAGAGGGACTAGCAGGGAGAATATGTCATTTAAAATCCTGAATAGATGATAAGAAGAAGCACCAGAGGAATTTCTCTGGTGAGGGGCCAGTGAGACGTCTCTGAGGGTAAAGACTATTTCCGTGCAACCCTGATGATCTGAATTCAATTCCCAGATCCCATTTTGGATCCACAAAAATTGTCCTCTGATTTCCACACATGTGTGGTGGCACATGCCTGTGTCCAAACGTATATGCACACATCATTCACTGACAACTCCATAATAATAATACATTTTAAAATTAAAATATTTAAATGTATCCTAGTGTCTCTTTGCTTTTAACTTCTCTCTCCGCTGTTAAAATTGATTAAAGTCATCACTGCTTTTATTTAGATTTTTTTTTTTCTTTTCTTGGAGTGAGAAGACAGAGATGGCCTCTTCAGAAAACTTGTAGATCTGACGGCCTTTCCAAGATTGCTTGTGGTGGATGAGATGCTCCCCACAGTCTTGGGCATTTGAACACTTGGTCCCCAGTCGGTGGTGATGTTGGGGTAGGCTTAGGAGGTGTGGCCTTGCTGGAAGAAGTGTGTCCCCTGGAGCAGGCTTTAAGAGTTTTAAGACTTACATTATTTTAGTTTGCTCTCTCCACTTTATGCTTGTAGTTCAAGATGTGAACTTCAGCTTCCTGCCTCCATGGTTGCTATGCTCCTGCCCCACCTTACAGACTCCGATCCCTCTGGAACTGTAAGCCCAAAATAAACCATTTTCTTCTATAAAATGCCTTGGTCATGGCGTTTTAGATCAGCAGGAGAAAAGTAACAGGTACACTACTGAACTTGGATAAAAACAAGACAGAGCATTGACTAAATTCAAAATGATTCTGCTTCAACCATAACAAAGTAACAGGAGGCAGAATGACCCTTGTGACACTGGCCAAATGTACGATAGACATGGGTAAGAGGTGACACAGGACTGTTCCCTGACAGGTTGCTGGTTGAGGTCCCCAGAAGCTGCCCTGCTACTCTATTGGGAGGCCACTCTGGACCATGGTGAGAGCGAGGATCTGGGCAGAACACAGTGATCCTGCAAAGGGAATGACCAAAGAGTTGAAAAATAAATTAAGATGATCCTGGGATTCGCAACTACATTGTCTTCTTGGAACATTTGTGAAATTTCAGCCCTGGACATATAGTTTAAGCAACAAAAATTTAATTTGGCCATAAAGAATTGCCTTGGGGAAGAGATTAAGATTAATCTATCATCAGAGCAGTGAGCACTGAAAGAAAGTTATCAGTGAGAAAGGCTGAGGGGGGTGTGGTTCAGATGGTAGAGCGCTTGTCTATCATTCTTGAAGCCCTGGGTTTGAGCTCCAGTACTCCATAAACTGGGACTAGTAGTGTGTCGGGTTATAACAGCACTCAGGAGGTGGATGCAGGAGGATCAGCAGTTCAAGGACATCCTCGACTACACAGTGAACTTGAGACCAGCCTAGGCTATATAAGACTCTGAATCAAAAAAGAGAGGGGTAGAGGAAGAGTGCAGGGGCTGAGGGATGGAACTTAGTGTAGGGTAGTGAAGCATTCTGAAATTCTACATGCACATCCTCCTGGAGCATTTGCTACACCAGCTGTGTTCACACGGGAAGGGGAGACCAAAAAATACTGAAGCATGAGCACTGAGGCTGAACACAAAGGCACCCTGGAGTTAGATCTCAGAATCCACCTGTATTATTAACTTTTTTGCTGCTGTGACAAAATGTCATGACCAAAAGCAAGTTAAGGAAGTTTATGTTGGCTTATGGCTCCAGGGACTGCATGTCCATATGGTGGAGGGGAACAGGAAGTAGATGGATCACATTCCAACTACACACAGGAAGGAGTGGGGTGGGACTATCACCCCTCAAAGCCCACACATCAGTGAGGGACTTCCTCCAGCAAGGCTCTGTGTCCTAAAAGTTTCATAGCCTTCAAACAGAGTCACCAACCAGGGACCAAGTACTCAAATACATGAGTCTGGGGGGGTGGGAGGGGTGTCATTTCTCAGTCAACAGGTTACCACCTAAGAAGAGAGTCCCTGAAAACTACTTCAGACATTTATCTGAAAAATATAAAATGGTTTCACAGTGTGAGAAGCTAAACAACAATAGAAAGGTGGGACAGATCCCTAGCAGCTTGGATCAGCCAGTTTGGCTGGCCCACATGGTAAATTTCCAGAACAGTGAAAAACCCTGTCTCAAACAAAATGTGGAACGTAAGCGAGGACCAACACCAAGGTTGCCCTCTAGCTTCCCCCTTCCACACGTGTTGTGCAAGCACATGCCAGCACTCACGTCTGCACCACACACACATGGGTGTGATGTGGGCCTATAATTAAAGAGATGTAGGTCAGTTAGTAGAGAGCTTGCCTAATATGTGCAAAGCTCTGGGTCCAACCTTCAAAGGCTCACTGGCCAGCTAGCCTAATCAGCCAAGTCTCAGGTCCCATAGAGAGGATCTGTCTAAAACAATAAGATGGGTGGCCTCTGAGGAATAACATCCCTGCACCACACACACACACACACACACACACACACACCAAACTAAAATAATCAAAAATTTAGAGTGGTTGTGGGCTGAAAAAATCAAGACAAACTCTTTCCAGGAATGGAGATGTAGCTCAGGGCAGAGTCCTTGCCTAGACTATTTGAGGTCCATTAAAAACAAACCTGAGCAGGGTGGTGGTGGCACACGCCTTTAATCCCAGCACTCAGGAGGCAGAGGCAGGCAGATTTCTGAGTTCAAGGCCAGCCTGGTCTACAGAGTGAGTTCCAGGACAGCCAGGGCTACACAGAGAAACCCTGTCTCGAAAAACCAACCAACCAACCAACCAACCATGAAAAGAACAAGGTAAGTAAGTTACTTTACTAGGCAACTAAAATGCTACTGTATAGTAATTAAGGCAGCATGATTTAGGCAATCAGATAATGATAAACAAATTAAAAAACTGCACTAAATGAAGAGTCCAGAGATACATTGTATTAGCTCTCTGTTACTGTAACAAAATACTGGAGACAATTGACCTACATAGAGGAAATGGTTCTTTTGTTCCTTTTCGATTTGTTTTGTTTTTTTGAGGCCAGGTTTTTCTGTGTAACAGAGCCCTGGCTGGAACTCCCTTTGTAGACCAGGCTGGCCTGGAACTCACAGAGATCTGCCTGACTTTGTCTCCCAAGAGCAGGGATTAAAAGTGTGCACCCACCTCAGCCAGCTGGAAATGATTCTTTTGGCTCATAATTTTAAGTTTCAGCCTGCAGTTTGTTGGTCTATTTTCTTTGGGTCTGTGGTAAGGTAGAACACCATGGCAGCACATTCGTGATGGGGAACTTGTTTGTCTCATGACAACCAAGAATCAGAGAGAAAAGAGGGGGAGGGGGAGGGGTATCCCCTTTAGGAACATGCTCTTGATGACCCAACTTCCTTCTGGTAGGTTCCATCTGTTAAAAATTCCCTCACCTCTCAAGAGTGCAAAGTTTCTTCACAAACCTTCCACAAATGGGCCTTTGAGGGCATTTTCATATTCAAATGATAGCTCAGATCCTCCTTACTATGAAAATTGCATGCTGGGCTAGTTGAAAAATACCCGGGAAGAGGCAGGAGTGTGGCTCAGTGGTAGAGCACTTACCCAGCATGCACAGGCCCTGCAGTAGAAGCTGTACTTCCAGTTTAGAGTCTCAGTCTTTCCCTGGGCTTGTGGTCTGGGCTGTGGTACCTCCTGTGAGACTGGGCAACAGCAAGCCTCAAGTCCAGGTCACACACAAGCACAAAGAGAAACACAGATACTGTATTGTGAAATGAGTTGCAGTATTTTCTGGATACAAGCATTCCAAGCATTGCATGAGATGTTCAATGCATTATCATAAATTAGGCTTTGTGTTCGATGGGCCTTCCTAGTTGTGAGTGCTCTGAGAACGTTCAAGGTCATCGGTTCTTGGCGTTCAGTGCAAGGGTGTTCAGTAAGTCCCATGTCTTAAAATGTTTTTAAAATATAAAATTGTTAGCCAGGCAGTGACGATGCACGTCTTTAATCCCAGTACTTGGGAGACAGAGGCAGGTGAATTTCAGAGTTCAAGGCCAGCTTGGTCTACAGAGTGAGTTCCTGGATTACATAGATTACGGACAGGGCTGTATAGAGAAACCCTGTCTCAAAAATAAATAAATAAGTAGATAGATATTTGTTTTATTTTGAAATTTATTTTATTTTAATTGTGTGTGTGTGTGTGTGTGTGTGTGTGTGTGTGTGTGTGTTTGTATGTGTACACGAGAGCATAAGGCCAAAGGAACAAGATACCCTGGAACTGGAGCAGTGGCCTGTTGTGAGCCGGCTGACATGGCTCTAAGGCAGGTTCTTTGCATACTCTTAACTGATAAGCCAACTCTCCGGCCTAGATTTGTCTTAGTCTTATCTTAAGTGCATGAGTGCTTTACTTTCATGTATGTAGATGCCTGCAGTTCCTGGGACTGCCAAATGAACCCTGAGCCTGGAGCTGCAGATGCTCTTAGGCACTGAGCTATGTCCCCAGCCCTCACAGATGCACTTTTACTCAGATAGCATTAGACCCCAGTTAACTCTCTTGATGTGATGCAGTCATACATGAAAGAGCAACTGTTTGAGAAATTGAAAAGGCAAACTACAGAAAGAAAAAAATTATAATACACACAGAGAAATGATAAAGGGTGTGTGTAGACTATATTTTTAATGTCTTCTGTATTAGTGGGAAAGACGAACAATAGAAAGCAGACTGAATATAAACAAAAAAGTTCCATAAGGAATTTAAAATACTACCAAACGAATACAAAAATGTTGGCGAATTTGTTAAAAATAAATGATTCCCAACCTGGGTGGTGGTGGTGCATGCATTCAATCCTGGCACTCTGGAGGCAGAGGAAGGTGGATCTCTGAGTTTGAGGCCAGCCTGGTCTAGAGAGCGAGTCCCAGAACAGCCCCAAAATAAATGAGAGAGAGAGAGAGAGAGAGAGAGAGAGAGAGAGAGAGAGAGAGAACTGAGACAAGTGATTAAGTGATTCAGGTTAGCTGGAGCAGAGAGAAATTACCTAAATTTAAACACGACGTGGATGCTGCTACATGCTACACGGAAAGCGACCAGCAGAGGACAGCAGTTAGCTTTCTCAGCTCCCAACTGCTCCCCGTTGCAGGCTTCAGAGAAGTGCCTACTGTGGGTTGCTGCGACTTCTGGAGCCTCGTGCAACCCTGTGTCCTTCTGCCGCTGCTGAAAACACTAAATAAGCGTGTGAAGATGCCCCACTTTTAGACTTAGTGTTAC
Source organism: Rhynchomys soricoides (assembly GCA_019843965.1). NCBI lineage: Eukaryota > Metazoa > Chordata > Mammalia > Rodentia > Muridae > Rhynchomys > Rhynchomys soricoides. Next base: position 1,998,698 of record JADRCH010000236.1, read on the forward strand.
AGAACATGGGCGTTAGCCTGTGCCCTAAGCCAGGTTCTGCTCCCTGCTCTTAATAATCCAATTAAAAGAGCCCAATTAGGGGGTGGTAAGACTGAGCAGTTAAAACATGCACTTCCCTTGCAGAGGGCTGGAGTTTGGTCCTCAGCACCTGTATCAGACAGCTCACAACTGCCTGTATCTCCGGTTCCAAGGGGTTCCAGTGCCTCTGACCTCGGTGGACATTAGCCACACTGTAAACACACACACACACAGTAATAAAGTTTTTAAAAATCCAAATTAATAGTGAAAAGCAGAAAAATACTTAATGAGGTACCAAGAGAAGAGTGACAAAGAGATCCAGCACCATCCCTACCCCAGTTCCTCTTCCGGCCAGGAGATATGCATAACTCATAGTCCAACCAAGGGGTGGTTCAGGCCACCCTTGTTTGGTCAAGATTCAATCTCATCCTATAAGGTAGTCTAACAAATTATAATCCCTTTCCAAGACAAGTATAAGATTCATGTGAAAACTGTCTTTTGTTTGCATCCATGGTTTCAATGGTCTGATAGATTCAGAGGCACTCTTCAGCTGTTTGGATTATCTGTGTTCCTGGCAAGCCAGTTACACTAGGAAACGTGGAGTCTCCCAGGAGCTCTGTGATACAGTGAGCAGAAACTACGCCTTAAGTGTCTCCTCAGTTCATGAACCTGAGACTCAATAGCAAAAAGGCAAAGGCGTGCTCAAGTCCACAGAGCAAGGTCAGGTTTTCTGAGCAAAATGTAGTGTTCTCTCTCTCAGGTATGGTGGTGTCCTTAATGCCAGCACTCCAGAGGCAGAGAGGTAGGTGGATCTCCAAGGCCAACCTGGACTACAAAGCCAGTTGTAAGACAGCCAGGGTTACACAGAGAAACCCAGTCTTCAAAACAAACAAACGAGAAAGGAAAGAAGGAAGGAAGGAAAGAAGGAAGGAAGGAAGGAAGAAGAAATGTAGCACATTTTCTGCTTTACCATTAAACCTCAAAGGTTAAATCTATCTAGAAGGTAGATCAGTTCATATGCTGTATTAGTTACTGTTCTTTTGCCATGAAAAGACATCACAACCAAGGCAACACTTATAAAAGAAAGCATTTAACTGGGGACTTGCTTACAGTCCGTGATCGTCATGGTGGGAAGCAGACAGGCCTGGTATTGGGATCCTGATCTGTAGGCAGCAGGTGGCAAGCAGAGAAAGAGTGTTTGGGCCTAGAATGGGCTTTTGAGACCCCAAAGACCCCCCCCCCCCAAATATACAAACTGCTACAGTTAGAATAATCAAGTATAGCCTAGAAAAAGGTATCAGGGCTCCACAGAAACAGGCCACACCATTTGCTGGGGCAGGGTGTAAAAGAAACTGGGGTCAGAGAAGGTTCCCTGGAAGAGAACTCCCCTTCCCCTTCAAAATAGCTTTGATGTGGAAAATAAAAAGGCACAGTGGTGTAAATGATGGCTCAGCATCAGTGTAGACTGGGTGGAATTCTTTCTCACCTCTCCCTCTAGCTCCAAGCCTATGACAGACATTATTAATCAACTGTAGAACTCTTACCCTTTAGCTCAGTCTGTCTGGAATCCACCTCATCATTGTGTGCCATGTACCATCGCTGTGCTCCTTGATCAAGCAAAAGAAGGTGCTGGAGGACCCAGTACCCTCTTCTCACAGTGCATTATCTCCCTGGTAGTCGTAATTGCATATTTTATGCCCAGAGCTGTGTTGAATGTTTTCCATTCAACCCATTTGCCAATAAGTTCCCAGATATTGGGCATTGGTCTGGCTTCACAATTAAGATATATTGAGGCTGAGAGCGTATTAGGATCCTCACAGTAGCAGAACCAAAATCTAACAGGGAACTTGTCTCCAGCCCAGGCTCCAGATAAGCTGTTTTGGGAAGGCAGGGAAGCCTGGTTTAAGCCTGAAGACAGTAGTAGGACCAGTCTGCAGTGTAGTCCGAGTAGAAGTCACTGAAAATCTTTTGTTTCTTTGTTTCTTCATGCCATGTCACCTTGTTGATAGCGGGACAACAAAAGATAAACCCTTCTGGTACAGGGTATGTACTGAAGAAATAAAACCACTCAAGAGGCCTGAATAAGTCAAATTATACAGAGCTTTTATTCACCCCCAGTAGGGCAGTCCCACACAGAGTAACAGGAAGCAGCCCCTACCTCCAATTTGTTCAAGTTTTAAAGGGAAAACCATCAATTGTGATGTATCTAGGAAGATGGCTGTGGACATCTGCACCAAGCAATCCATGTTTGTGGAAGCAGAGAGACAGCAAGTAAATGATCGGGCAGTTCTCATGACCTTGAGGTCAGGGACACTTTGTATAAGAATTTATGGCTAGTCTACGTGATTACAGACCAGTTTACCGAAGATAGTTTTAGTATTTAAAGTATTCTTGAGAAAAACTATAGTTAAGTAACTACTGCATTTCTGTATAGACTGATAGCATGACCCCTCCAGGGCATTCATTGTATAAATGAGGGAGAGAACAGCCAGGGGCATCTAGAGGAGCCCAGAACAGCGGGAAGAGCGGGAAGAGCAGAACAGGAGAAGAGCAGGAGCAAAACTGGGGGAGGGGCCTTGAGAGAGGGAGAGCAAGAGACTGAGAGAGGCGGGAGTGGGCAGACAGAGAGGGAGAGAGGGAAACAAAGCAAGGGAGACAAAGAAAGAAGGGGCAAAGGGGGGAGGAATAGCAGTGTTATAAGGAGAAGGGTGAAGTCCTGAACTGGAGGGAGTTGAGGGGAGGGAGGAGGGGAGAAGAGCTCTTAGCGTGGGCTTTGAAAAGTGTAACAGGAGCTGTGATACTGAAGGAGCCTGAGGCCGGCCTGAGCTTTGATACACTTAATAGACACCACAATTAGCCATTTGTCCCTTCTGCCTTTTGGGACTTAGGGAAATGGAGTTTTCTTTGGACCGGACACCCCAGCCTCTTGTTGATGAAAAGGGGCAACATTATCTCTTCTGTAACTGCTTCTCAGCTGGCATCAGGAGGTGCTTGTCAGGGTTCAGGAAGGCTGGAATGCGGGCTATGGCAGTTTGAATAGGAATGACCCCCACAGACTCATGTGTTTGAATGTCTGGCCTATAGGAAACAGCACTATTAGAAGGTGTGGCTTAGTTGGAGTAGGTGTGGCCTTGTTGGAGGAAATGTGTCACTGTGGAGGTGGGTTTTGTGGTCTCATAAACTCAAGCTAGGCCCAATGTGGCACAGTTTCTTCTGCTGTCTGCAGATCAACTCTGTAGAACTCCTAGCCCCTTTTCCAACACCATGTCTATCTGCATGCTGCATGCCACCATGTTTCCTGCCATGACTAAACTTCTGAAACTGTAAGCCAGCCCCAATTAAATGTTGTCCTTTGTAAGAGTTGCTATGGTCACGGTGTCTCTTAGCAGCTATAGAAACCCAAACTAAAACATTGGCCAAAGGCTGGGATTGGGGGGGGGGGGGGAGTCGGGCAATAGCAGGGGACGCCTTCAATTCCCAGGTTCTGAAGAACCACCTAAGTCCAGGGAAGTGCAGGCTGCTTTGCAGCAGTCAAGAATGCTGATCCAAAGCAGGGTTCAAGACCGTAAAGGTAGGAGCAGGAGTAAGGTACGGGTAGGAGACCTGAGGAAATTCCACCGGAAGCATCTGGTTTGCCTACCATTGGGTAATTCCACCAATTCTTCCCTGAAATGCCTGAAAGAGACAGGGACAATCATTATGACAGGTATTGTGAATCAGTGGGATAGAGAGATGTGAGAGCTATGGGCTCAGGGAGACCAAGGCAAGAATTCTGTAAGAGTTGGCTCCTGGAGGCTGCAGAGTCCTTTCCGCTCAGTGTCTTTAATACTTTCCTCTACCTGGCCAGACTGCTCTACATAGTGACAGCATTCTTCTTTGAGGAAGAAGCAATTGTTTCTTCCCCTTTCAGCAGTGAGCGAGTAGAGGACCCTTTGATTTTGTAGACCAGAGCTGGTTTTGGAGTAATTATAGTCAAAATAGATTACTCGGAGCAGTCACTGAAAAGCAAGTTATTTTAAATAAAGGAATACTTTTTTAAAATGTAAATTTTTAGTTAGTAAATGGCAGCATGGCAGCTTGAGATTGTTTCTACATTGAAACCTGTCTTGTGAGTTTAAATCTGTCTGCCTTTCTCAACAGGAGACCTGACTCTAGTAACAGACTCTAGAGACAGGCTCTAGAAAAGGCGAGGCCTGACTTTTATATATGAAATAGACTGACCAGGTAGCTGCAGCCTTGTGGGGAGGAGCTGACTAAAGTTGGCATATTGCTGCTAAACTTATCAGCTACAGTTAGCCACCAACACCATCAGAGAGCTGGGAAGAATAAATTAAAGAGAGAAGTGCAAAAAGAGAATGGCCATTGTGTCAATTAAAATGACAAAGACCTACTGTTGCCTGATCAGTTATCCCAGGTGACTCTATGATAATTTCCATAGCTTTGTTGGGCACAGAGGTCCCAGGGTGGCTTCAGACTTTGGTTGAAAGGCCAAGAAGATCCAAGAGACTTTCCTGTGGATGAGGAACTTGAGAGACTGATTTACCTTGGAGAGGCAAAGAAGGCACTTGATTCTCCAGTGTCCTGCTGGTCCACAGTTCAAGCAGGGTCCTGGTGGTGGTGAAGGACAGTTCTTCACACAGTGACCAGCTTTGCCACATTTGAAGTCCCCAGAGGATTTTGTTTGTGCTTTGGAGGAGACCTTAGGGGTGCTAGGACATTTTAATTGATACAAAGGCAACTTGGTATGTACTTCCTGCTCTAATTTATCCTTCCCAGATCTCTGACGGTGTTGATAGCATTTTGCCTAACAGGACAAGCCTATTTCATTAAACACTTTCAATGCCGTATTCTCCGAAGCCGTGGAGGGGGGGGGGTTAGGGGGGTAAGAGGGTGGGGGGAGGGGAGGATTGAGGGCTACCATCTAATAAGTATACCTGATTTTAAACAAACTTCACTTGTTTTCAGTTACTTGCTTCAGACGTAACCTTGACAGGATATACAGGAGGTTAAAGGTTTTCTCGGTACATGAATTACATTTGTACTTGTATGACAATAAGCATAGTTCTGAGCGCATTAAGTAATTTTATCATTTATAAGGTGACTGGCCATTAACTTGAATACCTTAATTATCTTTAACAATTTACTACAAGTTAGTAGCTTTTTATAAGATTGGGATTTTAAGTTTATCCCTGTTAAGTTTGAGCCTTAAGCTTTTGAATAGAAGATCTAATCAAATTATTTAGCATCAAAGTAAAATTTTAAGCCATAAATCCAACATGCAGAGAGACTGGGAACTTTATTTTCCTGATTCTTTCATAGTGTAACATTATAGAATATCATTTCTCATATGACTTCATTTATCCAAGTAGCTAAAGCTTAACAAAGTTTGGCAAAGACAGAGAGGTTAGACCTATATCATTAACTCAGTTTCTTCCAAACTGAATAGGCCTTAGGAATTTATACACCTTATTCATCAAACATACGTTGATATTAAGTGTTGTATTTTATAAAAATGAGATCTGGGATGTGTTTTGTAGAGCCAGGTATGATGAGATGGGAGTGGTGCCTCGGTGGACCCATGCTGAGCATCCCTTCCCCACGAGGTACCAGCCAGCCAGAGGGTATAGCATAGAATAGAATTTATTTAGAGCATGGGAAGGGGAGTTAAGAAGGGAATAGAGACAAGGGGGGGGGCCAAGAACACATGGATAGAGAGTAGGGAGGGGAAAGGGGAGAGAGGAAGAGAAGAGAGTCAGAGAGAAGGGGCAAAGAGTAAGAGAGTGAGGAGGGGCCAAACAGTCCCTTTTATAGGAAGCCAGGCCTACCTGGCTGTTGCCAGGTAACTATTGGGCAGAGCCTAGAAGGAATGCTAACAATAAATCCTATTTTTATAAGCAAGAGTTGACTCCAAGTTACATACAAGCATGCTTTAGTAAATTAAGATTACCTATGTATAGTTTTCTTAAAACTATCAACTTTTTTGTTACAAATAATTTTTTAAAAAAACATATATATTTTTATTTTCTGCTCATTGGTCTTTTGCCTGCAAGTATGCCTAAGTGAAAGTGTCAGAACCCCTGAAACTGGAGTTGCAGACAGTTATGAGTTGTCTTGTGGCTGCTGGGAATTGAACCCAGGTCCTCTGGAAGAGCAGCCAGTGCTCTTAACCACTGAACCATCTCTCCACCTGCCTTGTTAGAAGCTTTAAACTGGCTTTTTGTTAGAGATTTTACAGATTTTTAAACCACATCCAATGAATTTACGCAATTGTTCTTACAAATCTTGAGATAAACTTTATACTTTGGCCCAAGTCTTAGAGACTTAAGGGAGGGAAGTGTTTACAGAGTTGAATAACCCCACACGAGTAGGACATACTGGGAATAGGTTACTTTGTAGCTGTTTTAAAACACATAGTGCCTTTCCTGGGCTGTTCTGTTTTGTTTTCCTTCTCCCTGTCACAGAGTCAGGTGGCCTGTTTGTCCCAGGACAGAGATCTTGGAGGAAACTTTTAGACACACAGGCATCGGTCTGGAGAGGGAAGGAGCTAAGGTGGTGGTCAGGATCAGGAGCTGAAGCCTCGACCTTGAAAAGGGGGAGCAAGTTCTTCCTAAAGCTTGAAACCACAAGCCAAAGTTCAGGGGATGGTAAAAAAGGAATTCATAAATTGAAGGTTAGTCCTTGAGTAATGGCCTATCCAGGATGTGACTTTTTATGATAGCAGGATGTTTGTACAGGCTCAAGGCTATTTTAACCAGGCAGCAGTCTTATCTTGACTTTTACGGGGCTAACTCAGGCCAGGTGGTTTTACTGAAGCTGTAAAGAATGTAGGACTAGAGGATATGCAGTAAAATGGGGGCGGCAGATCAATGCTTGGAAAAACTTTGGGCTCTTAGGGAGTACAGTTGAGTTCCGTTTGGTCACTGCAGTGGAGTTGAGTTCATCTGTGAGTTTGTACAATTCTGTGCAGATCAGAGGCGGTTTTGCTGGAACAGTTTTACAAAGACAGGTTGCAGGTGAAGCCAGAGAATGAGAAGGTGCCAGAAGATTAGAACAGATTCCAGAGTTAGTTTGGGGCCATGCAGATCAACTCAGTCAGAAGCCTAGAGAAGCCAATTTGAATCAGTCAGCTTGGAGAGGCATTTGGGCCAAAACAACTAAGTTGAACCAGCCAGTCAGAGTTCAGAAAGAGCTAGATAGAGTAAGCTTATTCAGCAGTAAGCCTCCGAGATGACAATTACATTTGACAAGTAAAAATTGCTTTAACAGTTTTGAATCTTGGTTGAAGTTACGGCTATGAAGAAAGACAGAAGCTATGGAGAGAAACACACAAAGATGCAAGCCTGGGAGATAAGGAATGACTGATAGCCCTGAGCTTCCTGTAGTGATAGGTGCGAACAGTGATAAAGATGCTAATGTCATGAGTTCTAAAATCAGTGGTGATGAGGTAGGTGGGCTGGAGTTATGGCTGGGCAGTTTAGAGTGCTTGCTTCTCTTGGAGAGGACCCCAAATTTGTTTCCCAGCTGCATTGGGTGTCCTGTGACCTCTTGTAAGTTCAGCTATAAGGGATAGGGCACCGTCTTTTAGAGATTCCGTGAGCACCCTCACTCACATGTGCATATCTCCATAATCTCTGTCTCTGTCTGTCTGTCTCTCTCCATAAATAAAATAAATCGTTAAAAATAAAAACAAAAACAAACAAACAAAAAACCAAAACCAGTGATGGTGTGGTGGAGTGGTGTGATGGGAGGGGGAGCCTTGCCAAGAACACATTGACACTCCAAATGCCTCTTCTCTGTCAAAGGTGATGTGGCTAGTGTGGAGCTAGTCTTAGTTAAAAACACCCAACTCCTGGACCCCTCTCCTTGTGTGGTACAGGTGAGATGGAGGCTGGGTACCAATGTTTTGTAATCATCCATTTGATGAACTTGAGGGACCCACCAACATTCTTCAGCCACTGTGTGCGTCAGGCCTTTGGTCCTTACCAGAGATATGATTCTTTCCACATGACCATGTACCTTTCCTGCGGTCATGGCCCCAGTGGGCCCTGAAGGCTTGTTTGCAGCTTGACCAGTGATTATAGAGTGCTTAGTCCAAGCATCCCAGCATCTTTCTCTGCCTCTTAGGTGTTTCAGTGATGCTTTGTTCCAGCCTGGGGAAGGAGGCCCCATTTCAAGGCTCTCTTTACTGGGATGATCATCTTCGGGTGTAGGAGGACAGTCCTATAGAGGGTCTCTGTACAGAATACATGTAGGCATTTGTCAGACTCCAATCATTCCTGGGTCTCAGCAAGTAAAGGTGCCTGTTGTTAATCCTGATAGCCTGAGCTCAATTCTGAGAATCTGCATACTAGAAGGAAAGACTGGATTCCTATAAGTTATAGTCTCACCTCCGGGCACAAACTGTATTTGCCTACACACACATACACACAAAATTCATTTAAAGGAAAGTTAGAATTTCTATGATATTGCTTCTCTCATCATTGGACCCAAACTGAAAGAAACAAAACAAAAAAATCTTATAGATCATAGATATTAGGAGACACCTTGCCTAATCCCAGGTAAAATGTAAATATGAAATCACTTAGTTCATTGTCTAGTAAGGTGGCAAATGGTGAATGTAAGCAGGTATGTTCCTGCTGCAAGCTGGAGATAAAGACACAGGGGTTCGTCTGAGGTATGGCTCTGTTCATTAACAGAGCTGAGTTAACTTAGGGGTATAGGAATGGAGTGTCTTTGAAAGATGTTGGGTTGGCTTGAGAGGCTAGGGACTCATACACTCAACAATTACTAAAGCCACCCAAGACCTGTGGCTTTTGAGTTCTTGTGTCTGTATAAGCTAAGAACATGAGCACTTCAATGTATGGTTGAGGGGAAGGTTTTTATTGCAGGTATGAAGGAAAGTCCAGCCAGAGGCATCTGGAAGAGTCCAGAGCAGGGAGAGAAAAGAGTAGATTGACCATGGCCAGCAGACTGTATGGGACACGGGAGGAGGAGAAGGAGCAAGAGAGGAAGATAAAGGGAGTGTGGACAAAGGAGACTGAAAAAGAAGAGTGGAGGGAGGAGGGAGGAAGATGGGGGGGGAGGGGGGGGGGGAGTCAAATGAAAGATTATATGGGAATGAGAAGCTGGGATAGGGAAGCCCAGGAGCTGGAGAAGTTTAGGGGCAGGGGGTGTGGTGAGAAGAGCTGAGAAGAGCCAGGATATCAGCATAGACTGTGAAGCTGAGATCACCTGCAGGCCAGCCTGCAATTTGTTATCCTAACAGACAAAGCAGATAGCCATTTGTTTTGTTTCGGTGCTTGTTTATTTGTTTTAACCCAACAGTCCCTCAGATTGGGAGAACTTAGAGTCACAGACTACAAGGGGTGATTTTTAGAAGTAGTTATGATAGGGGCTTAAGAGGAAGAGAAAGCAGGGTGAGTATCTCTTCAGCTGGTGGAGCTCTGGGGAGTAGGGTGTCATCAAGCTGCTAGTCTGGAGTTGTTAAGGATTTATGGAAGACGGTGGGGTGAGCTGTGGGGAGGGTGCCGATCTGGCCATCCCAGTTGGCTCAGCCAGGGGTCTGGGGGCCTCCTCTCGCTCTTTGGAGTGTGTGGTCTTATAGAGGGAGCCTTTAGAACAGTGGTTCTCAACCTGTGGGCTGCCACCTCTTTGGGGGGTCCCACATCAGATATCCTGCATATCAGGTATTTACCTTATGATCCATAACAGTAGCAAAATTACAGTAATGAAGTAGCAACAAAAATAGTTTTATGTTGGGGGCTGGCAGCACACATATTAAAGGGTCGCAGCCTTAGGGAGGTTGAGAACAGATGTTTTAGACCCGATATAGGGAGGGGCTTATTTCAGAGAGGAAATGGGAACTTGGTCTCTTTACTGGAATTGCTGCTCTTGGGGGAATCTCTGCCCTTCAGGGATATTTTCTAGCTCCTGTTCTCATTAGCTTCAAAATAACTAGCAGCTAGAGATGTTATCGACACCAGTGTGCTTGAGTTCGTAGGAGCAGCCCTGTTTTGCAGACGAAGATGAAGAAGATTCAAAGTTTTTGCAGCTGAATTAGGAGAGTAAAGTTTGAGTGGAGCCAAACCCATACATACCCTTTTTTCTTCAATAATTTATTTATTTGTATTCACTTTACATCCTGTTTGCAGCCCCCTTCCTCCAGTTCCACCCTTACAAATCTCTTCTTTCATTACTCCCCTTCTCTGAGGAGAAAGGGGAGCCCCCCTTGGGTACCACCCCACCCTGGACACCTAGTCCCACGAGGACTACACTCATCCTTTCTTGCTGAGGCCGAAACAGGTAGGGGAAGAGGATCCAATAACAGCTAACAGAGTTGGAGACAGTCCCTGCTCCAGTAACATGAAGCCCAAGATGCACATCTGCTACAAATGTGCAGCGGTCCTAGCTCCAGCTCCTGCATACTCCTTAGTTGGTGGGTCAGTCTCTGTGAGCCCCACTGGACCCAGGTTAGTTGACCTACAGTTTTGTGGTGTCCTTAACCCCTCCGACTCATCCGTGTCTATCTCCCACTCTTCCTCAAGACTCCCCAAGCTCTGCCTGGATGTCTGGCTGTGGGTCTCCGCATCTGCATCCATCCACTGCTTCATGAAGCCACTCAGGTGACAGTTATGCTAGGCTCCTGTCTGCAAGCAGAGCAGAGCTGGTGCTCTGCCTCGGGAGCTGTAGGCCCAGTCCTCAGAGCAAGACTCTCAGCCACCAAGGTGCTTCTAGTCAGAACTGTCTATGGCTGCAGCAATCTCTGCAGGAAGGCTCTGTAGAATGGTTGTGCATGAAAAACAGTTTTTGTTTCTGTTGTACAGATAATGACTAAATATTTTACCCAAGGCCACTCAGCTGGTGGACCCAGAGTTTAACAATAGACCCTCTGGGGCGGGCATTGATGGCTCACGCCTTTAATCCCAGCACTTGGGAGGCAGAGTCGGGTGGATTTCTGAGTTTGAGGCCAGCCTAGTCTACGGAGTTCCAGGACAGTCATGGCTACACAGAGAAACCCTGTCTCAAAACAAACAAACAAGCAAACAAACAAAAAAACCCAACAACTATAGACCCTCTGACTCTAGAATCCACTTACATTTTTTCCACTTTTAATTCCTTGGCTCACACAATATTAATGAACTTTAGGGGGAGAACATGTCTAGACCTGGGGACCAGGAGTGAAACAATTGGAAGCATATGGTATCTGATTCACCCCCAGTCCCTGATTCTCCCCGTGATGTGGTCCACGTGTGTTAACAGGAACATGAAATGGTGAGAGAAAGGAACAAGGGAGAAGGCCATGCTTGTCTTCAAGAATCTGGTATCAGCTGGGCAGTGGTAGCTCACGCCTTTAATCCCAGCACTTGAGAGGCAGAGGCAGGTGGATTTCTGAGTTCCAGGCCAGCCTGGTCTACAGAGTGAGTTCCAAGACAGCCAGGGCTACACAGAGAAAACCTGTCTCGAAAAACCAAAAAAAAAAAAAAAAAAAGAAAGAATCTGGTATCAATCTGGGTTCTGTTGCTAGAACAGAATGCCTGAGGATAGGTGCCTCACAAAGAAAAGAGGCTTATTCAGCTCACAGTTTTGGAGCTGAGAATTCAAACAGAGCTTTATCTACAGAAAGAACCTCCAGGGCCTTCATCCCTAGGTGGTAAATAGCATCACTGTGGGAACACAAGAAGGAATGAGAGATTACATAATGGGACAAGAAGCCAAAGACGAGAAGCTCCTGTCTTGTCCATTTGTAACAATTCACGATCTCAGGAACTGACAGAGGTCCCAGAAGAAGGTTTTTCAGATGGCAGTACCCATACCACAAGACCACACCACACTAGGCTCTTCCTTTTAAAGGTTCCACCCACCCCATCATGGAGGACCCATTGCAGGGTGCTGAGCAATTGCAGGCTGCCTGCTCCATCTGCTGAGATGAAAAGGATGTTCTTCTGGAGTTTTGTACAGGGTCCCCATCCTCAGCAGCACCCCTACAACAGAGACGTGACTCAAATTCAAAAACCACATTTTTGTTTGTTTAGCGCTCTTCCTGGAGCTGCCAACCTAAGTGCTAAGTGTTAAAGTAAATTCCTCAAGGACTCGAAAGGGGGCAGGCAAGTACACAGCTCGGCTGTTCTGACCGGCAGTGCTCTGAAAGCACTTACCCACTACGAGAACTTTTTCTTACCCAGCTTTGCAAAGGCACACTGTGGCTGTGAGGCTGAGATTCTCCTTAGAGTGCTACTTTCCACTGCCAATTACGGGATGAGTCATACTTTAAAAATAAGCTGAGCTGAGACTTCACTTAGACCCATGAAAACTCAAGCATCAGGGAGAGCGTGTAGCTGTGAGAAGGTCAAAGATGCTCTCACAGGCAGAGCCTGGCTTCTCTGCAGGAGGAACTTTGAGAGTCCTTCAGTATTAAAAGAACTGGTCATCATTACATAAGCGATACAAATCCCCTTGATAAAATTGTCAAGTGAGTATGTAGCCACATGACCTGTTCTTGGTGCCCCACACCACAACAGATCCTCCTGGTTAAACTGGCTGGGAAACTCATATATAAAGTAACTCACAGGATGATTTATTTACTGTTTGTTTTAATGTGCTTTCTGGGGCTGGAGGAATGGCTTAGTGGTCAAGGGCACTGATTGCTTTTCCAGAGGTCCTGAGTTCAGTTCCCAGCAACCACATGGTGGCTCACAATCACCTAGATGATGTATTTATAAAAAGATAAAGAAATATATGTTCTATGGATGTGTAGTCAGATATGGGGGAAGGGGGTGCCTCAGCAGGCCCAAGCCCAGGCATCCCTTCCCCCTGAGGGACCAGCCACACGTGAAGGTATAGTATAGAATAGAGTTTATTCAGGGAATGGGGAGGGGAGTTAAGAGGGTAGTAGAGGCAGAGAAAGGCAGAGAGAAGAAGAAAGAAGTAGAGGCCAGCCATGAACACGTGGAGAGAGGGGGAAGGGAAGGGGAAAGGGAGGGGGGAAGGGAAGAGCCCAAGAGAGCAAGAGAGAAGCAAGAGGGAAGCAAGAGGCAAGAGAGAGAGGAAGGGGCAAGCAACCTTTTTTATAGTGGGTCAGGCCTACCTGGCTGTTGCCAGGCAACTGTGGGGCTGAGCCTACCTGGCTGTTGCCAGGTAACTGTGGGGAGGAGCCTACCTGGCTATTGCCAGGTAGGGGTGGAGTTTAGACAGAATGCTAACAATTTTGCTTATAAAAAGGGCTTGAAAAAAATTGGCTTCTGCAATGGTCTCGCTTTTCTCGTGTCTCTCGGCGTAGGGGAAGACAGCCACCGATTCAGCTCTGATATGTAACAAAGCTTGCTTTAATTTGGCCATAATTTGGGTCGATGGTCATTCTCCTCACGTCTGTAGAATTAACATCAGCTGAACAGTTAAGGACTGAACTTGCTACTGGAGAACCTGCAGAAGTTTCTAGACAGTGACAAAGTTAGATCTGCATCTTGCTCACCTTGGAGGGGAGATTTGAGGGAAGTGGGATTCAGGAAGACCTACAAATGAGGCCCCAGGTCAGGCCAGCTTAGCAGAGGCTTAGTCTAGACCATGAGGACCTGCAGCCCAGGGTGGTAATATCTAGGGAAAGGAGAGAGAATAGGACTTAGAGTCAGCAAATATACAGGAAACAAAGTCTACAGCTGACGAGACTTCTCTGACAGTGTTTAAGATTCTTCAGTTTTCTCAGGATGGTCACATGGTTCGTTTCTTTCCCTTGTTTCTTCTTCCTTCTTTTCTTCTAGTACTGGGGATTGAATCCAGAACCTTATACATGCTAAGCTCTCTCACTGAGCTACATCCCAGCTCCTTGGTTTTATTTGTTGAGACAGGGCCTCATTATACATTCCAAGTTGGCCTTGAGCTTGCTATGTAGCATGGGTTGCCTCAAATTCTCGGTTGGTCCTCCTGTCTCATCTTTTCCAGGGCTGGGATAACAGATGTGTGGTAGCACATCTTGCAAAAGTTTGCTATTTTAATTAAAAATAGACGCTTTTTTCCCCTTATGTTTTAAAAAGGATCTTGACATAGCTCATGGTGACCTCAAACTCTTGATCTTGCCTGCCTTACCCTCTTAATCATTGGTATTATAGGCGTGTACTACCCATTGTGATTTTTAATGTGAAAATTTGAATGATAGCTGTCAGCATTGGTATTATTTCTATACAGTTTCATGCATCAGCTATAATATCACAGGACATTGATGTTTTCCTTCTCAGTGTCTAATCTTGTACTTACTGCATGTCCTTACTGTTAGTGTTGGGTCAAGTGTTACCCTTGTAGATATGTTTTATACTAAGTCATTATTAAGTTTAATCTTTCTTAGTGAATGTAGGACATCAGAAAAAGTAGATTCTATAAACCCATAGATTAAGGATGAAATTATTTTTTAAAAAAATAAATTTATTTATTTAATGTGAGTATACTGTCCAACCTTCAGACATGCCAGAAGAGGGCATCAGATGGTTGTGAGCCACCACGTGGTTGCTGGGAATTGAACTTAGGACCTCGGGAAGAGCAGTCCGTACTCTTAACCACTGAGCCATCTCTCCAGTGCAAGGATGAAATTCTAACAACATCCCCCATGTATTTATTTATAACTGAGAGATGATAAAAGTACCGAGTATTTAAACTCTGTAAAAAGCTAAAGCAGAATTTAGAGGGAGAATTATAATTAACATGTTTACTAGAAAATAGCCAAGATTGTGAAAACATTCTGTCTCTATGTTGAGCTCTACAAACCAGACCATCAATGTGAGCCTAAGAGAAGCAACCACAAAGGTAAAAGCAGGAATCATATCGAAAAGCTACTTCAAAAAGAATTAACATGGTCAAAATAGCTAAAAGTTGATGCATGTGCAATGTACAAGAGTGTGCTTTGTGTGGAGGTCAGAGGTCAGCATCAGGAGTCTTCCTTAGTCACTTTCTACCTCATTTCTGGAGACAAGGTCTTTCTCACTAAGCCTGCTGCTTGGCCAGAGTGGCTGGCTAGTCAGCCTCAGGAATCCTGTCTGTCCCCAACTATGATGCTTTGTCTAACTTTTTATTCCCCCAAGATAGGGTTTCTGTGTGTAGCCCTGGCTGTCCTGGAACTTGCTGTGTAGATCAGGCTGCTCTTAACTCAAAGATCCACCTGCCTCTGCCTCCTGAGTGCTGGGATTAAAGATGTGTACCCCCACCCATCCACCCCACCCCCTCTGGTGCTGGGTCATGCTGTGGTGACCTCAACCACACAACTATTTTCATAGCTACGTCAAAACAGTAATTTTGCTACTATTATGACTCGTAATGTAAATGGCTGTATGCAGATCATCTTACGAGACCTCTGTGAAAGTCTTTTGACCCTGAGGAATGGAGACACACAAGTTGAGAAACACTGCTCTAAATGATTTATTTTTACATGTCATATTCCAAGAAGCATTGACTCCACTTCAGAGAAAAGTGGGCCATCAGAAGACCTCTTTGGTAGCCGTTGTGGACGAACCAGCTAAGCGCAGGAATGGGCCAGAGGAGTTGGGTCGAGCCAGGTGACTTTCCTTGGAGAATCCCCCTGTCCCGGAGAGAGTGTTGGATGACAGTAGCTCCCTGGAGTCCAGAAAGGCTTGGAGCTAGTTTGGTGATGGACTTCCCCAGTCCCTACAAGTTCCGGTTCTTTCTGCCCCTTTGCTCCGCCCCCTTTTTTGTATCGTTCGGGGAATGTTTTCTACGTGCTGTTTTGTGTAAAGTTTCAAACCTTGGATTATTAGCTCAGGTGCCTGCTTAACATATCAAAGCAAACCTGGACGCTAGGTTCTCCCAGAATCCCTCAGTCCTTTCCTGGTACTGGGTGTGGCTGGCATACAACTCTCTACCCTGAGCTCTCCAGGCCAGGGTGCTGGGCTGGTTTTCTCTACATAATAAAACGATTTTAGTTACCCCTCCCCCCTTTATGTTTTACCTTTAGCCTCCTAGCTGCTGCACCTGGTTCTGCTCTCTATCCCATCTGCTATCCCTTCTCCGCTCCTCACAAGGCTCTGAGTCATGAGCACTCTGGATTCTCCCAGATGTGTCTGCCTCAGACTATGTCTCCTTTTTCTCTACAATAAATCTCCTCTACCATACCTAGGAGTAATCATGCTCCTTTCCTATTTATTTATTTATTTATTCATTCACTCTGAAACCTTAAGCCCGAGTTTCCCCGCTTGTGATAGCAGTCCTAGAGAGCCGCCCAAAGCCCTGCTCACTCCCTCCTGTACTAGACCCCTCTTGGCGCAAGGCAAACCACACCTGCCAACCAGGCTCCTTCCGGCTTTTTCCGGTTCACTGGGCTCCTGAAATGCAAATGACGAATGGCTTGTTTGTAAATCAAAAGTGGACCGAACTAGAAGTGTACCCCGGGTGAGAGCTAGATAGTGAAGAACCGCAATCCGTAAGGGGTGGGGGAGATCCTATGAAGTCCTTAGGAAGAACCTGGTTGATCCTGGGGCGCCAATTGAAAGGACACTCCAAGATAAAGTGAGGGGAAAAAAAAATACTTGGTATGCTTAAGCATACCAAGCAATGCACACGTAGAAGTGTGTTGGACATCGGGAAGGAGGCGCCTAAACGTGAGCTTGGGAAAGTAAAAGTCTTAATTTTTATTTTTAAATGTTACACAATCATTTATACTATACTACCTTTTCCTAAACAAACAAACAACATGGGTTTTCTCTTGTTATTAATATACTAGTATTTTTGCTACAATGAATGAACCAATATTGATGCATTGTTATTAAAATCTATATACGGTTCAGATGCCATTGGTTTTTAACCTAGTGTCCTTTTTCCCAGGATCTCATCCAAGATATCACATTACTTAGTTTTCATATCTCCATGTGATAGCTACTCAGGCTTCCTTTGTTTTGACGACCTTGAGAGTTTTGGACAGTCCCGAGTTCCTCAATTGGGGCTTGTCTGATAGTTTTGCACGATTACTATGGGGTCATGTGTCATAGAGAGGAAGACACCACACGACAGAAGATCAATATAAATCACCACTGCTGATGTTGGCCCTGATCACCGGTTGAGGTAAATTTTTCCACTGTGAAGTTTCCTCCTGCCGTACAGAGCGACTGTTTTAAGTTTTCTTCGCTGTCAGACCCCTGAAAATAAACACCCGAGAGAATGTCCCCTCATCCTACAGTCTAGAGCAGCTCTGCTCCACTGGGAAAGCTCGGGGCCACCCCAGGAGCGCAGCCCTCACCTGTGGGCGTGGTCCCTCATACCCCGCCCCTCCAGAGAGGTCCCGCCCCTCTCATATGGCTCCGCCCCGGGGCGACTAAGGCGGCCGCACCCAGAGAGTTTTCCGCCCTGCGGGCTCCTCCTCCGCGAGTGCGCAGACACTCGCGGGTCTGGATTCAGGAAAGCAGGAGTGGGAAGAAGCTGCTATCCGAGCTCAGTGTCCTGGTCCCTGGTGCCAGGTGCGTGAGGGTCACGGCGGGTGGCCTGCGCTTGAGGGGTATTCGCGCGTGGCGTGGGGTGCAATGTTCCCCCAAGGACAAGGCCCGTAGTTGAACGGGGTCAGGGCAGGTGAGCCAGGGACCCCAGGGTCCCAGGGTGTGCGAACTTGGGAGTGGCTGAGGTCTTATCTCAGTGCGCTTCCGAGAGAAGCTTGAGCGGAACCCAGCCGGACGAGAACGCTGTTTTTGGGAACTTTGCTCCGGAACTGCAGGGCGCGGGTTCCTGGACCTGCCACCCCGCGTTTATATAAGGCAGGCTCCCAAGCGATCCAGAGAATGCGCGATTGTGCCAGATGCCGCGTTGCCTGCCTTCCTTACTGCTTATCCAGCTACGATCCCTCTGCCCCGTCCCCGCTTCTCGTTCCGTAGTTCTAAGGAACTCCTGCTTGGGCTTGGCTCGCCGACTTCCCGTGGGCTCAGGCCAGGCTCCTAAAGGCGTACAAGGTGGCAAACAGATCTGGGGGAGAATAGCTAAACTCAACCTGGGCACATTGTCTCTGGAGATTTTTCTCCCCGTCCGCTAATCAGTAGGTGTCCATGGAGACTGAGTTTCTCGGACCCTACACCTAAAGTATCAGTCTACTTGTCTCATCCCTTCACTGGACTCAACTAGTTTGCTCCCTGCTCTGCCTTGTAGGCACAATAAGGCTTGCCCTGAGGCTGCCTTATTGGAGGGGAAAAAAAGCTACAAATGTGGCCTTGGGTGGGCTGTTCTCAAGTGTAAACTTTGTAGATAGCAGTGTGTGTGTGTGTGTGTGTGTGTGTGTGTTTGTGTGTGTGTCATTGTCAAAAGGATGACTATTCCTGAAGCTGGAGCCTTGCAGGGACGGGCCAGCCAGGTGTCTTGTTCACCCTCAGCTTGCTCCCATCATGCTTCTTCAGTATTTCCTTGCTTCAGCCAGTTGTTGGGAATTCCAGGAGGATTACAGGGGTGTTTCCTCAAGGCTTTGTCCGTGCTTGCTATTTTCTAGCTGGGGAAGCCAGGTGAGCTCACCCGCAGTCTGTTGATCTAACACAGGTGCCTACTTTGGATTCCTCCATTCCTTCCTGATACCTCTTTAATTTCTGCACCTTGATTTTTCTCCTCCATAAAAAAGGATAATTATAATTACTATTTCATAGATGTATTGTGAGGATTCTGTGAGTTAATTTCTTGTTTTTTGTTGTTAGTTAATTTTTTGGGTTATGTTGTTGTTTGTTTTTGAAACAAGGTCTACCTACATAGCACTGGCTGGCCTGGAACTTGCCTCGTAAACCAGTCTGGTCTCAAACTCCGATCTCAGACCCATGCAGACCTCTTCTTCCTGAGTGCTGGGATTAAAGGTTTGTGCCACTGGCCCAGCAAGTTAATATTTTTTAAAGCACTTAGATATATTATTTTTAATTAAGTGTATGTGCATTCAGATACCCTGGAGCTTCCTGAGTCTGAACTCTGGTCCTCAACAAGAGCAGTATTCACTCTTATCCACTGAGATATCTTTCCAGTCCTATGCATTAATCTATTTTCACATTTGTGTGTGTGTGTGTGTGTGTGTGTGTGTGTGTGTGTGTGTGTAGCCCTAACTGTTCTGGAACTCACTGTATAAACTGTTGGCCTCGAACTCAAAGATCTGTCTGCCTATACCTCCTGAGAGCTGGGATCAAAGGTGTGCCCTACTACAACTGGCTTGTTTTCACAATTTTTAGACAAATTTCGTTTTATGTTTATAGGTGTTTTTGTCTGCATGTGTGTCTGTATACCATGTGGGTAGCTGGTACCCTTGGAAGGCAAAGAAGGCATTGGATACCTTTGAACTGGAGTTACAGATAGTTGTGAACTGCCACATGGGTACAAGTGCTCTTAACCACTGAGTCATCACTCCAACCTTGAGTTGTTTTTCTGTTCTTTTCTTTTCTTTTTTTTTTTTTGTTTGTTTTTTTGAGACAAGGTTTCTCTGTATAGCCCTGGCTGTCCTGGAACTCACTCTGTAGACCAGGCTGGCCTCGAACGCAGAAATCCACCTGCCTCTGCCTCCGGAGTGCTGGGATTAAAGGCGTGTACCACCACTGCCCAGCCTTTTCTTTTCTTTTCTTTTCTTTTCTTTTCTTTTCTTCTTCTTCTATGAGACAGAGTCTCTCTAGTTCTGACTGTTCTGGAACTCTATGTGTAGGCCAGGCAGGCATCAGACTCAGAGATCCACCTGGCTCTTCCTCCTGAGTGCTGGGATTAAAAACATGCACCACCATGCCCAGCCAGCAAGTTAATGAGTTTTTGTTGTTGTTGTTAGGGTTTTTTTGGTTGTTGTTGTTTTATTTATTTATCTTTTGAAACAGAGTTTCTGTGTGTAACCCTGGCTGTTCTGGAATTCACTCTGTAGACCAGATAGGCCTTGAATTCACAGAGATCTGCCTGCCTTATCTCCTGAATGCTGGATCAAGGATGTGTGCCACCATTGCATGGTGCAGGTTGGTCACTGCTGCCTGGCACAAGTTGATGTTTTTAGCAGCTCTGCCATGCTCAGGTACTGAGCAGTTAGGACAGGTGGCAGCTGATGCACCACACCTATGCATCACGGGTGGATGGATGATGCTCAGTGTAGGCATAAAGCACACAAGGCAAGACCTGGCATATATGTAGTTAGATGCAACTGATAGTGGATAACAAGGGCGCAAGGTACAGCCAGCTTGAACTGCCCTATCCCAGCATACACCTCTCTGCTGTCTTTCCTCTGTTTTGTCCATTCTGTTTTTTATAAGCCATTCTGGTGTCCTGCTCACTGGTAGGTAGAACATGCCCTCTTTAACCTATCTGTCATTGGCCCAGTACTCCAGACCGGTCTTGGAAGGATTTGTATGACCACATATTTAGTCTTTGTGCCTTTGGAGGGTGGAGACTTTCTGAATCTTAGTACCCATGTGGGTCCCCTTTTTTTTTGTTTTGTTTTTGTTTTCCAAGATGGTTTCTCTGTAGCTCTGGCTGACCTGGAACTCTCTCTGTAGACCAGGCTGGCCTCAAACTCACAGAGATGAGTGGGATTGCATGCTTTGTTTCCAGAAGACCTGAGATGGTCTCTTCTTCCCTTCCTAAATGCTTTTCTCCCTCTTGAGCCCAAAGCAGTTTCTAGCATTTGGTCCCATGGGGTTGGGAGAGTCTGGGTGTGGCTCTACTTCAGGCATAGCCAAGGGAACACACTCCGTTTCTCTTAATCTTCTCAGTACCCGCTGAGCTCATTCCTTCCCTAGCATCAAGAATTTGTGTGGTCCCTAGATAGGGCGGCTCTGAGAATAAGTGGAATCTGGTTTCCTTGGTGGGAGTTGGCATTCATAAGAACAGTTGTTTGGAATGGAACTGTCTAATAACTTCTAAAACCGGTTGGCCTACATCAGGCATGTTGACTGTAACTCATGAAAGGTCCCAGGGCCACTTGGCTGGTTGTCATGGGGGAGAAGAGAAACTATGCAATGAAATGGTCAGCCCACACTGATAGGAGAAAGAATGGAGTTCCAGGGGGCTGAAGAGATGGCTCAGTGGTTAAGAGCACTCACTGCTCTTCTGAAGGTCCTGAGTTCAATTCCCAGAACTCACATGGCAGCTCACACCCGTCTGGTGCCACCTTCTGCTGTACATATGTACATGCAGACAAAGTACTCATACATAAAATGCCTAACTACATCCTTAAAAAAAGAAAAGAAAAAGAATAGAGTGACAGCAGCTGAACAATTAGGGGACTGGGTTGGTTTAGTGGTTCAGAGCAAGTATCAGTTACTTTGCTGCTGCTGTGACAAAACACCATGGCCAAGCGTTTGCTAGGGCTTATGCTTTCAGAGGGTTAGAGTCCATAATGGTGGCGCAAAGTCACACAGCAGCAGAAATAGCTGAGAGCTCACATCTTGACTCAGAGAGAACTAACTATGGGTCTTTTGAACCCTCAAAGCTCGCCTCTTGTGACACACTGCACCAGCAAGGCCACACCTAATCCTTCCCAGCAGCCACCACATGGACACCAGCTTTTCAAACGTGAGCTTGTGAGGACTAGTCTCTGCTCAAAACACCACAGAGCAGCACTTGTTGCTCTTGTAGAGCACCCAGGTTTGCCTCCAGCACCCACATGGCCACTCACAACCATCTATACCATCCAAGGGATCTGACATCTCTTCTGATCTCGGAAGGCACCAGTCATGTAAGTGTGTACATAGGTAGAGTAGGCATGGCACCTATAAAGTAATAAAAGAGAATTAGAGGACTTTTTCATCTTCCGGCTAATCCAAGACAAGCCATGTCGCCACACCGTCCCAGTTTTTTGGATGATAAATGGATGCCTCCAGCAGAGAATCAGATGACTGTTTGCAGAAGGGTTTTCAGATTATTGAGGGATCTGGTGGTGATCTTGATATTGTAGGTATGTTACTAAGGAAGCAGGAAGCTTGAGGTGGAGATAGCATGATCAAGGCTGGCTCTGTGATTATTAGTGTTAGGTCTTTTTGGAATTGTGCTCCTGAAGGTCCCACTGTCTTAGCAGCAAAGAAGACAGTTGAAGGGCTCAGTGACCTGAGCCCTTCAGTGGAGGCTGGCTTGCAAGAGGGGTGATAATTCCGAGTGAGGGAGAGAAGAAACTGGATGTTGTTTACAGGGAGAATGTGAAGCCTGGTATTCAAACCATCTTTGGGGGAACGGGGTGTGTAGCGGGGCAGGGCCAGTGTTAATGAACGGGAGCTTGCTGTGTCCACCACAAAGGGCACAGGTATTTTTAGTAATTAGGTGACGAGGTATGTTTCTGTTGAAATCTTTGGTGACTGCCCACTGCTTGTCCAGCCAGTTCTGCATGCACAAAAGGAGACCTAGTGTTCCTGGGGATATCAAGGGCCATCCCCTCTTTGAGTTCTTAGTCTTGTTAGTAAGAAAATTTAGGACAGGACTTGGAAGGATGTTCAAAGACAGTTTTATTAGAGTTGGAAAGGAAAGCGCAGGCAAACTGAATCACAGTAGTTACCAAGAGGAAGGAGGTGGAGAAGAGGAAGAGAGAAAGCATGCATGCCTTCAAGCAGGCAGGTTCAAGCCGATGGTGGCCACATCCTTAATCCCAGCACTCAGGAGGCAGAGGCAGGGGATTACTGTGAGTTCGAGGCTAGCCTGGTCTACAGAGTGAGTTCCAGAACAGCCAGGGCTACACAGAGAAACCCTGTCTGGAAACAAATGAAACAAAACGGAAGAAAAGACAGACAGACAAGCAGACAGACAGGAAGGAAAAGATAGGAAAGGAAGAAAGAAACAAGCAGGTAGGTTTAGTAATAGGGGTGAGCAAATGGCCTCATGGCAGACAAGCAGCCACATGGCAGAAGGGGAGAGAAGAGGGGTAAGGCAGCCCAGCGTGTCTGGAAGAGCTTGCCCAGGCTTTGTGTAATATCTGAAAGGAAAGGAGACTGGGGTGGGGGAGAGGGGGAGAGTTGTGCAGAAAAGGAGGCAGTCCCAGTGCTACATGATGAAAGCTCTGTGGGACTGCATGGGCTAAGGACATCATTCCACTAAGGGAATTCCTCCCATCTCCTGGTCATGACTTTAGGTGACTTAACATTTGGGAGGCAGGTGATTGACAGGCCCAGTTCATTTAACTCTTCGAGAGGAACCTGTAGTATGCAGGGATCTAATCTTTGGAGCAGATCAAAATGTCATGTGTCTGCCCAGAGCCAAAGGTAGCTTGTCTTCGGACCTGGGAGAGAGCTTTTCCTTAGCAGGTTTCCCCCAGAGCCCTGATGGCCATCTGCAGTGGCCTCCAGCCTACCGGAGCACTAGCTGTACTTTGTGCATGTCCCATGAGACTGGATGAGGACCCAGTTTGGAAGGTGGAGAAGGTCATGAACTTTGTTTACCCTCATGTTTCATTTCAGCAGTGGTTGGAGTCTAAGTGGGGGTGGAGGCCCCCAGGACTGAGGAATCCTGGGCTAGACAGGCAATTTTGTCTAGGTTGTATTTATATTTATATTTGAAGTCAAGGGCATGGTGATGTTAAAGAACTCCCTGGGATAGCTGAGCAAAGGAGAGTGAGCAGCAGAAGAGATGATAGGTAGATAGACAGGTAGGTAGATAGACAGACAGGTGGTAGATGATAGATAGCTACACAGACAGATGATAGGTAGGTAGATAGATAGATAGATAGACAGACAGATTGATTGATTGATTGATTGACAGACGAGATAGTCACGGGAGCCAGGGTCATCTTGCTGCAGTAGACTCAAGGAGTCCTCGGTAGCTTTGTTTCCACAGCCAGGACTGGGAAGGAAGAGCTGGAACAAACCTCAGGAGAGCAACCGAAAGGAAGACAGGCTGAGAGCAAGCACAGGCTCCCGATTCCTTAGCTCCCTCCCCCTCACCCCCAGTTACTGTTCTGCCACCTGAGGAGAGCAGGTGTTAGATGCCACAGCCCCTATACCTTCTGTGTGTGACTTGTTTATTGCTAACTAACCAACTAACTGGGTTACTGCTTCTCCAGGTCAGCAGCTGTAGAATGTTTTCAGTATAGAATTAACCATAATTTATTCAGTCTTTTCCTCACTTGTGGGTAATGAGTTCTTTTCCTGTTTTTATTGACTTAAAGCAAAGTTGGAGCAAAGAAACTGTCTCTTGAATGCTCCAGAATGTATTTACTTAGCAAGTGCTGACGTTTTTAATGTTTTTAAGTTCTTTAAATCAAGAAATAGGATTCTAGCTGCTTTCAGTAGTGTGTGTGTGTGTGTGTGTGTGTGTGTGTGTGTGTGTTTGTTCGGGGGGGCATCAATTTTAATTTTTATCCATTCCTTCTCACTTTTAGTTCATTTTGTTGCTTTCTTGTCATTAAAAACCCTGCCATGCCGGGCAGTAGTGGCGCACGCCTTTAATCCCAGCACTCAGGAGGCAGAGACAGATGGATTTCTGAGTTCGAGGCCAGCCTGGTCTCCAGAGTGAGTTCCAGGACAGCCAGGGCTACACAGAGAAACCCTGTCTTGGAAAACAAACAAACAAACAAAACCATGCCACATTCAGCGCCATCCTTTGGATATAATGCTATCGGATGGGTTTCCACACTGTATTAGTTACTGTTTATTGCTGTGAAGAGACACCATGACCTCAGCAACTGTCATAAAGGAAAAGATTTCATTGAGGCTGCCTTACAGTACAGAGGTTTAGTCCGTTATCATCATGGTGGGGAGGCAGACATGGTGCTGGAGAAGGAGCCCTGAATCCTATAACTGGATCCGCCAGCATCAGGAAGAGAAGGACAGGGCTGGGAAGATGGCTCCGCTGTTAAGAACACCAACTGTTCTTCCAAAGGTCCTGAGTTCAATTCCCAGCATCCGCATGGTGGCTCACAACCATCGGATGCCCTTCTTCTGGTGTGTCTGAAGACAGCTACAGTGTATTCATATACATAAAATAAACAAATGATTCTTAAAAAAAAAAAAAAAAGGAAGAGAAGGACATACTGGGCCTGCCTTGGCTTGAGTTTATGAAATTTCAAAGCCCACCCTCAGTGATACACTTCTTCCTACATGGCCACACCTCCTAATAGTGCCACTCCCTGTGAGCCTTTGGGAACCATTTTCCTTTAAATGACTGCATATGTAAAGCACCCATGTTTCCCCCTTCAGTTTTCTGGTTACTGTAAATCAGCCCTGATCTAGGGACTATTTAGGAAAACCATCCTGAATTTCCAAGTTGGTAGTGTCATGGAGAGGCTGACTGCTTCGGGTTGGGTCCTAGTTTTAGAGGACTGAGATTGGCATAAGACAGCAAACATGTCTTCTCAGACTGCATGCAGTCCTCCTCGGGGCTGACTACATAGTGTTAAAGTGTATCTTCAAGTTCAATGTGACCTTTTCTTATCACTGAGAGACGAATCAGAAATTCTCACTGTGAAACGGAATCTGGTGGCATGGACCAGTAATCTCAGTGTTCTGGAGGCTGAGGCAGGAGGTTCTTGAGTTCAGGACCAACGTGGACTGTATAAGAAGTTTAAGGCCGGCCAAGGCCTAGGTTATATAGTGAGTCCTTATCTAAAAAAAAAAAGCAACAAACCAAATAATTCTCACTGTAGTTTTATCTAAGTCAAGCTCCGTTTGTCCTTGGCAATGGTTCTGGCTTTTACGAACTTGGCTTTCATGTTTCAAGTTTTTTCAACAGGTTTTTCAGGCCTGCTTTGTGGATTGGTTGTATTGTGTGATCTTTGGTGTTCAGGTCTGTATTATTTATGTTTTAGAAATAACCAAGAGGTAAGATAATGTCTTTCCTTACATCCTTAAAATTAATAAAAACACATTTTACAAAACAGCAGGACCCAGACATTTAGAGGCAGTGTCCTCTGACAGAGTTCAAGCTATGCCCCTGTGTCCTTCAAGCTAGGCACTGGTGGAACACTTCATGGTAGGGTCTTGCTTCTCAGCCTGCTAATGACCGTGAGCACACCTCCCCCAGTGTCCCAGTGGTCCTTGTCCTTTTGACCACCAGGCTTTTGACAAGAGTGGATAAAACGAGACTTAGCTGTAAACTGTAGGGACTTGGGGGTCTTAGTCTGTTTCTGATGCTATAACAAAATATCTGAAGCTGGGCAGTGGTGGCGAATGCCTTTAATTCCAGCATTTGGGAGGCAGAGACAGATGGATTTCTGAGTTTGAGACCAGCCTGGTCTACAGAGTGAGTTCCAGGACAGCCAGGGATACACAGAGAATCCCTGTCTCAATAAACCAAAAAAAAAAAAAAATCTAAAGCTGCGTAGCAAATAAAGAGAAGCGGATTCAGCTCAGTGTTCTGGCAGCTGTTTGCTACATTACAGTATGGCAGACTAGGAAGGAGACGGAAGAAAGGACGAGGCGGCTGGTGTTCTAATAACCAGTTTCCACATCTTACTCGGCCCACTTCCTAAAGCCTAAGGTCCTATCACTTCTCAGTGCCACTGCACAAAGCGTCAGGCTTCCACCAAGTGGGCCTTTAGGGGACAAACCATAGCAGACATGTACCAGCACCATAGCAGGAAATCCTCCCCCCCATGCCCCAACACACACATACACACAGCTTGGGCCCGGGCCCTCTTCCTATGTGTCCAGGGATGTGTGGCCAACTCTGACTTTCCTGGGGATGTTTCCTTTCTCATCTGAGGCGACAAGATGGGTTTTCTTTGTCCTTCTGGAAATGGCAGTGCAGTTAATATACAAGAGTATAGAGGGACAAATGGGCAGGCAACTGCAGTGAGGTCTTTGTGTTCTTTTCCTTCTCTGGGCTGCACAGGACTGGAGCCTGGTTTATTTGCCCTTACTGAGCTAAGACATTTTCTAAGGCCTGTATTTTCAGACAGAGACAACTGAACAGATAGCTGGAAAAGTTCTTGGTTTGCTGGGGCAGGATTATGAAAAAGAAGGGGGGGGGGGGCTGGCGAGATGGCTCAGTGGTTAAGAGCATTGACTGCTCTTCCAGTGGTCCTGAGTTCAAATCCCAGCAACCACATGGTGGCTCACAGCCATTCACAATGAGATCTGATGTCCTCTTCTGGTGCTTCTGAAGACAGCTACAGTGTACTTACATTAAATAAATAAATAAATAAATAAATAAATAAATAAATAAGAAGAGAGGAGTGTGTGTGTTTCTGTGCCATGCACATGTGGAGGTTTAAAGGGTGACATCAGATAATTGTCCTTTGTCACTCTACTTTGTCTTTTGAGTCAGTGTCTCTCATTGCCTTCAGAACTTGCCCTTGTGGTTCGATTGAGTGCCCAGCAAGCCTGAGTGATCCTACGGTCTCCACCACTCTCCAAGTGCTGGGATGGTAGACATGTCCCACCACACCTGGCATTTTACATGGGTGCTGGCGATTTGAACTCAGGTACTCATGCTTGCAAAGCAAGGTACTTTATCTGTTGAAATATTTCAACCATCGATACATTTTTAATATTAATATTCCATGTCTTATGTTTGCTTACTTTTTATGTCTTTGTCTTATCATGAATTTTAAATGATTTGTGCTTAGAAAATGTGTTTCTTTTCTAATTATCTCGAGTTCTGGGCTTGGAGAGAAAGGGAGTGGCCGGAGGCTGTCCCTCTATGGTCCTCCCTGGAGGCTTCTGTCTTAGAGGGAGTCACACTCTTTTGTTTGTGACTGGCTGTAATTTGATTCTGTGTTGTCCTTGCTGATTATTACGAATGGAGGTTTTCTTTCTGTCTTGGTCTTGTCTCCTCACTCTTCCGTCCCTGCTGTTAGGATTTGGGCTTATTCCTTTATCAAGGAGGACTTAGCCCTGCCTCTCTTCAGACATCAGAGGCTAGATTTTTACCACAGGGTAGACCAGGCACCAGGCTCCTAACATTACATCGCTTCAGGCATTTTCTAAAGCTGTGTTTTTCACACTTGAACATGTGTAATGTAAGGCTTGCTGAAACACAGCTCTAGACCTCAGATGCTGACAGAGGCATGAGCCTGTGTGTCTGTATATTTGTATATGCCTGTGTGTCTGTATATCTGTGTATGCCTATGTGTCTGAGGGTTTTAATTCTGGCAGGTGCCCAGGATGTGCTAATGCATCCAGTTACGGGGTCACATGTGGGTGATGCTGTCTCTGTGCTTCCTTCACCCGAGTGGTCCAGGTCAGTCTAGTGCAGTCCTCACTGGCAGGCACTGCTGAACTGATGGAGTGGCTGGAAGCATGCTTTTTGGGATTGCCGTCTCCCGGGTTTAGAGAGAGTGTTCTGTTCCTAAAAAAGAGACAGGACAGATGGTTCAGGGGTAACAGTCGGAAGGTTTGGGAACACCACCCACTTCTCCCCTCAGTTCAAAATTAAGATGTTTCTCCTCTTGCCATTGGCTGAGCTGGCACTGCACAGGTTAGGGAGTAGGAACTGAGCCATATGTCCTAGCAGCCAGAAGCCATCGGGGCATACAGCGGGGCAGCTCTGTCCCTGGGTGCTGGGGAACAGGCTGGCAGGCTTCTACTCATTCGCCCTCTTCTAAGAGGCCAAGCTTGTTAGGTCACACTGTGATCCGCACCCTCAGGTCTTCCAGCCCCCATGCGACCAGGTGCTTCCAAGACCCAGCTTTGAGATGGAGAGTCCTTACTATGTCACCTTCTCCCGGGTTGCTTCTTTAACCCTAAATATGACATGTATGACACTCTTGTCATGGCAACAGGCCTGTATGGGGATGAGCTGAGGCCTATGGTCACTACGGGTCCTCACATTCACGAGAGATGAGATTTGCAGCTGCCCACTCCGGCTTCTCTGCTGTCACTCTTAGCTCCCTGGAACAGATGAGACTCTGCGAATGACTCAGTCTACATGGGAGTTGTTGGGAAGGTCACCATCCTCACCTCAGTTTGGTTTTCTCAGGTTGACCTTCACGTCTCTCAACTTTACCTCCAGCCTGGTATGAATGTGATGGAGCTCAGCTTGCACAGTGCCAGTTGGGCTGAGATGCACTGGACAAGAAGTCAGGAGATATGGTTTCAGGCCTTGTCCTGTCCGCAGCCAGCCTTGAGAACTTAGGCCTGTCTCTCCTTTCCCCTGGCCTTGGCACCTACCAAATAAACTAAGCCGCAGACTCAAATGGTCTCAGTAATGGCACAGTTCTAGAGAGATCCAAATGCCACTGGGGATTGGCTTTTCATTTCTAAGAAGGTTCTTTCAGGTTTGTTCCCTCAGGCTTGACTCCTTGGTGAGGCCTTAGAGATTGCTGTGGCTACCCTTCTGCCAGCTTTGCCCAAAATTTCTCTAGGTTGGGCTGCCCTGGAGACAGTCTTGGAGGGTGGCGTTTGCCACGCTGCCTGGAGAATGATTGATGTCAGTTCTGCTATTTTTAATTCCTGGTATGTGGGTGGGGAGTTGAATGCCTGCCTCCACCTTCAGTGGGCCTTTTGTGTAAAGCCTGAGAAAATGGAGTCAGGGTTGGTGAATGCTGCCCCAGGGCCCTCTGGCTTTTGTCAGTCACTTAATGGCACCCATGACCCACATGGAGGAGGTTGGTGCCCCATGATCACAGGGCGTGGGGAGCTGTAGACCTGGAAGAGCCAGGATGTTCGTACATCTTCTTGTATCATTTAGGATCCAGTTTGGGATGGGAAGGAGAAGGGAATCTTCTAGATGGGTACGGCTGATCCCCCAAATTCCTGGAGTCAACCATCAAGGGTGAGGAGAGATAAGTCAGGGCTCTGATGGTGGCTACAATACTTTTGTGACGGTTCCTGGAGAGGTGGGGTTGAGGAACCCCAAGGAATCTGGGTCTGCCTGGGGCCACTGGAGAGAATCATTTCCTCACACTGTAGTGTAGCCCCAAGAATTGCACTCCACCCTCTCAGGTTTACCCCACCCCTAAGAGGGAAGGAAGAATGACTCGGAAGTATTGCTGTGTGTTTTCTTGATATAAGTGCCCTAGTGTCCAGCCCCCTGTTGTGGGGAGTCTAGCGCTATTGGGCTATCCTCTTCCAGTACAGTAGGGCAGGAGCCGGTGTTACTAATCCCTGCTTTCACCTCCATGAGCCTTAGTGGGCTCTGGGAGGGCTCCGGAAGCCATTTTGCTTGATAACATTGGCGTAAAGTAAGGTGTCTTATGTTCTTTCCTTAAGCGGGTTCCTATAATCCTATGTGCTTTATGCTCCACAAACCACAAACTTCTGTCTATGCCAGTAGGTAGATGTTGATAAACAAAAACTCAGGGACAGGTGAGAGAGAGAGAACACATGACACTGAGAACAAATGGTGTTTCAGCTTTTGGCTAAGAAGTGTGTTTATCTTTCAGAGAGTAGTTGGATCCAGTAGCCCAGTTGTGCTGATAATAGTCTATTTTTAGTCAGGTGTGTGTGGGGGGTCTATGAAGTTCTATGTAGCACTTTTGCGTAGCTGCGTTATAAAACACATAATTTACTGAATGAGGAAACTCACCTCTATTGGTCTGAATGGCTTATAATGAAACCAACTGGCTCCTGACACTCTCCCCTTTGTCTGCCTCTGTTCAGATAACTGTTTGTCCTTAATGTCTTTATTTAAATGATGGGTTTACAGTTCTGCTTGTTAATTTATCAATTGAGACATTATTTGCTGACATTGGTGTTTGGATAGATAAGGAATCAATACATATCAGTATTTAATTCTTGCAAAACTATGACTGTAGTAGGTACTACTCACTCCTGCCCCTGGCGACTGTGTGGTTACTCGAGCAGGGCTCCCACTTGACTTCCTGTTCTGCAGTGAGTCATTCCTCCCTTGGCCTTGAGTTTTTCCGGTACAGATTGCTCTGAGCTGGACAAGTTGTTCTCCAAGTCTGTCACTCAGTTATCATCTCTGGACTTCCTGTTTAAAATCTGTGTTAGATTCCCTTTGCGTTTTGAGGAGGTAGGATGTTTTGTGTCCTTTTTTTGAGTCTTTGTGGAAAAGTCTGTGGCATCCGGTTGATAGGTGGGTGATTTAGCCTGCCTTAGGAATGAAAAGCTGAAAACTGTTTCTCCTGAGAAGGTTAAAGGGAGGAGCTATTGTCTTTTAGTTCCCAGAAGGAGTTGAGGAGTCCAGTGTCATGCCATTTTCTCCTGAAGAACCTTGACTCCTTTCTTTTCCTCAAAGCTTGTAGTATTGTCTCTCTGCCTCTGAGTTGTCAAGTGTCAGGTGGGTGAACCTTGCTAATGGTGTCTTTTCAGACATCAGATGGCCAGTAGGTGGTTCTTTTGACTTATGCTCTCTGCTCAGGTGTTAGTGTTATCATCATCGTCTTCATCATCTTCATCATTTGAGTGTGCATCATTTGTGGGTGTGTGTGTGGTGTATAAACATGTATGTGCCTATGTGTATGTACAGAAGCCAGAAGAGGATACTGAGTGTCCTTCTCCATCACTCTTCCTGTTCCCTTGAGGAATCCCCAGGGATCCACCTGCCTCCACCTCCCTAGCACCCAGATTCTAAGCATATCCACCATGTCTGGCTCTTAATGTTAGTGCTGGGGATTAAACCATGGTCTTCATGCTTATGCATAAGCCCTTTATTATTGACTAAAGCCTCTTTCTAGCTCCTGTTTGTTTGCTTACATTTTCAGATAAGATCTCATGTAGCGAAGGCTGGCCTCAGACTCATTACTGACCTGGGCCCTTGACCTCCAAATCCTCCTGTCTCTGCTACTGAGTGCTGGGATTACAAGCACGGCTCACAAGCTTTTTGTGGCTCTTTTTTTCCCTCTGGATTTTTTCCTGGCTCATTTCTCCAGCCTTTCTGTTGAATGATGGGGTTGTCTGTTTTCTAGTCCCGTTACCTACGCATTCATCTGCTACTGATTCATTTTCTTAAGATTTATTTATTTTATGTATATGGGTATACCATTGCTCTCTTCAGACACACCAGAAGAGGGCATCAGACACCCTTAGAGATGGTTGTGAGCCACCATGTGGTTGCTGGGAATTGAACTCAGGACCTCTGGAAGAGCAGTTGGTGCTCTTAAATGCTGAGCCATCTCTCCAGCCCCTGATTATTATTATTATTATTATTATTATTATTATTATTATTATTATTATTATTATTTTACCTTCCCTTTTCAGTTTCTAAGACACTTCACTGCTTCCTAATTGCTCCATGGGTACAGCGTTTCTTTTCTGTTTTGATTTATGAATAGATTTTCTCTCTGTCTCTGAGCATATTAACTATATTCCCTCCTCTACTTCTCATTGATGGCTCTCTCCCCTCAGAGCCTTCTTGTGGTCTCTCCTGTTCTTATTGGGAATCTTGTTCAGTGTGCTGTGATCCTGTGTTGTCTGTTTACACACAGTGCTGAGTCCTTGGCTCAAGGTGCCAGCAGGGCTTTTCACCACTTTTTTTTTTTTTTTTTTTTTTGGTTTTTCGAGAGAGGGTTTCTCTGTGTAGCCCTGGCTGTCCTGGAACTCACTCTGTAGACCAGTCTGGCCTCGAACTCAGAAATCCGCCTGCCTCTGCCTCCCGAGTGCTGGGATTAAAGGCGTGCGCCACAACTGCCCCTCTCACCACTTCTTTTCCCTGTGCAAAATCACCCTTTCGTCTCGCTGGTCTTCTGCACTGTGTCTACCTTTGGCTCAGGCACTGGGCCTACCTAGATAGAGCTTTTACTGTTTAGAACCTTTGATTAAAGGAAGCATCCTGGTGAAGTGGGTCCTGTATGTGCCAGGAACCTGTGCTGGTGCCACGCCCTTTGCTTCATAGTACTTGGTAAGGAGGTCCAGGGCTGGTCCCTTGCTGTGTCATGGAGGCCAGCCACTTCCTCCCTGGTTGTCAGTTTCTCAATATGTAAGCAGAAAGAAGAGATGTGCTGGGTAGGAGGAGTAAGCTGACTCACCTCTAGGGCCACCCGTGGCTTACCAGCTGGGCAGCATGCTCTGTTACCTGCATGCATAAATCAGGTGCTTAGCTCCCCTCCCCAAAGCGGTTGCATTGTTGGCTGGGTGTGTTGCCTGGCCACAGACAACCCAGCTCTTATTGTGGTGACTCATGGTGACCGTGGTGACCGTGTTGACCTATAATACAATGAGCAAGCCTTATCTGAGCTCCTTCTCCAGGGCAGGGGGAACACTCTTTGGTTTTTGTTGTAGAAATGATTTGTCATGGTGTCAGGGATTTAGTGCTTCTCTTGTCAAAGAGGCTGGCCAACTGTATGGACTGGTGGTAACCTCAGACAGGGTCTGGAGGATGGGAGAGGTGGCTACTGTGTAGGTTAGTCTGCTATTCCTGGTCTTGCAGACAAACTTAGTACATGTTTTTGTAGCAGTATACATGACATGAAGTTTACTATGTTTACTAATTTCAGGTGTGTAGTTCATTGAACATTCAGTTTGTGTGCAGCTGTCACCGCGATCCATTTCCAGAACTTTCTCATCGTCCCAAGCTTACTAACCCCATTTAACACATCTTCCCATTTACCTCTTGCCCTAGCCTCCGAGGCAGCTATGTCTTTCTGTCTTAGAGTGGAATCAGGTAGCACTTAACCTTTCTGTGACTGTGTTATTTCACTTAACATGCTGGGTTCATCCGTGCCATAGCACATGTCAGGATGTCCCCTGTTTTAGAGTGAGCAGCTGATTTTCTTTATCTGTTCATCTCTGACACTCGAGTTGTCCCCTCCTTTTGGACTCAGACTTGTGGATAATGCTGCTAGCTGAGACAGGTCTTGCTTTTGTTTGCTGGATCCTGTGGCAGTTCTGTGTTTAGTTTGGTTTTTAGGAGCCCTTACTGTTCTCTACAGTAGCTGGCCTTATTACCTCATGGCTTGTCTAGCAATTTGATCTCACAGTCTAGTCGTCTGTCTTGGAGGGAACATCCCTCTTCCCTCCTCTCTTTTGTGTGTGTGTGTGTGTGTGTGTCTGTCTGTCTGTCTCTGTCTCTCTATGTGTGTGCACATGTGTGTTCAAGTGCCCAGAGTTCAGAAGGGTATGTGTTGGTGTAGGGCCAGAAGCAAGTGTCGGATCTACCCGCTGGAGCTGGAGCTCCAAGTAGTTGTAAGCTGTGATGCTGGGGTCAGAATTCTGGTCCCGGTGCTCTTAACTACTTGAGCCATCCTTCCAGCCTTGCATGTGTATTTCTTTAAGTTGTCCCAGTGTGTTTGGACTGCTGTGATGGAATGCTATGAGCGAGAGAGGCTTCGACAGCAGGAGTGGGTTGCTCACGGTTCTAGAAGCTGGAAAGCTCACATCAAGTGTCAGTGTCTGCTAAGGGACAGGTTCTGGCTTTGTGGCTGGCCACTTCTCCGCATGTGCTTACTTAGTAGTCTCTTTGTTGCAGAGAGCCCTGCTGTTGTGACCCAGCCACCACGGAGCCCTGCTTTCTAATTGCTTCTCACAGGGGCTCAGGATTATAATGGAGTTCATCTGGGAGACAGGTGCATTCTACTGCTGCCTGAGGCAATCAGCTAAAAAGGCAGGGGGGATGGCTTCAGGGGTTCCTGCCTGGGCTGCCTGCCGCTTTGTGCTTGTGGTTAGGTTGCTCATCACAGTGCACTGCAGTGTGTGGTTGCAACCTGCTTACCCCATAGCAGTCAAGATGCAAAGAGGAAAGGCTCAGATCCTAGCAGCTCCTTCACAGGCATTTACCCAGTGGCCTAGGACCTGCCAGTAGTCTCTCATCCCCAAAAGGTTCCACTGCCTACCACTAATGCCTCAGGGGCTTGGGCCTTAGCCTCCAACACATTGGTCTTTGGGGGCCTTTCTAGACCCATATGATAGATAGCACTGCCCTTCCACCCCTTTGCCCTGCCAAGTCCCTCTTCGACTCACTCCCCCCCCCCCCCCCCCCCAGTTCTTGTTTACCAAATGCCCTCTGAGACCTCCCTCACTCAGTTTGCTGGTTTAGATTGGGACAACCCCATGGATGAAAGCAAAATGGCAGAATGTGAGCCTAGTCGCTAGGAGACTGTTACTTTTCCTGTTTAATAGAGGTGCAAAACTGAGGCCCAGAAAGGTTCAGTAACCTGCCCAGGACCACCCAGGTAGTAGGAACCCAGCTTGGATTTGAGCTTGAGCAGTCTGCTTCAAAGTTTGTGTTCATCCTGTTGTCCTACATTGACATTAAGAACATGGGGCTTAGCTGGGTGTGGTGGCATGTGCCTTTAGTCCCAGCACTTGGGAGGCAGAGGCAGGTGGATCTCTGTGAATTTGAGGCCAGCCTGGCTGGTCTACAAAGGGAGTTTCAGAACAGCTAGGGCTACACAGAAAAACTCTGTCTTGAAAAACAGAACAAACCAACCAACCAACCAAACAAACAAAAAGGATCTTGGTGCTGATCATTGGATAAAGAAATCAGAGGTGTGTACCGATTCCTAATTCCATGCTATTCTGTCACAGGAGCATAAAGCTCAGCCTCTGAGATACTGTTCCTAGGATCAGTAGGCTCTGTGCAGAAGTATGGTGTAGTGGTGAAAGTCCTGGGATTCAAAACCAGAAGGCCGGGGTTTGAGTCCTGCCTCCACCATTCCCTGGCTGTACCTATCTCATGTCTCATGCTGGGCAAACTTATGTTGGTTTCAGGTTTGTGTTAGGGTTGTTGTAAAGTTAATTCCATGTAAATCCCTTAAAGCCGGGTCTGGTATTTGATAAATGATGACGATTAGCTTGGCCTAATAACTAGAGGCAGTTTGAGGACAGAGTTAAGCAGGGACTTCTTTGTGACAGGGCTTGTCTGGGCTTTCATGAACTGGGGAACATCAGATAGAACAGATAACCATATGTCCCATTTTATAAGACTTCTAGATGTCTCTCTGTTCTCTCTTTGGCTACCTTGATAGTGTGTACAGTGCAGTTGGAGTCGATGACCACAGTGCAGACAGCACTGAACTGTAATCATGATGCTTGTTTCTGCCCGGTGATCCCCTAGCTATGTTGGGGTTCAGGTTAGGCCTGACTAGGACTTTTGGGGACAGTGGATGGTAGACATCCAAGAGTAGAGAGAGACAACAGTGACATTGGACAGACTGGTTCCTATGGAGAAGACTTGGATCCCATGTGTTCTAGCTTCCTATGGCACTGTGTAGCTGCCCCCCAGGGGTGATGGGTGTCCTGCTCTCTAGTGTGGTATGCAGAATACACAGTTGGAGCCTTATTGTTCTCCCAGGAGCCAGGATTTTGATGCTGAACCTCGCCTACTATGTCCAGGCCAAACATCACTTGCTCCTATGAATTGGCAGTTTTCCACCTGTGGGTCAAGACTATCTATTGGGAAAACACGTATTTCCAATGGTCTTAGGAGCTGAGACACTGCTCAGTAGCAGACTTAGAGTTATGAAGTGTATGGTTGAACGTTCCTGAGACCATCGGAAATCTGCGTTTTCCAATGGTGGCAACCGATGGTTGAGAGCTGCTGTATGAATGGTTGTCACTAAGTGAGAGGTGAGGTTTAAAAGAGTTAATGGCCTGAGGTGACATGGCCAACCCCACTCAGCTACCAACCAGCAAGGCAGAGGCCAGGCCCCAAGTCATCTTCTTTCTTTTCACCCACTCAAGCTGGGTTTATGTTGGATTCTGGTTGATCATGGGGACAAGGTTGCTGGCCTTTGTGTTAGACCAGAGCCATGGGAGATAGTCATCACAGATGGCTGGGACCATAGAGGCTTGCTCAGGACTCCCTGGTCCAGCTCCTTGGTAGTTGGGCCTCTGGTCCTCTTGTCTGGACAAGTACCTTCAAGTGTTCCATGCTCCCACGTCCCCTAAGAGTCCTGTGTGTTGGCTGGCATAGGAGCTCAGGGTTAACATGGAGAGGGAGGGAGGGAGGGAGGGAGGGAGAGAGAGAGAGAGAGAGAGAGAATGAATAACACTTAAAAAAGTTGATAGTACGAAGCCAGGCAGTGGTGGTGCATGCCTTTAATCCCAGTACTCGGGGGGCAGAGGCAGGCAGATTTCTACAGAGTGGGTTCCAGGACAGCCAGGGCTACACAGAGAAACCCTGTTTCAAAAAACCCAAAAAAAAAAACCCAATTGATAGTACGAGACTAGCAGGGCAATGGACAGGCCCTAGAGCAGTGCCCTCAACCTTCCTAATGCTGCAACCCTTTGATACAGTTCCTCATGTCGTAGTGATCTCCCAACTGTAAAATCGGTTTTGTTGCTACTTCATAACTGTAATTTTCCTACTGTTAGGAATCATAATCTAAACATCTGATATGCAAGATGTAGTTTCATTATTATGAAATGACCCTAAGGGGTCATGACCCACAGGTTGAGAACCGCTGGTCTAGATAAGATACTGGCCTTGAAGCAATGAATTTTTGTTGTTGTTTTTGTAACTTTAGTTCATTTAGTATTATCATTTATTTGTATCTTATGTACATTGGTGTTTTGCCTGTATGTCTATCTGTGTGAGGGTATCAGAAACCCTGGAACTGGAGTTACTTACAGACAGTGTAAGCTGCCAAGTAGATGCTGGGAATTGAACCCAGGACCTCTGGAAGAGCAGATAGTGGTCTTTTTTTTTGGTCTTTCAACAGATGGTGCTCCTAACCACTGAGCCGCCACTGAGCGATCCCTTCAGCTCCTTGAAGCACTGAAGCGGAGGGTGGAACGTCTGTCTATTTCCCTATTCTGCTTATAGATAGTCTGCATGTCAACCATTGCTCGTCAGAGCCTCTATCACATGAGTCATTCCGTGAAACTGCAAGCCACTACTGCTTATGTGGTGTGCTAGGCCAGCTCTGATGACTCTGAGTGTGTGTATGGTGGGGACTGGGTGTGTCTGGCTGCCCTCTTCCCTCAAAGCCAACAGCCTGGTTCTTAGCTGGAATCCATAGAGGGAAGGAAGTTATGTGGATTGAGGCACTAAAAGTTCTAGGACCCTCCATTTCAAAACCTGTTCCCTGTACCATCTCTCCTGTCCTTGGAGGAGGGTCTTAAAGCAGGTCACTGATGGCAAAGCCTCCTGGGGCCATCAGACAAATGGTTACCAGTGTGGGGACTCAGTCCTGTTTGGGAAGAGGGCAGCTTTTCTGACCGCTACCTCAGATCATGTCCTACCACATCCTGGCTCCTTGGTGATCTGACGTGCTTGAGTGACAAAACCAAGGGCAGTGGGAGCTAGACAAGTCTCAAACCAGTGCCTCCACCGCCGCCAAGTGACCTGGGACAGGTAAGTAAGTTCCAGGGTAGACACAAGTAAATAAATACACACACATATATGACTAAGAAAGAAAAAGGGGGGAGTTTGAAGCTAATCTAGGGTGCATAGCAACACTGTGTGTGTGTGTGTGTGTGTGAGAGAGAGAGAGAGAGAGACAGAGACAGAGACAGAGACAGAAAATATAAAAGAAAAACTTGCCTGTTTTCAAACAGGTGAACCAAATACATATGTGTGTATGTTTTTATATATATGCAAATGCTTTGTAAATATATACATACATGTATGTGTGTGTTAAATTATAGGTTCGAAGGCTTAGTAGTTGCCTCTCAGAGAGGGGATAGTGGATAGTGTCCTTCTGTCGGTCTGCTTTGAGTTTTCTATGGCTTTTATATTTTTAAAATAAAATTTACAGGATTTTGTCTTTTTGAGACAGCTTCTTCCTGTTTAGCCCAGGTTGGCCTTAGACCTCCTCCACAACACCCCTACTTTTGCCAAGTGGTGGGATTACTGTCACGCACCAGCATGCCCAGTGTATGTAGGGCTGGGGATCAAACCCAGGGCCTCACTGAGTCAGAAGAAGCAAGCGCAGGACCGGCTGAGCTGCAGCGTGGCTCATTGCCGGTTTGATATCAAGGAATACTTAGTTTTCTAGATATGCGACTGCAGTGTATCCATTCATCTGCCAGTGGGCAGTGGTGAGTAACACTGCTACATTGGGATCTGAGCTACAAAGGCTTGTTTGTAGGCAGTGGGTGGGGTCCATATTGGGGGTGCCCTTGAGGAGTGTATTGGGATTCTAACCCTTCCTTTTCTCCCTCTCCGCCTCCCTCTCTATTGAAACTTCTGGAACCATATCTTAAAGCAAACCTTTCTTCCTTCTAAGTTGTTTATCTCTGGCATTTTGTTACAGTGACAAGGCTGGCTCACACAGTCATCCTATTCGTTTTTTTTAATCTCACTTGGCCCAGTGTCACAATCATGCTGGTTGCTGGTTTCAAAAAATATGTTTAGTTTTGCAAGAAAGTGTAAAAATTCTCTTCCTAAGGTGTCGTACCATTCGGCATTCCCCATAGCAGCACATACACTGTTGTCTGAACCACTAGTATTTGCTGGGTCTCTGTTCTGGGCATGGACATTCTAATAGCTATGCAGTCTGTCGCTTCTGTTCATAATGGGTTCCTCTCTGCGTACTGTTGCCTCTGTGTGCCCTCTGGTGATCAGCTTTCTCTGGTCTCTTTCCTATTATTTTGTGAGCCCCTATATCACTTTATCTTTTAGGAATGCATTCAACCATTGTGTAGTTTTGTGGGGTTGTTTGTTTGTTTTGAAACAAGCTCTTGTTATTTTGCATAATCAGTGCTGTGTGGTTTGAACTGTTATTTATGTGTTGGGTGAAATCAAGTGACACTTTATAGCCAACAGCCTGGGAAAACAGTGGTAGACCCTCCTATAAAAAAACACAAGTTGCCCTGCAGTGGTGGCGCACGCCTTTAATCCCAGCACTTGGGAGGCAGAGGCAGGTGGATTTCTGAGTTCAAGCCCAGCCTGGTCTACAGAGTGAGTTCCAGGACAGCCAGGGCTACACAGAGAAACCCTGTCTCGAAAAACCGGAAAAAAAAAAGAAAAGAAAAGAAAAAACACAAGGCCTGATTTGTCTGCTTGAGTGCCAAGGGGCTTCAGGCCCTGGAGTGGTTCTTTAACCTCTGCCTGTCAACATTAGCCAGGTGAGGTTTATGTTCTGCATGAGAGACCTTTTCTCTTCCAGGCTCCTTTTGGACCTGTACCTCAGGCCTGGTACCTCAGCCAGCCATCTGGCTCCTCCCAGCTTCCATCCCTTTGCAGAAGGGCCAAGTTGTTCTTCCTAGCACCAGCGGCCAGTTCTTTAGCTATCAAAGACACATTTCTTTCTCATACAAAAAAGAAATCTATTAACATAGTGGGTGAGGTTCTAAGTTTACTCATTCTGAGCCAATCAGCAGCGAGAATGGCAGCTTGTTTATTAGTCACAGAGAATCCTCTTTGGGCAGGTGAGGAAGTGACAAACATTTATACATCCTGCCTTCAAGATGCCCTCATAGCAATTAAGCAATTAACAAATCAATTAAGGAATCTGGGACTAGGCAGGGTGTGGCGCCACACTCCTGTAGTCCCAGCATTTGGGAGGCAGAGGTTACCCTGGTCTACAGGACAGCCAGGGCTACAAAGAGAAACTCTGTCTCGGAAAAAAAAAAAAAAAAAAAAGTGTTCAGTACAGATACAGTTGGGAATACAGGGACACAAACTTTCATAGCCAGTTGATACAACATGTGTGGGGTAGATTACCCCAACAGGCTTGTTCCCTAAAGCCAGCGAACCTAAAATCTCAAGGGTCCCTACCACATAGGCAGAAATCTAAAGATAGAACTAGAGGCGTATGGGGCAGATATGCCTGGCTGTCCGAATCACATGGGAGGGAAGTATCTCTCACCCATGTACCTTTCTTCTCTGTTGAGGGATAAAGTAGAAGAAAGGCTTTGGTCACATGGAAGGTAGCAAACGGGTCTGTTGGGTAGTAGCTCACCGCATTGTCCCATTTGTCACCAAGTTCGAGAACTGGGAAGGGTGAGGTCCCTAGATGTTCTGCTGAGAGCCCGAGGGTCTTGCTGCTCAGCTGGTGGTTCTTGCCCTGGGAGTTATAGGCGGTTAGCTGCAGGGTATTGCACATGTGGGTTAATTCCTTCTGGGTCCCGTGAGTACAATATCTAACAGAATTGAAGAGAAGGGAGGTGTAGGCTGTCACGTGGAGAAGGCATGGCAGTATTGTCACGGGATTCGGAGGCTCTTCACACCCCTGTGGACTAGGGAGTGGAAAAAGCAGGACAGGGACCTTCATGGAGCTAACCTTGTCCCTATTGGCTTACCGTCTAGAGCCTGCCCCACCTCCTGAGTCTATCTACAGCTTTCCAAAATGTCACACTGTCTTGAACAGGTGTTCAAATTATGAAGGGACACTTCCAATTCCTATCAGTTTCTTAGAAGAAGGTAATGCAGTACCCACCACATCTGTGGTTGTGGAACAGCTGAGAGCTAAGAGGGTCACAGTGAGTCATCATAGCCAGAGACTGAGGAGGGATGGAAAGCCGGGCAGACCCACCCACAACAGAGATTTCACAGGAGTCCCAAGTTCCCATGCAGTGGAGCAGGAAACTCCATTTGAGGGAGGAGGGAAGTGACCCTCCTGCCCTGTGATCTCTGGGCTAGCCTGTGCTCTGGGTCCTGACAGGCCTCAAGAGGGAAAGAGAAGAGGGTACAGACTCCAACAATTCCAGGTGGAAATCATTTTGAAAATGAACGAGAGGGTGAGGCTGGAAGCTGAGTCTAGTGGGAGGAAAGACCCAAGGTCACCGCAGCTTGAGTCTGCGTGGAATGGCCTTGGGGCAGGACTTTCCAGGAGCTGGGTGCTACTTTTGCCAGGAAACTCCGAGCCACAGCTCTCCCAGGAGGGAGGGCTATCCTCCCGTGTCCCTGCTGTTTGAGCTGAATGAGCCCTGTGTGTGTTATTTTTATTTTGGAAGGTACCCCAAGTCCGTGTGGGATGGAAAAGGGCAGCTTCCTGTGTGGTTAGAAGTGCCTGTCTGAATTGGATCTTTTCTTAACATTGCTTTAACTAGCCAATCATGAAAGCATCATGTCTGTAAGGGAAAGCAAGCTTCACCCCCAGCCTGTTTTCCTTCCAGAGGTGATTGGTGATGCCCAGTAACTTGTGTACAGCGACAAGGGTGGTCTCTGTGTGGGTACACCCCTACACCTCTTAGTTTGTATGTTTCTGCCTTCTTTCTTTAAAAACAAAAAATATTTATTTTTATTTGTGTGTGCATGTGCGTGCATGCACGTGCACAGGTGTCCATGGAGGCCAAAAGGTGTCAGGATTCCCCTGGAGCTGGAGTTACAGGCAGTCGTGAGTGGACATTCATGTTAGGACCTACAGATCCG
Organism: Rhynchomys soricoides; assembly: GCA_019843965.1. Classification (NCBI taxonomy): domain Eukaryota; kingdom Metazoa; phylum Chordata; class Mammalia; order Rodentia; family Muridae; genus Rhynchomys; species Rhynchomys soricoides. Next base: position 2,040,707 of record JADRCH010000236.1, read on the forward strand.
GCTCCCTCAAGGCTGTTTCCTGTCGTATTACCCAATGTCTTCTCTCGACCCAGGGACCAAAGGGTGGGGTGAAAGTCAGGTCCACTTTGTGAGTCCAGTGACACCTTAAGGAAATTCTGCAGCTTCCTAAGGACAGCATTCTCAGTTCTTCAGGGTAGACAGGATGGGCAACTAGAATATTTTAGATGGATATTGTCTAGACAGTAGTTATTAAAATGGGGACCCCAGACCCAATACCGCCACCTGGGAACCAAACAAAGGTGGAGCCCTTGATGTTTTAACAGTCCCCTGGCATAAATAATGCCCATTATGAAACAGAATGGCTGTCCTAGAGCCTGTGGGCATGACTGTTGAGACCATGCATTCTCATCATGGCCTTGGCCTGGACCTCTGTGCTTATTACATACAGCAGCAGTAGCTGTTATGTGGCAAGAGCAGGTAGGTTGCAGGGCAGTGGCTGATCTTTGTTCCTCTGGGACATTTTAATTGACATGGGACATTGCTGAAGACTTGTGTACAGAGGGCGGTGAGAGCAGATGTCCTATCTGCTTCCCTGGGCTTGTTCTCCCCCTTGCTGCCTCATTTCCACATAGTTCTTACCTTCTGTGGGCTTTGGTACCTGCCCTGACTCAGGGCTCTGTAGCAGCCAGGCCCTTCTGAGGGCGTCTCTTGTTTCCAGGAATGATGACTCCCACAATAATCAGGTTGTTTTATGTTGAGAGTGGAATGCCCAAGAGAGACACAGACCTGCCATTTAAGACTGTGACAGCCAGTCTATGCTTGCAGCTTGGGTCTGACCCAAGGGGGAGGGGGTTAGTGTTGTGGGGAGCTTGGGGGTTGTAGATGGGATGCAGGGAAACAGGGTCTTACGTTGTCATGGGAAGGATAGTGATAAGGACAAGTAGACTCTGAGTCTTGGGCGATGCTCTACCTAGAATATGCTGTCAGAGAGCAGACCCCAGACACTTTGTACTCTTGTCAGTGGAGACAAAAGCCAGGTCTGGGGGAGCAGCTGTCAAGGAATCTGGCTTATGGTATTACACCCCTCTGTAGTTTTGGGGTGGGCCTGACCTACCCGGAGGCCCAGCAAGGAGGTATGGACTGGGGCTTGGAAAGCTAATCCCTTCTAAAGGGAAGGGATCAGCTAAAGCCTGACCTTGGACTCTGTTCCCAGGAAGCTGATCTCAGCAGGCCTGATTGGGAGCTCCCTCAACATAATCTGAATGCACTCTCTCTTTTCTTCCAGCTCTACCCATGAACTACCCAGGCTACCCACCACCTGCTGGTGGCTACCCTCCAGGTGCACCAGGTAAGAGGACTGAGGGGGACCTTTTATGCAAAAAGGACTGGGGACTGGAGTTTCTTTCCCTCCTCTAGCTGCCCCTAGGGGATGAGACAGGGAGTCACAACCTACAGAAGTATCGTCCAAAGTGTTGCTACTCACACATCCACCCTGTTTCAAGGAGTATGATTTTGCAGCATCCGGGTCTCTCCCACTGAGGCCAATACCAAGGGTCACTGTCCTTTTCTGTATCCCTTTCCCTGTGGCTTCCAGGATCCCCTAGTGATGGGGTAAGGCCACCCAACAGAGGCAGTGGCTCAGCTTGTCTTCCTTCTGAAGACTTGACTTCACTGCCATGCCCTGTAGTGTTTCCTGAAAATATTTGGTTTCCACAGTAGTGAGGGAACAGTGAGGGCTTCTGGGTAAAGAGACAAGGGCCGCCGCAAGGATAGTTACCATTGAGAGAATCCAGCAGAAATGAACAAACAGAACAGGGAAGTACCGTAGCCACTGTCACAGGGCACATCAAGCCAATCTGGAGCTTTCTCTGATCTGGCAGCAGTGACCTCAGTCCCCTCTCCAGCAGAAACTCAGCCATCTGTGACACCATATGTCCACTCCTCAGCCCTTACCTCGGCAGCTTGAGGTCACACTTCTGCAGATATGAATGAGAGTAGTTAAGAGCCTTGCCCCAGGACGCACAGCCAGCCATGTGGTCTCCCAACCAGCTCCTGGGTACTGTCCTTTACAGTGTCCCTGCCCTCTGACATGTCTTCATTTCCCTCCATCCGAGAATCCCTAGCACTCCTGGAGCTCATGGCTGTCACGTGCTTAGCTCACAAAGCCTAAGGACAGATCTGTTCTCTCACCCAGTGATGCTGGGTTTGTGAGGACAAAGCCTGCCTGAATCCTCACAGGGGCTGAGCCTACCTCCTTCCCCGGGAAAGCTCCCCCTCTGCTTTCCCTGACCTCCTTGCTCCAGTCTTTCTGGGTCTTTATAACAAGGGCTTGATGTTCTTGCTTGGTTATCACAGCAGCCCCTCTGCAGCCCTCTTTTCTGCCCTGTCACTGGGCGGGGATACAGAGCTAACAGCTTGGTGTTGCTTTCAGGTGGCGGTCCCTGGGGAGGTGCTGGCTACCCTCCTCCCAGCATGCCCCCTATCGGGCTGGATAACGTGGCCAACTATGCAGGGCAGTTCAACCAGGACTACCTCTCAGGCATGGTGAGTCAGGCCCCTGCCAAGGTACCCCTGGACTAGTAGCTGCAGGGCTATAGGGATCAAGGCTGCTTACCCCAAGTTCCCAGTGAGACCGCATGCCTGTTTCTGTGAGCATAGAAAGCTGAGCAGCTTAGACTTGGGGGTCATCTACTTAACACCCACCCTGCTCTGGGCTCCCCTTTCCTCATCTATATTAGGGGAAGAGACTCTTGGTGCTGATGGTCTCTCAGGTCCTTGTGGCCTGAGGGGATTGGGTTAAGCTGGTACCTGCAGGAAGTTTGAGAATTTCTCATGAGCTGAACACAAAGCCTGCAGAGAGGTGAGCATATGTGTGGAGAGCTGTTGGGGTGAACACATACAAGGCTGTTCTGGTTGGTGGCCATGTAGCAGGTAGGTTAGGATATACTTGTTCTTATTTGTTGTTTTGCTTTTTAAAGGTTGTTATCTTATAATCTGAAAGAAAATGTGTGTTTAGTGGGAACACTGCAACTAGTAGGTACCCAAATTTATGCCAAGACCCAATTCTAGGCTCTAGGAATATGTGAGTGCAGTCAACAAAATCTCTGGGCTGGAGAGATAGCCCAGGTCTAAAGTACCTATTATACCAGCATTAGGCCCAGAGCGCAGTTCCCAGGACCCATGTGTATAAAGGCAGGTGTGGTCCTTGTAATCCCAGTGCTAGGGAGGCAGAGACTGGCAGATCCATTGGGTTTGCCAACTAGCGAGTCTAGCCTACATGGGGATCCCAGGGCCGGTGATAAATGCTGTACCCCAAAAAGGAGGACTTCTGCCTCTGCATGCATCTGCACACACACTCATCTCAGTCCAGGCACACTTAGCATCTGTGGTGAGGAGACAGGACATAACTTAAGTTACCAGATGGCAATATTGAACAGGGGCAGGCACTTCTGGGCATTGTGGCAAACGCTTAGTGGTTGGTAGGTGAATTCATGAGGACTGAGGGCAGAGGGTGGGTGAGAGAAGGGGAGAAGATAGGAAAGTAGATACATGGCCCTGGTGGCATAGGCCCCTGACCATAGGCTCTTGGAAAGCCGAAGCAGCAGGATCCCAAGTTCATGACCTGTTTGAGCTATGAAGTGGGTTCAAGGCCTGCCTGGGCAAATAGACATTGTCTTAAAGTAAAGTGTAGAAAGAAAGAAAAGAAAGAAAGAAACAAAGAAGCAGAAAGGGAATGGGGATATACTGTCAGTAGGAGAATGCTTGCCTAGAATAGGCCCCAGCATAGGGCGGAAGGGATAGACTGGAGAGTAGTAACTACGGAAAGGTTCAGAGGTGCTGGTGCAGTAATGGAGACTGAGAACCTTAAGGTGGGGATCGGAAAGGGGCCCTGAGCTGGGTGATAGTGGTGCACACCTTTAATCCCAGCACTTGGGAGTTCAAGGCCAGCCTGGTCTACAGAGTGAGTTCCAGAACAGCCAGGGCTACACAGAGAAACCCTGTCTCGAAAAGTAGAGGAAGAAGAGGAAGAGAGAACCTCAAACAAAGATCTGACATAGTAGAGAAGTGTGCTATGCCAATTTCTAGGGACGGCCAGTCCTTGAGGTGCCCGTGGGCCTGATGACCTTGGGGACAGTGAGCAGGCCTTGGTGGTTGAAGAAGGGAAGTGAGGGATAGGTAGAGTGAGGGATGAAGATATTGGGACCCATTTCTCATGGGGCATAAAAGGCTGAGGCGAGGATTCAGGCTTTTGCTCTAGGCATGTGCAAACCAAGCTGAGCCTCACCTACCTTGACTGACGTTAGCACACTGGTGTGATAGGGCCCCTCATGCCAGCAGAAGGAACCCCTGGACTTTCTAGGTCTTTGAGTGGTTAGGTCTGCCTAGTTAGTAGGTCTTGGTCAGAAGAAGCAGCCTCCTTGTTCAGGTTTCTATGCTTCTTGCAGAAGGGACAGACAGAAGTTCTGGTTCACATACAGAGCCCATGCCAGAGCCCAGCTGCCCTCCTCACACTGAGGGAATATACCATCATCCATGGCTAGATTATCCTTCTTGTCCCATAGTGGGGGTGGAGGCAATGCTGAGCCTAGCATTGCGGTGCCTGCATCCATTGCTAAGTATCCATAGTACTGGGAGTGTGGGGTGGTTCTGTAGGAGGCTACTTACCTAGAGCCAATGCAGAACTCCATAAGGGGAGGGTAGACAGACAGGCTGCTGGGCTTTCTGGGTCTATGTGTCTCAGGCTCTGCTTTGTGTATTTGGCAGGCAGCCAACATGTCTGGGACATTTGGAGGAGCCAACGTGCCAAATCTGTATCCTGGGGCTCCTGGGGGTGGCTATCCTCCAGTCCCCCCTGGTGGCTTTGGGCAGCCCCCTCCTGCCCAGCAACCTGTCCCTCCTTATGGAATGTATCCACCCCCAGGAGGAAACCCACCTCCTGGGATGCCCTCATATCCGGCATACCCAGGGGCCCCTGTGCCAGGCCAGCCTATGCCACCCCCTGGGCAGCAGCCCCCAGGGGCCTATCCTGGACAGCCTCCAATGACCTATCCTGGACAGTCACCAATGCCACCCCCTGGGCAGCAGCCAGTCCCAAGTTACCCAGGATACTCGGGATCCAGTACCATCACCCCTGCTGTGCCTCCAGCCCAGGTGAGTGCTAGTCCAAACTATATTCAGACTGGCCTCTGGCCCAGCCAACAAGGTCTTGGGGGGTTGAAGGAACAAGGAAGGCTCAGGCCTCCAGCTACAACATACTGTTGTAGCAAAAAAAAAAAAAAAAAAGCTCTGATTTCTCTTGTGTCCTCACCCTAGAGCTTACTCCATAGGTCTGGAAGACTGCCCTGGGTTACATGAGATTACTCCTGAGGCCTCCAGCCACATGGCCTCATGCCCAGTAGACCCCTTATGTGCCTTTCTAGATAAACGTGAAGGATTCTCAGAATCCTCTCTGGGTAGGGAAGATTGGCAGCTCCTCCAGGGTTTATTTTGGCTCACTCTGGTGATCAGTTCATGTTTGCAATGCCTAGAATTCATTGTCATGGTTACACAGCCAAAACCAGCCAAGCACAGGGCTAGTGGTGTGCTCTGGCTGGCTATTTTTAGACTATTTTAGAGGGTCCATCACCTCCTTGCTCTCAGTCCGCTGCAGCTATGCCCACCCCTCCCCACCCTGAGCGGCTGTCCACTATTGCTCCTGTCTCTTCTCTGAGCACACCCCTTATTGCCTTGATAACTAAGGAATACTAGCCACTAGAAAGGTCACTCACTAGGCTACAATAAGCCTGTTTGTAAACACCTGAGGGGAGCACTCCTTAAAAAGGAGGAAAGTTGATTAGGGCTCATGGTTTTTATCGATGGCTTCTTGGCCTTGTAACTGTGGGCCTGTGGTAGAGCAGTGCATTGTAACAGGGAGCTTTGGTGAACCAAAGCTGTCTACCGAATAGCAGACAGAAAGCCAATAATGGGAGGGGTGTGGGCCCAATATCCCCTTCTAGAGCCTGCTCTGCCTCTAGTGACCTACTCTCCCTCCAGTGGCTACTTCCCAAACACCACCATTGACACATGAACCTTGGGGCTGTTTGTATCCAATGCTTTTGATTTCCAGCTCCCTTAGGGACCTCAGCGCTTAGAGAAGGGGGGATTTGAGAGGATAGCAGGAGGTAGAAGAGTCTTACACTTTGGGGTGGCATGGGTGGGTCATCTTACCTGTGGCTATTTGTCTGAGTAGTTTGGAAACCGAGGTACCATCACTGATGCTTCTGGATTTGATCCCTTGCGAGATGCCGAGGTCCTGCGGAAGGCTATGAAGGGCTTTGGTAAGAGACCAGACTGACTCCAATCTCACCCTTGCCCCTAGTTCCCTGTGCAGGTCATTGTGGAGGAGGGGCAGGCAAGCCTGGCCCCTGGGAGATGGAGGTGGAGCTGTGTTAGATGCCCAGGAGAATGAATGGGCAGCCCTAGGCCGGGAGAGCATCCTCATAACCCATAGTGCGCCTGCCTACACCTTCCTCTTTCCTATCCTTTTTCCTAGGAACGGATGAACAGGCCATCATCGACTGCCTAGGGAGCCGGTCCAACAAGCAGCGGCAACAGATCCTCCTGTCCTTCAAGACGGCCTATGGCAAGGTGAGGTGCAGAGAGGGAAGGCGGGAAGACCAATGAGGCCTGGTTCTCCCACTGTGAGCTCCAGGGCCTACACCGGCATAGCTACAGGCCCACCGACTCTGCTTTTCCATAAACTGGGGCCTCGTAAGGCTGGATCTCCAGGATGGACAATGAGCTTAGTTAGGGTTGGTTCGCATTCTATTGTTGGTCCTGCCAAGATGGAAAAGGCTTAAGGGGACTATGGAGCCTCCAGTGTATAAATACTGACTATGTTAGTGCTCTGCTTCAGGCTCCTCCCCATGGCTGGGCTCCGTCATCTGCATCTCTCTTCATGTGGGGATTTTTAAAATGAGCTTTCGTTTGTTTAACTATCCAATCAGGATTTGATCAAAGACCTAAAGTCAGAACTGTCGGGAAACTTTGAGAAGACTATCCTGGCCCTGATGAAGACCCCGGTCCTGTTTGATGTCTATGAGATAAAGGAAGCTATCAAGGTGTGTCATTGTGCTTGTGTGAGCCTGCCCTCACATGTGTGCCTAGCCACAGCCCAGGTGGAAGAGGGCTGGCTGGGTGATGTGTTACCCACCTTCCAGTTGCTACCCAGCCTGACTTCCACGAGTTCCTGGCTACAGCCTGCGAGTGTTAGAAGGATCAACTGGTAGTTTTTCCAAGATGCAAGTAACATGCCATTTCCTCACAGGAAATTCCTGTATCTCCATCTCAAGAGATGACCGGGCTAGAGTTGTGGAGGACATTGGTGGTACCGAGAAGGGGTCCCAGGCTATTGCAGGATTCTTATTAGCAAACATCAGCAACATGTCTGAGGAGCCCAAGCAGCAGAGGCAGGGACCCAGGTGAGGGTGGGAAGAGATAGGGTTAGAACAAAGACAGTGAAAGATGAGAAGTCTTACCAGTTCCCGAGCTTCCTAATCACTCCCGTCTGCCGCGTCTGTCCTATGCCATATCTAGAGATGTCTGCCCCCGAGTATGTGTACACCCCAGACATCCAGCTCTAGAAGAACCGAATTCCACACAGAGCCAAGTCCCACAGCTTAGCTTGGGCTCGCTCTCTTCCTAGGACTAGTTGATTTTGACCATGAAGTAAGTCCGGCCTGGGCTCTACAGCCATGTAGCCGTGTGTGTCCTGTGAGTAGAGGGTCCCTCTCTAGTCAGGCACCCCAAAAGTACTGCTCACTCAGAGACATGCTGGGCACGGATTCAATCTTCACTGGAGCCTGAGAGTTTTGTGCATGGTCTGGAAGGGAAAGGAGACTGGCTGAAACCCAGCTGCCTGTTAGAGTCTAGAGGATGGTAAGGGGGTAGGGGGGAGAGATAGGATGGCAATGGTCGGGGTCCAGGAGTGGTTAGTACCCACCTCCAGCACCTTTATGAGAAGTTAGTGGAATGCTTGAACACAACAGGCAAGGGGCTAGATGTGCTGAATAGCTGTTGTGTATGGGACTATCCGTGAGTGGAGACAGTGGGTGTTCTTTCAGGACACACAGGGAGTTTCAGGTAAGGTGCTAACATGCACATCCTTTGTAAGTCCCAGTAAAATGCTAGTAGCATGTGGGCAGTGTTAAGCATAAAAACACCTTGTCAGCTAGATGTTCTGTACACATTAGCCAGTTTAGTCCCATTAAGGACACCTTAGGAGGTAGGTACACATATGTTCCCTTTATGGCCAAGAAACTTGGCACAAAAAGTTAAGTACCTTGCCTGTGGTCACATAGTAAGCTGCAGGCAAGATTCAGCCTGAATTAAAAGCCAGGCTGACCCTACTTTTCTACCTTCCTGCTATCCCAGGCGCAGCCGTTCAGTTCCTCTCCCCTGGCTTCTTTTCCTAGATACTTCCAGACATTTCACTCAGGACTCTAGCCTTTTTACGTCCGTTATGATCGAACTTTTGGACTTCCTCACTCCCCACGTATTTGTTATCTCACTAAGAACTTGACCGTAGAAGAAACAGATGTTGATCTGCATCTCAGCCTGACCCAGCACAGTGTGGCCATTGGACAGTCACTGCACACACACACACACACACACACACACACACACACACACCATTCAGTTTCCTGATCCATGGTGACCCTCATGTGATACCTACTCATTATCCTTGTCCTCATCTCATTGTCGGGGGTCGGAGGGGAGCTGGCTTTTGAGGTGCGGTGTGTGTGTCTGTGTGTCTGTGTGTCTGTGTCTGTGGCAGGGCCTCTGTTGGTGAGTGGCACCTGCAGTCCTTTCTGGGCTCCATTGATAGCCTGGTCACCAGCATGAGGTATGTTCTTTCTCTGCTATTGTAGGGGGCTGGTACTGATGAGGCCTGCCTGATTGAGATCCTCGCTTCCCGAAGTAATGAACACATCCGGGAACTAAGCAGGGCCTACAAAACAGGTCTGAAGCTCCCTGGGCACACCCTCTTGTCCTTGGCCTCCTTATCCCCTGTTTCCTGTCATGCCCAAGGCCCAGCCCTGCCTAGTGTTTACACACCGGGCAGGTGCCTATGGTTGGAAGGGGCTGAGAAAATCTTGAGTGGATTTGGGCCAGGTCTGACTACAGGTCAAGTCACCCTGGAGTCACAGCTTGTATGACCCTAGAAGGTTAGATAGGTTACCTGTCACCTCCAGCTTGAGCCCCCTGGACCCTTGTCATGCCAATGCCCCCTACGAACTATGTCTTTAGAGGCAACAGACCCTGGTATCTGTCTTTTCAGAGTTCAAAAAGACTCTGGAGGAGGCCATTCGAAGTGACACATCAGGACACTTCCAGCGGCTCCTCATCTCTCTTTCTCAGGTACCTTCCTCACCGAAGGACATTAGAGAGGGAATTGGAGGGGGTGTTCTGGGGGAACAGGGGGTGGTGGGGCTGGGGGAATCAAAGCACTGGCAAGAGAAGGGGGAAGGTATGGTCTTCCAAAGAGTGGCTTGGCCTTATGATCTATTCCTTTCAGGGAAACCGTGATGAGAGCACAAACGTGGACATGTCCCTTGTCCAGAGAGATGTCCAGGTGAGTCTGGTGGCTGGCGAGGTGCCAGTGTGGGCTAGCTGAACCAGTGTGGGGTCATGCTTCCTGTGGCTAGGTGCCCAGAAATGGAATAAGTGATGAGTACTAGTTTGTTCCCGGTGCTGGGGGTTTCTGAGGCACTCGGGGACTTGACATTGAGCAGGGCTCCCAGTTTTCTGGGTTTCCCACATGTGGGTAATAATTGCTGCAGCTGTTAATGATCACAAGGACGTGGGACTTCATGGGACTCGGTGCTTTCCTTAAGTGTGCAAAGGTACCTGTCTATGCAGCTTCTGAGTTTGTGGGCCTAGAAATGGGCAGTCCTCAGTCCTGCATCCTTAAATTTCTGCCCTGTCACCTTATGAATTACAGACAGAGGGAGGAAATCCAGGTATCTGAACTCCTAGCTGTGTAAGTTTGTATTGCCTGCTGGCTAGTTGAGACTGTCCTCCCTTCATAGTGAGATGGCTGGACCTTCCCCAGCCTTCCAGGAAAAAGATGACTTTGGCTCTGCCTCCTCCTCTCTTCCTGACCTGCTCAGCCTCACCTTGACCTGAGGAATCTCAACCTGAGAGTGTCCTAGAGTATCAGTGCCCTTAATTTCTGTGGCTGTCTGAGGCCTGGGGAGTATCTTAGAGGTCTGGGACAAGGCCGAAGATTGGCAAATGTTTGGGGCTTAGACCTTCATAGGTTTTAACAAGCGATTATGCTGTTCAAGTCCAATGCTGTACATACGGAGGAAGGACTGATGAGACCCCACATCTGTGGATCAGTTTTCAAGAGTTAGTTTTATTTTATATGTATGAGTGTTTTGCCTGTGTGCATGTCTGTGAACTATGTGTGTGCCTGGTACCTGTGGGAGTCAAAAGAGGGTATTGGATTCACTGCCAAGTCATTGCTTCATCCCCATAACTGATTGAGTGTGATAGTTATTGTCACACATGCTTCTCATAGACAGGGAAGCTGCTTTCCATGATTAGGAAATTTCACATAGAAATCTGGCAGCTGGCTTTAGTCTGGCAATTGAAATGTGGGTCTGTCAGCCCAGGACCTGTGTTCCTCTGTCCTGCCGCTGAGAAGCACTGCCCCTGAGGAGGGGCCAGGATCCCTCTTAGCTTTCCTATTCATCTTTTTCTCTCACATGTCCATGTGGCCCCTTGGGCTTCAAGGTCATAATATCAAGTCAGATCTAATTCCTCTGTTTTCTCTATGAGATTGAGGCTCAGGAGCCAGAGCCCTGTCCAGCATTCCATCACAAGCTGCTTCAGAGCCAGGACCTGAGTCCATCCAGGCTTCTCTTTCCTCCTTTGTGGTGCTGGATGCTGGCTGAATCCTCTGTGCTATGCACACACAGATCCGGGGAAGTAGATTGCTGGGGTCTGGGTCTGCAGTGAGCAGGGCCAACAGGGTTCAGCAAACTGGTGCTCCCACTGCCAGAGCCCTGCTCCTCCCCTGTGGGCTTTACAGAGCTAGATGCTGCCTAGGTGATCTGAGCCTGGGACCTGGATGTTGCTTGCTGGATACATGCATCTCCCTTCTCATCCAGGAGCTGTATGCAGCTGGGGAGAACCGCCTGGGAACAGATGAGTCCAAGTTCAACGCAGTCCTGTGCTCCCGGAGCCGGGCCCACCTGGTGGCAGGTAAGACAGTCCTTGGTCAGTTAGATGAGAGCAGACAGGACATTTGTTGATGTCCTCTGCATGGGCCTTCACTTCATCTAGAGCTCCCCGGTGGTGTCTTAAAGGAAAAGGCAAGGAAATGGATCGCCATGCACTGAAATAAGGGGTGTCAGCCAGAGTGGAGAGCAGTGGTCCAGCAGGCAAAAACACAGTCAGACCCTGACCTCCACACACATGACATGTGCCCAATAACAACAAATAAAAACAGAAAGAAATGAGAAAACATTCCAGCAGTAGCTGTTGGGAGACAGCTGCGCAGTACCACCTGGAGCTGGTGGTGAATGTGGAGAATGGGTAGAAGGTGATGGAATTGAGTTGGGGGAGGGGCAGTGCAGTTGTGTGGTATAAAGCTGTGTGATTGAAAGCCCTGGAAGGATAGGCACAGAGGCCGTACTGGGCTTCCAGCATGGTCCAAGAGGATACAGGTATCTGGAGCAGATAGAGTTTCAGCAACAAGAGGTGGGGTCAGAGGTGGTTGACAGCTCTGCTGACAGTGTAGGATTAGCTGTTCATCCTGAGAGAAGTCAGAGGGATAGGAAGGCCCTCAGTGGAGTCTACCTCCTTCCTTCAGCTTACAGAGCAACATGCTGCCCAAATTCCTCAGGGGACCTGGGTGTGATGCAGGGAGGATGGAGGATCTGCAGTTGAGTTGATCAGGTGGAAAGCTGTGCAGTGGCCTAGGGGGAGTTGGTGGAAGCCTGGGTGGGGCGTTGAGGAGAAGGGACCAGAATCCAGCCTGCTTGCTGAGAAGCCGGGCACAGTGTGTTGGAGCCCGGATGTCAGGAGAGGTTTTGGGCTTGGAAAGTTAGGAGCTGTGAGGGATCAGGGGTCTGAGGCCTTGGGACTGTGAGGGGTCTTCTTGGGAGGGGACCAGAAAGAGCAGCAGTTTGAAGGTGGGGCCCTGAACTATTGTAGGAATGTACAGAACCACCAGTTAGATGGGAGGGCCTGGAGAAAGGGAAGCCATGGTCGCCTGTGTCCAAAGGCCCCTGTGGACAGTCAGGTGAGGAATCAGAACAGAGTGTAGACAGCTTGGAAAGGCTGTCGGTGCTGCAGGGCAGGAGTGAGGTGAGGATCGTGGCAATGCTACTCCTGTCCCAGGACCCAGGCACACAGGAGGGAGACTGAATTCCCTCGGTCTCAGGACTGGCATGAGGCTGACATGGCTATGAACCTGGCTGAGTTTGGGCTAGAGCCCTGTCCCCAAGGCATGCTTTTTAACCTTTTGACTGCTATGATGGAATGTGCATGAACAGCGCCCTCATCGTGCATTCATTGTTTTTTACTGTTTGAGACTGTTGCACTCGAATATAATGTGTTTTGATCTAGTTGACCCCTCCCAGTCCTCTCCCCTTTTTTCTCAACTATATGTGCTCTTTTTGTTATTGTTGTTGTTGTTTTGCTTGTTTGCTTTTTGAGACTGGGCCCTACTAGATAACTTTGGCTGGGCTATACCTGGCTATGTGGAACAGGCTAGCCTCATCTTCGTGCCTCTGCTTTCTGAGGACTGAGATTAAAGGGATGTGCCACCATATCCAGCTGTTATGCTCTCTCTGTCTCTCTCTCATCCCCCCTCTCTTATTCCCCTTCTCTCTCTTCTCTTACCTCCTCTCCCTCTCTCTCCCTTTCTATCTTCCTCTCCCTCTCCCTTTCCAGTAGTGCCAGCTACTGAAGCATGAGTAGATTCTCTGGGACCAACCACATGCTTAAAGATAACTGACTCTAGCATCCATTCATCACTTGCTAATGGCTCCTCCGCTAGGTGTAGGGCTTCATGGGCCCCTCTCTGTCCTCTCTGTCCGTGCTAGGCTTTTTGGCTTGATCTTGTGCAGGTCTTGTGAATGCAGGCACAGCCGCTGAGATTTCATCTGTACAATGGCCCTGTTGTGCCTGGTAAATATTTGCTTCAGTCATCCACCACATTGGCTCCTTGAGCTCTTCTGCCTTCTCCCTTCAGTGATCCCAGAGCCTGGGGAGAAGAGCTGTGACACAGATTTCCCCATGAGGGCTGAGCACTCCAGTCTCATATTCAATGCATGCTGAACACTTGTGATACGGATTTATCTTCATTTGTTTTAATGAGTATAGAACATTTGGGTCACTGTTGGGTTTCAGAGCATTATGACATGGGAGGAAAATGAAAATTTCAGAAAATGTCAGATAAGCAGAAACCATAGCTCTGGAAGGCAGAGAACAACACGAATCTGGAAATGACTGGTTGAAACTGAGGCAGGGGTGGGAGGAGAAATTGATGCTGATGTCAGCACTAGACTCAGGTTCTTGGGCTCGCTAGCATGGTTCCTTCCCATAGGTGCCAACTGCTTGTTCTGAGGCACTCGGCAGCAGCTCCTGGGTTTATAATTAAAGGCTTTCAGCACAACAGAACAATGTGGGTTGTGTCTGAGTGGGGTAGAGCTCATGTGGCTCACAGTGGGGTAGAGCAAGGTGAGCCTGCTGCATGAAATCAGAGGGACCAGGACTAGGAATGTGGAGATTTGAGGTCACTGGAATGTGGGCTGAAATCTGGTCAGAGATCTTCTGACTGCAGGCTGTGCAGGGCAGAGTGGAAAAGAGGCGGGCCTCTTTGGGGTGTGTCTCCTCTCATGAGCTGGGCTTAAGCAACAAGAATGTGTTTTCTTAAGAGTTTCGGATACTTATAAGCTTGCCAGGATTAGTTTCTTCTTAGGCCTCTCTTTCTCTCTGTGGATGAGCTTCCTCATTCCTGAGTCCTCATGTGGTCTCTTCCTAGATAGATGTTCCTCAGTCTTATGATGAGATGCTTTCCAACAAACCCATTTGAAGATGTTGTAAGTCAAAAATACACTTAAAGCTAGGCAATGACACAAATCTGTAGTCCTGGCTACACGAGAGGCTGGGATCCATGGAAGCCAGAGGGTTAGAGGATGTGACTCCATTACATGCAAAACAAAAAGCAAAGATGCATTTATTATGCTTAATGTGAAAGTGTGGTTTAGCCCAGCGTGACCTGAGATACAGTAGAGCCTTGTTGATATAGAGTGCTGAATACTTAGTGGGCTTGGAAAGAGCTGTGCTTCTGTGTGAAAAGCAAGACAAAAGCCTCTACTGCAACCCATTGCAGGCCAAGATTTGTCAGTCCACACACGTGTGTCCTGACCTCCTGTTTGTAGATGCTACTGGTTAGCTTGTTGGCTCAGGGCTCACCATTATGGCATTATTTTTAATATATATTCCAAGTTGCTGAGGGTCAGGACTACAACATGGAGATTTGGAAGAACATGATGAAAGCTATGACATACCCTTCTATTTTCTTGCTAGTTTTCAACGAGTATCAGAGGATGACGGGCCGAGACATTGAGAAGAGCATCTGCCGGGAGATGTCTGGGGACCTGGAGCAGGGCATGCTGGCTGTGGGTAGGCATCTGGCTGGGGCTTGCCTGACCTGCCTGCCCATCCACTGGGCAGTGTGGGTTGCAAGCTGGGTGCTCAATGTCCTGTGGTTGAAGATGCTGTAGTGAGAGATGCACAGGGTTTGAGCTTGCTAATCTGGACCATCTGGCTGGTGGGCTCCGTGGCTCTTGTGTTGAGTGTCTGCAGTGCAGCTCAGCAGAAAGGAGCTGGGAGCTGGGCATCAGTGGGAGCCCGTCCGGCTGCTCTCCTAGAGGAAGGTGACTCACATCCTGCCAAGTTTCCTCTAAAAATACATCCCTGTGGGCAATTGTCAGCTGTCTGTGATGGAAACACATGGAGGGATTTTTACTTGCAACAGCAAAACAAGCCCATTCTAGAGAGAGCTGGCTGAGCTTCCAGCATGGGGAGTGCCTCTTACAGCAGTGTGCCCTCTACAGCAAGTCTTGGCAGCTCTGGGAACCTCCTCCTAATATGGAGCTGGGTTCTTGCCCTGCATCCCCGCCACCTCCCTTTATACTTGCTGAGGGACATCAGTTTGCCCATTTCTTTTAGTTTTTTTTGTGGATTTTCCTGGCTAGAACAGGAAATAGATCGATCCTCATTTTCCTGCATGGCCTGAGAATAACACATCCCCTTGGCCTCCCTTTCTCCATGAGGGTTTTTCTGTTTGACCCCTCACGCCTAGGGACCCGAGAAGTTGGTGCCTCTTAATACCCCTGGGCTGTGCACAGCCCCAGTGTTTTTTGCTCAGTGATGGTTGGGCTGGTGGTTCTACTATGTGTTGAGCTGCATTCATGGGATCACAGTCAGCAGAAAAAGGAGGTGGCTGGTAGCAGATTTGACGTCCAGGCTTCCTAGGAGGACCCTGAGGTAGTGCCTGCCCGCCTGTGTCCTGCAGACCTTATGCTGTGTTTCTCTTGCAGTGAAATGCCTCAAGAACACCCCCGCCTTCTTTGCTGAAAGACTCAACAGGGCTATGAGGGTAGGTAGCTCTTGTATGCAAGGGGAGAGGGGGACATGACCTTAATGCAGGACATCTTAAAGCCTCCTGGGTCTGAGGGGGCCACTGTGGGCTGAGTGTAGAAGGTACGGGAGGGTTGGAGCCTGTGGGAAGCCCCATGCACATACTCTGGGTGACTCCTTAGGGAGCAGGAACAAAGGACCGGACCCTGATTCGCATCATGGTGTCTCGCAGCGAGCTTGACCTACTGGATATCCGAGCGGAGTACAAGCGAATGTATGGCAAGTCACTGTACCATGATATCACGGTAAGGAATAGGGGCCAACAAGGCCTTCTCTTCCTTCTCAACACCTCCAGGCCCTTCTCGTCTCCTTCCCCTCTAGAACAGCTTCTTCATCTACTCCCTCCAAACTGATCACAAGATCCTGAGAACAGGGCAGGTCACAACCGCGGGACCCTGTGTTCCTACCTTCTAGGATCCCAGTGCTTAGTGACTTAACAGGAATGTCTGCCAATGGTATAAAGAAATCTCAGGCCTTCCCCTGTCAAGTCCCTAACCTCTGGAGATGTGATCCACCAAGGACAGTTCATGTCCCCAGGGCCTATGGAGCTTGGCTCTTGCTTCCCAAGTTCATTTTTTCCACATTCACTTTCTAGTGGAGACCACATCAGTAGCTCAGCCTGGGAGTCTGATCCTGGTTTTTCCTCTTGGTGACCTCATGACCCTTGAACAGTGCCCATAAACCTCCCAAGTACTGGTCCAGCATCTCTGAGGATATTAGAAGCTCCTCCATGGGTGTGGTATTAGTCTACACAGATGCTGGAGGAAACATGTGTGCCAGAGCTGTGCTGGCAGATGTTGACACTAAGTCACCAGCAAACACTGCAGGGCCTAATTTCAGACTTGACAGCATTTGATATTATTGAGCTCATCTTTGAAGAGATTTCCCATTCCCGTGCTATGAAAATGAGGCCGTGTATAGCAGAGAATCTGTCTTTACTGCCAGAGTTTGGCCTGGGTCGCTAGTATTCTGAGACAGCTAAAGAAGCCACAGACCTTGTCTTCAGAGAGCTTCAAAAAGCTTAGAGTGTCAGAAAATGATCTGAAATTATCTAAGCCTATGGAAAAAGCACAGTGTCGTCAGACAGAGATTATTTGTGGAGAAGCGGAGGCTGCAGAAGCAATGGTGTCCTCTGTGGGTGGCCATAAAGATGTGCCTTCAAGGTAGAGCACAGCATTGCTTTACAGTAGAGCCCAGTGTAACTGCTCTAGGCAAAGAGCAGTGATGATCAGCCCTGGGTTGGGGTCCTTATACTGTATGTATGTATGTATGCATACATATCACGTATGCATACATTTGCCTGTGGAGGCCAGAGTCAACACTGAGTATTATTTTTCAGAAGCTATCCATGTTGATTTTTGAGAGAGCTTCTCACTGGGACCTAAGGCTTACTTATCAAGCTAGAATGGCTTACCAGCCCCAGGGATCTGCCTGGCTTCACCTTCCCAGTGCTGGATTACAAACATGTGCCATCCTGCCTGGCTTTTGGCTTCTGTTTTACACAGAATCTGGGGGCTGCTAGATGGACAGCCCTTGTATAGGAGAGGTCTGCATTGCTGCGTGCTCTGAGTAGGAATTCTTGCCTCTGACAGGCCTGCCTCCTCACCAGGATACTTGGGGCCACCTTTAATCCTTGCTTTTGTTTCTGCAACCAGGGAGATACTTCTGGGGACTATAGGAAGATTCTACTGAAGATCTGTGGTGGCAACGACTGAGGGGTGGCAGTGGCTCACCTGTGCCCCCTGCTGGCACTGACCAGGAAAAGTCCCAAAGAGCACACTTCAGTTTTCCCTAATCTAATATCCCCAGTGCACCATCCCCCCAAAGCTATGTCCTTTTCCTCCTGGTCCCCCCTCATCCACAACATATTGTGCCGAAAGGGCCCAGGTGGGCTGGAGTTCTCAGGCGGCCATTTCCCTGGCCCTCACAGCCTCTTGCTGTGCAGAATAGATGTTTATCTCTCCTAGTTCCTGCACTTATTCCTTGTTGCTTGTGGCTAAGACTCTTAGCTTCATGGTAGACATGTGATTTTTTTTATTTGACAACTTTTCTTAAACCATCATTGCCAGACAGATGCATACAAGTGTGCTTACTGTATATGTGTTTCTGGGGAGAGTGGAGCACCCTGTCCTTGCCTGGGATAAAAGCAAGGTCTTGAAAGGGTACTGTGGTGTCTGGTGAGAATGTGTCATGAGTTTTGTTTTTGCCAAACTCACTCCTTTTTAGAAAAAGGCCAGAAAATCATTTGTTCACTTTCCATGTAAAACCATGCAAGAATTAAAGCCAGCCCCCTGCCAATGACAGGGCTGCTTGTAGTTTGGAATGTGCCTTAAACCTGAATGTCTGTAGCCAAAAGCTGTTTCCAAATTAAAGTCAGACAGTTCTGGAACATTCTGGAAATCTCTTTCTGGTGCCAGCGTGTTTTCTTCCGATTTATGACTCACAGATTCCGGCCCTGTTAGCCAGTGGAAAATGGGTATGCTGAACTAGAAACATCCATCATGCGCTGTAGAAATCCCAAGCACAAGCTACCTGGCAGGGTTTGTGTTTTAAAAGATGCTCTCCAAGTTCTCACAGGGCCCAGGTAGTGACCAGGCACAGCACTGGAGCCAGATGCAGGTATAGTTCCCTGAATGAGGTCACCTAGGTCCTGGGAAAGGACCAGGGTTTCATGTGGTTTCTGGGGTGACCTCTCAGGGAGAATAGTGAGGAAGACAGGAACAACCCAGGGGGGTGCTCCAGCAGCAAGCTATCTTGGGACCTTCCATCAGAAGGGCATGCTTAGCTCTGGCCCTGCAGGCTCCCTGCTCCTTAGTGTCTGGAGAGGGAAACTGGCAGGAACAGTTTCTAGGATTCATTGTTATGATCAGGAGCATAGAGCTTGGCTTGCTGGCCGGAGGTCTCCCATCACATCTGTGTTAGAAAGCTTAAGATAATGACATGCCAGAGAGACAAGTATCTAGCCTCCTGGGCCCTGTCCAGAACCCCAGAGAGGCCTCAACTGAACTTCGGGGGTACCAATCCTTGAATCTCCCAACAGTGGGAGGACGGATGACACTCTGGAGTAATAAAGCAACTATGAGCTAAACACCACTGTAGTGGATTACACATTGTACAGATGGGTGTGGTATATTGATACAAGAGAACATCATCTTTCCCGAGTGGATGAACTTTGAGAACTTGTCTGGTAAAAGCCTGGTACCAAAGGACTCAAGATTCCATTCACAGAAGATGCCTACAATAGGCAAGTTTAGGAAGACGCATGGTTGCTACTGTGTTGGTGTGGGGAGCGAAGGAAGGGAAGTGACTCCCGATAGGCCTAGAGTTCTTTCTGCGGTGTTGAAAACGTCCTGGAATTAACGGTGATGACTCTTCAGACACATGGGAAGCCACAAAGTTTGTGTGGGTTAAAAGGTTAAAATGCTAAGTTTTGCTGGGTGTATAACTTTATTCCCAGCTTGGTCTACATGGTGTGTCATTCTCCCCTGAGTGAATTTTGGTTTGTCGAGAGAGGGTTTCTCCGTGTAGCCCTGGCTGTCCTGGAACTCATTCTATAGACCAGGCTGGCCTCGAACTCAGAAATCTGCCTGCCTCTGCCTCCCGAGTGCTGGGATTAAAGGCGTGCGCCACCACTGCTCGGCTACTGAAATGTAATATACATATATATATATATATATGATGTATTACGTGCTATATGATATATATGGAGCTGGAAGCATGTCTCTGGATCCACACCCAGGCAACAGGATTCTTACTGCGCACACAACTCACCACCAGGAGGGCAGGGCAGGGAGGGGGATTATATGAAGGCAGAGATTCTGATGGGATGAGCTGGATCTTGTGTTTCTGACAGTCTCCTGGGTGGCAGTGGCTGCTGTTTTGTGGCCTGAGCAGCAAGGCCGCATAAAGGCCCTTCTGTGTGTGGTTACCACTTTAGGCCTCTGCTGTCTCGCATTCTGCGAGTCAGTTTCCAGGGTCCGTCTCTATGAAAAAGAAAGTTGGAAGTCCATTTGCACAGGTTACCCAAGTCTGAGTGCTAGAACAGCAGTGTGGGGTTCAGGGTGTAAGAAGGAGCTGGAGCTGGGGTAACAGGTCATGGCTGGCAAACAGGGGCCAAAATGGTAGCTTTTATTTCACACCAAGGTGGGGCAGGAAGGCAGGAAGACCTGGCTTGGTTCTCAGAGGAATGACTTCAGCTGACAGGCTCTACCACCCCTGGTAGTCAGAAGCCATCTGCAAGAAAAAGAGGTGCCCTAAGTGAGCAGCAGAGTATGCTGAAGGAGTCCCTTGTCCTTGCTGTGCCCAGCGACTGCCTCTTTCCAGCTTTCTGGTCCCTTGGGACAGCAGGACTTGGGCCCTGCCTGCCAGGGGGTGGGGAGAATAGATGGAGGAGCCCAGAAGCCAGAATACTTGAAGACTGAGGTGCTCTACCTGGGACTGCATAACATACCCCGTGCATTCTGGTGCCAGGGACCCTAAATGACAGGCCCAGCAGATGTCCTGCCATCTGAGCTACTCACCTTCTCCAAGCAGGTCAGGTTTGGGGCTGAAGGGCCCTGGGGGTAGGTTTGAAGCCAGTTCCTCCAGCAGACCCAATAGGCTTGTCACTTCTGCCTCCAGGTGCTCCACTGTCTTCTCCACTGTCTGGAGTGGGAGGGTGGGGCAAGCCAAAGTCAAGCTCAGAAGTTGGACCAACTTTAGCTTAGCTCAGTGATGTCCACTGTGTCCCAAGTCTCAGTATACAGTAGAGAGGGAACTGGGTGCTGTCCCACCCTGGCTCTCACCCAGTCTCTGCTCAGTTTCCCCAGGTAAGAATGTCACAGGCTTCTTGCTTCCTTTGCCCTTTTAAGGATCCTCCTGTCTGGCACTCAAAGATGCCAGGCTTCGTGCAGGAACACCTAAGCACCTTTTTGTTTGGGACTAGGTGATAAGAGTTCACATCCCTTTTGTTGCACCGCCCCCTTGTGGTGCCTTCATTAAATGACAGATTTGGGATTTTAAAGTTTGTTCCTAGGGGTTGCTTAAAGGGTTGTTGTGGGTTGCTACAGATCCTGCTGGCAACCTAATGAAGCTTACAGGCCGTATGTCAGTTCATGATTAAAATAGAAAGATAAGGATATCAGCTACATTATCATAGCATTCAAATATTAAAACTATATATTAC
This sequence comes from Rhynchomys soricoides, assembly GCA_019843965.1. Taxonomy (NCBI): domain Eukaryota; kingdom Metazoa; phylum Chordata; class Mammalia; order Rodentia; family Muridae; genus Rhynchomys; species Rhynchomys soricoides. Next base: position 2,061,534 of record JADRCH010000236.1, read on the forward strand.
TTTAGTTGTTGATGTCTGTAAGCTCAAAATCTTGAGACAGGAGGATCACCACAAATTCCAGCCCAGCTTGGGATAGAGAGAAGGACTTTCTCAAAAATTATTATTATTATTGTCTTGGGGGTCAAAAGTCAATCTTAAGAGCTGTCCATTTGTATGTGTGTCAGGGTGGGAGGTGGGGAGGGCACACTCACACCACTGGGAGTGTGTGAAATGGTCAGAGAACAATCTGTAGGAGTAAGTTCTCTCTATCTTGAAATTCCTGGGGGCTTGGCACACCTTAATCCCAGCACTGGGAGGCAGAAGGAAGAGGATCTCTGAGTTTAAGGCCAGCTTGGTCTACAGAGCAAGTTTCAGGATAGCTGGATACACAGAAAAAACCTGTCGTCTAAGGGGAAAGAAGAAAGAAGGGGGGGGAGTCCTGGGACTCAAACTCATTAAACTTGAAGGCAGGTACCTGGTTGGTAAGCCATCTCACTGGCTCATCTGTTGTTTCGGAGGCAAGCTCTCTTACTGGCACATGCTTAGGCCAGACTGACTAGCTAGTGAGCCTCAGAAATCCTCCTGTCTCTTCCTCTTCAGTGCTGGGATGCCACTGTGCCTATTTCGTGGGTTCTGGGGATGTCCTTATGCCTACATGGAAAACACTTTATAGACTGAGTACCCTTGTCACCCCAAATTAAAATTTTGATATATCAATATATATACTTGCTAAATAACATAATCTAATATCAGGCCCAATGATTGCTGCCATCCTGACCAAATGAGGTCATATAAATGACATGCTGAAGCTGGGGGGGGGGGGGTCCATGCCTGTAGTCCTAGCACACAGGAGGCAGAGCCAAGGGGATTGCCATGAGTTCCAGGCCAGACATGGCTATATAGTGAGACCCTGTCCAAAAAAAGGAGAAAGAAAGAAAGAAAGAAAGAAAGAAAGAAAGAAAGAAAGAAAGAAAGAAAGAAAAGGTGACTCAGCAGGTAAAGGCAGCTGCCACAAACTCTGGCAGTCTGAATTAAATCCCTGGGACATACAAGATGAAAGGAGAGAGATTTTCAGCAGCTGGTGTGGTGCACACTTTTAATCCCACCACTGAGGAGGCAGAGGCAGGTGGATTTCTGTGAATTCAGGGCCAGCCTGGTCTACAGAGTGAGTTTCAGAGCATCCTTATCTGAAAAAGCAAAGCAAAACAAAATAAAATGTTTTCAGCAACAGAGATAAAACTTAGCCCAGCACAAAGTTATGGACTCTAAGTTACGAGTCATCACACAATTTGATGGCTGAATTCTGCCTTCTCCAATGCCTTAGTCAGGGATTCTACTGCTGCAACGAAACACCAGGGCCAAAAAAGCAGGTTGGGGAGGAAAAGGATTATTCTGTTTACACTTCCACATTGCTGTTCATCACCAAAAGGAAGTCAGGACAGGAACTCACACAGGGCAGGAACCCGGAGGCAGGAGCTGATGCAGAGGACATGGAGGGGTGCTGCTTACTGGCTTGCTCCCCATGGCTTGCTTCTTTCTTATAGAACCCAGGACCACAGCCCAAGAATGCCACCACTCATAATGGGGCTGGGCCCTTCCCCATTAATCACTAATTGAGAAAAAATGCCTTATAGCTGGATCTCACGGAGGCATTTTCTCAACTGAGGCTCTTTCTTCTCTGATGACTCCAGTTCATGTCAAGTTGATGCACAAAACCAAGGAGTACATCCAACTAGGGAAAAATCTCAGGCTGTGTGCAAGTATCGCTTCCTAAGAGGTAGGATGTATAAGACATTACCCAACTGAACATCCCAGTTGGAGCATGGAGTCGTTAACCTGGCAGCTGAGGACAGGACAGGACTGGCCTGGGTTTTCTAACATTTGTATTCCACAAAGCTTCCATCCTGGCAGATGGCCATGAAGCTTCACGATCCCTTGATCCCTTCCTCCCATGCCCTCCTTACCTCTTCCATAATGTCTAACCGGCCTTGGGCAGCCATGTGTCTGTCACAGCCTGGGCTCCAAGCTAGATCTTCTTCAGGGAAACTGGGGGATTCAGCAGCTGTAGAGAAAACAAGTCTTGTCACTGTGGAGCCAGTGCTTCCCTTGTGGTACTAGAGGATTCTGCAAAACACCAGGCTTAGGAGACAGGGGATTCTGAAATGAGACACACGGACATGCAGGAGATGAAGACATGAGTACCACCCTAACCACTCCCCTGTCTCCAGACCTAGGAAGGATCTCTCAAGGAGGCAGTGTCTAAGCTGTGTAGCATCAAGACAGGGAAGGTTTTGGATGCTTGCAAAGACATGGAGAGAAGCATGTCTTCCTTGGACAAACCATCCAGGAAATTGGAATGCCCGCAGAGAAACAAGGTGGAAGATTCAACCAGGAAGGGGTCTTAGGATCAAAGCCAAGGGTAGCACTTTGACCCAGGGACCTGGAGAGTGTGGAGGAAAGTGACTTGGGAGGGAGACAGTGGCGGTGGTAATCTACTAGGAGTGATGACTCAGACGGAATCCAGGGAGGAAACTGAGCAGCCTCATCACTGGGAACCAGCTAGTCTGAGCTGCTGTTCACCATGTACAAAGCCATACTGCTGGCGAGAGGATCTGAGGTTTAACCTACTATGCTGACTGTCCTTGGTGGTCCACTTGGCTACATCTGGAATTATCTAAACCCCAAGACACTGGGCACACCTGTGAGGGTTTTATCTTATTTGGATTAATTAATTGTTAATCAAGATTTTAAGGTGGGAAGATCGATCCATCTTTAATTTGAGTGCTACCTTCTGTTAGCAGACTGTATGAAGGACATGGAAGGCCAGGCAGTGGTGGCACATGCCATTAATCCCAGTGCTTGGAAGGCAGAGGCTGTTGGACCTCTGAGTTCGAGGCCAGCCTGATCTACAGAGAGAGTTCCAGGACAGCCAGAACTACACAGCAAAACCCTGTCTCGAAAAAACCAAAAAAAAAAAAAAAAGGACAAAGGAAGGCGGCTTCTTTGCTTTCTTGTTCTCATTGGCAGGTCCTTCCCATCACCAGCATTAGAGCCGACTTCTTTGGAATTCCAGAATAATTGAAGACCAGCTGAAATATCCAGACTCATGGACTAAAGATCTCCTGAGTTTTGGACCTTTTGTTGGTAGACATCCATTGTTGGATTAGCTGGACCATAGCCTGTAAGCATTCTAATGAACCCACTTTCTACATATCAATAGATTCATTCCTAGTCAAGTGCTCCCTAGAGGGACAGAACCGATAACCTCCTGGAGAACCGTAATATAACCTCACAACTCTTGACTCACGATTCTCCTCGTTCACTGAAGGTATAGCTGATACCACCAACTCCGACACAGAAGTGTCATGTCCTGGTTCTGAACTTGGGCTACAGTGGGTGGATCTGAAGCATTAGATGTGGCAGAGCCCTTAGGAAATGCCTGTCCCCGGGAAGCAGACACTGTACTGGGAGTGGAAAGAAGAGAGGGTTTTTCAGAAAGTGGCAGGAAGGGTTAGCACTGTGAAAAAGAGAGCCAGAAATGTCCCTGCCCAGTGCATAGTGTTGCAGATGGGAAGGGAAGGCAGGGCCAGAAGCTGGAAGCTCAGGTCCTGGGAAATTTCTTCAGGAAGCTTGGAAGGAAGGGAGGGAGGGAGAGAGGGAGAGAGAGGGAGAGGGAGGCAGGGAGATCAACTCACCATGGCCAGAGAATTGTGTACTATTGTTCTGGGTATTTTCTTGGGCTTTGGAAAACAGAGCCATGCTTATAGGGACAGGAAGGGAACAGAAGTGAAGGAATGTACTTCCTGCAGGGACAGGAAGCCCTGGAATGCAGGATCAGGGGAATTGGAAGGATGCAAGAGAATGTGTGCTACAGTTCAGATCTTCAACGTCCTCTGAAGGCCCACGTCCAGGCCTGCTCCCTAGAGTAGGGCGTGGGAGGATGGGGGAGGGGATCTGTATCTATACAGTGATATGGACTGTTGGGAAGTGGGGCCTAGAGGAAGGCTTTTAAGTTATTGGGGTGTACCCTCTGAGAGCATTGTGGAACCCCATTCTCTTACTCCTTTTTCCATTTCCTTCCTGATACGGTGAGTGGTTTTGCACCTACCATGATGTACTGTCTCAAGCGCAGCAGCCACCCAAAAGCAATGGGACCAGTTGACCATGGACTGAACCTTTTCATTCACAAGCCAAAGTAAACCTTCTCAACGGGCAGTGGTGGCGCACACCTTTAATCCCAGCACTTGGGAGGCAGAGGCAGGTGGATTTCTGAGTTCGAGGCCAGCCTGGTCTACAAAGTGAGTTCCAGGACAGCCAGGGCTACACAGAGAAACCCTGTCTCAAAAAACCAAAAAAAAAAAAAAAAAAAAAGTAAACCTCTCTTTTTCGGTAGATTGATTCAGGTATTTTCTTATAGCGGTGACAAGCTACCTAAGAGAACTTTCTGTGAAGAGCAACATGACTGCCCTTCACTGAACTTTAGAAACCCTGTGCACAGGACAATGGTGCTGCTACTGATTTGAAGAAGAGAATGTTATGTTTTAGTGATGTTGTGATTTAAACATGAAATGTCCCCCAGACGCTTATGAGTTTGAATGCTTGGTCCCCCGCTGGTGGCACTGTTTTTGGAAGGTTATGGAACCTTTAGAAAGTGGAACCTTGCTGGAGGAAGTATGTCGCTAGGGGTGGGCTTTCAAGTTATTATTATTATTATTGTTATTATTATTATCAGCCCACCTCCATTTCCTCTTCTCCCCCTCTGCTTCTGGACCGCCCATCACGTGCTCTGACCTACCACAGTGCCTTCTCCACCACGGCATACTGTAAGCCCAGGAACCGTGAGCCAGAATAAACCTTTCTCCTAAAGTTGTTTTGTTGGAGCATCTTATCATAGCAACAGGAAAGCAACCAGGCTGAGTCATGGTGTGCTGGCTACATTTGCAGAAATGGGTCTGTGGGAGACCCATATTGGAATATTCACTGCCAAAATGTTAGTCTTAGATTTACTTCAAAATCACCTGGGGCTGGTGGAGGGACAGTGAGAGGCATGAATGGGCAGAGCAAAGGTCCCCCTGGGAGTGCATTCTGCCACCCCCTCTGCTTTTGTATTTATAGTTTTTTAAAAAATTATATTTTTATGCAAGTGTTTTTGCCTGCATTTGTGTAAGAGCACTATGTACATGCAGTGTCTGAGAAGGTCACAACAGAGGGTCAAGTCCTCTGGAACTGGAGTTACAGACAAGATGGTTGTATGCTTCCTTATGGGAGCTGGGATTTGAACCTAGGACCTCTTCAAGAGCAGCAAGTGCTCTTAACCGTTGAGCCATCTCTCCAACCCAGACACTTATTTTAAATTATGTGTGTCTGCATTTGTGCCTGTGACTGCAAGTGCCCACAGAGGCCAGAAGAGGGCCCCAGATCCTCTGCAGCTGGAGTTACAGGCAGTTGTGAGCCACCCAATATAGGGGGTAGAAACTGAACCGGGAGCCCTTCCTAAGAGAGGTACACACTGTTAACTACAGCCTGATGGAACTGTTAGCTAGAAGAAGAAGCCGTGATGGGTTGCATGAGAAGATTCAAGATGCAGAGGAGGAGCCTCCTGCTGGAAGGCTGTGCTCCGTGATCGGAAATGCCTGTGAGAGACAGAAGAGATCCAGACTGGCCTCAGTGAGGACACCACATTTGTTTCAGCTTAAGCTGGGTGCTCAGCCTGGAGAGAGTTAGTGGAGGCAGGAAGAGTTCTCATAACTCTGGGGTCGGTTGTTCAGAGATGAACCTGTCCTGGTGGGAGCCTGCAAACACATCCTCCCCGTATGCTTTGCCTGGAGGCCTTCAGCCAGGTTACTCTAGGACAGTGGTTCTCAACCTCTGGGTTTTTTTTTGGGGGGGGGGGGGGTATCACATCAGATACCATGCATATCAGCTATTTACATCAACTTGTAAAGGTAGCAAAAATTACAGTTATGAAGTAGCAATGAAATAATTTCATGATTGGGGTCACCACAACATGAGGAACTGTATTAAAGGGTCACAGCATTAGGAAGGTTGAGAACCACTGGGCTAAGAGTGTCACCTGCCCTTGCTGGGTCCCCTTACCCAACAGAAGCTGACAGCTGTGGGTATCTTGAGCAACATGCCTCTGCTTCTCTTCCACTGTTCTTCAGAGTCTGTGATGAGGTCTAACTTGGCTCCAGAAGCCCTCCAGGGAAGAGACTGGGGTGAGCTCACTCCCCTCACTCATCACTAATCCCTCACATCTGGATGGAGCTGTGCTCTGAGCTCATCCAGGCCTCCTGAGGACTCATCTGACAGAAAGCTTGGAACACAACCCTAACAACTGTCCTTGAAGACCAGCTCCCCCACTACAGAGAATCCCAGCATAGCTCTGTCTAGAAAACACCTGAGGACCCTCGTCAGCCTACACCCTCAGATGTTAGCTTTCTGGCCTCCACAGCCCACACTATCAAACTGGGTGGGGCTAGCCTGAGGCTCTGCTTCCCAGATGGATACCTTGTAGGAGTACAAACGTCTTTCAGAATTGGCTTGAGGCCTCAGAGGACAAAGCTGGGGTGAGTAATGGAATAGTCTCTTTTGATGAAAACAAAGAAGCAAACCCTCAGGCAAGTAAAAAAACTGAGCTGTCTCTGTCTCTCTTGTCTCTGTCTCTGTCTCTGTCTCTCTCTCTCTCTCTCACACACACACACACACACACACACACACACACACACACCTCACTCTCTGGCTGTAGGGAAGCTCATCAATCAAATATGGGTGGAAAGGCCAAAGGATCGCTGTGTTATCCCACAGGACCTTGAGCCTAGGCTATGGGCACTTCCTCCCTCTGGTCTTCCTACTCTGCCAGTTGGAAATGGAATTCCTAGGGCATAGGGTTGTTTTCACTGGCCAGGAGCTTGAAGCCTTGTTTGTACCCTGGATGGTGGCCATGGGTGAAGCAGCATCCTGTGATGGGGGTGGCCCAGAGACCAGGAGAGGTGCTGGGCTGGCTGGCTTAACTAAAAAGGTTTGGCCAGCAATCTGTCTTCTATAAGGCCTGCCCAACCCGATGTACCTGGGACTCACACATTGAGAAAGTATCCCCAGTAATCATCAAAGCCAGATTCTATTTTTACCAGCAACCCCAGCCACTTGGGGTTAATGATATCTGGCCACTTTCAATGTAATAGAATAATAAACTTTACCACATCTAGTACTAGTATAAATATTGTGATGCATTCAAAACCGTCAGCGGGTTTTGAGTCTTCTTAAAGAGAAGCAGAATCTTATTTTAAAGGATTGTGTGAGTAACTGCATGGAGCTGCTCTGACTGAAACCAGCCAAGGGCCTGGAGGCCCTTCAGAGAGAGCTACATTCCAAGAAACTTTGGTTTTGTTTGTTTTTTGCTGGGAGGGGGCATGTCCTATCTCCCTGCTCTTGCTCTGAGTCTTTCTCCAGCAGGAGATTTTTGAGACTCATGGCTCCCTGAGAAATGTGTCAGTGGATACAAGTTAAGCTGCTGTAAGGAAGAGCCCCTGTCCATCACCACACCCTGTCTATTTCCCTCTCATTCAAAGCTAGACTGGCTGATGGTCAGGCTGGTAGGCAGCTCTGAGGCTAGACCTGGTCCCTGATCCTGTCTTGCTACCCCATATTTTTAAAACCACTAATTATAATAAACTAATCCTTCCCAAATCCCAAGACATTGATGCCTCAAACCGACCGGACTGAGATAAACCTCACCAGCATACAATTGGAAGTCAGAGGCACAGTCTATGGGAAGCCCTTTGCAAAGGCTTCCTCATGTTGACTGAGAGATCTATCTGCCCTGCCCTGTCTCCTTTGCAGAGTTGCCATGATCCTGTACCTGAAGATGTCTATGAACTGCAGGGTGGATGCCACAAAGCTGCTAGCCTGGTAGGGATACAAACTAGAGTCACCTGGTGAGAAGGAACTTCTACTGAGGAACCGAGCCTTTCAGAGTAACCTGTGGGCAAGGCCGACTGACATTTTCTTGACTAATGACTCATTATGGGAGGGTTTGGCCCTCTGTGGGCAATGCCACCCCCGGGCAGGTGATCCTGGGTTGTATAAGAAAGCATTCTAGGGGCTGGAGAGATGGCTCAGCAGTTAAGAGCACTGACCTCTGTTCCAGAGGTCCTGAGTTCAATTACATGGTGGCTCACAACCATCTGTAATGGGATCTGATGTCCTCTTCTGGTGTGTCTGAAGACAGCGACAGTGTACTCACATACATAAAATAAATAATAAAATCTTTAAAAAAGAAAGGAAGAAAGGAAAGAAGGAAGGGAGGGAGGGAGGGAGGGAGGGAGGAAGGGAGGGAGGATTCTAGTGGAGAACAAGCCAGTAAGCAGTAGCCCTTTACTGCCTCTTCTTCAGTTACTGCCCCCAGGTGCCTGCCTTGAATTCCTGCCCTGGCTTCCCGTAATGGACTGTAGGATGAAATAAACCATTTTCTCCCAAATTGGTCACAGTGTTCATTACAGTGACAGAAACAAATTAGGATGGGGGCATTGAGCAGATATAGACTCAGAATGATGGAGCAGGTAGGTCAGGAGCCCCTTGCTCTGTCTCTCGTGGAGTCTAAGGCTCAGTGTAGATCGTTTGTGTCAGGTCTCAGGATAGAGGGGCATCTCTCTAGGGCCAAATCTAGGCAGGAAATCAGAAGGTGCCACATTACAGAGGGGCTTCTTCAGCAAGGATGTAGGGGCAACCCTGACCTGACTGGATGATCTGCTATAAGCCACTTCCATTTGTTGAGTCCTGGCTTTTGTTTCTTCTGTCTTCTTAGTTCTATTGCTTTGTGGTCCTGTATCATGGAGCATTTCTTGCTGACCATGTATGTGGCTATGTGTCAGTCACTGAATTCTAGTTCTATTCCTGTTTTATTTTCTCCTCTTCCCTTCTTCCAAACTTTCCATAAACTTCTCCTTGATCTCTTTTAAATTCATGGCCTTTCCCATTAATTTTTATTACATGCAAATATGCATATACTTATACATTCCTAGATATAACCTGCTCAATCTGTATAACGTTATTTTTGTGTATGTTGCCAGGATTGACCATTTAAGTAAATAAAGTCACTTCTTTTCTTTCTTTCCTCTCTTTCTCAATCCTCTGACACCTCAGCATTCCAAGTGCTAGCCTATATTCCTCAACCTTAAACAAGATTTTTTTTTTTTTTTTTTTTGAGTATGAGGCATTCTTGTAATCTCAGCACCAGAGGGGCTGAGGCAGGAGAATTGCAAGTGCAAGGTCAACCTGGGATACACAGCAAGAATTTGTCTCAGCCAGGAGATGGCGGTACACACCTAGCACTCAGGAGGCAGAAGCAGGCAGATCTCTGAGCATTCAAGACCAGCCTGGTCTGCATAATGAGTTTCAGGATAGCCAGGGCTACACAGATAAACCCTGTGTTGGATGGATAAATAAATAAGAAATTAAAAAAATAATTTGTCTCAAAAACCCAAATTGATATTATTGTTATTTTACAAAATCAAAAGTTTGAGTGACGTACATAAGATTATACAGCTAGAAGGTGGTAGTGACAGGATTGGAATCCGGCTGTCTGTCCCTTTTGGTGGTGTGGCTGGGTAAAGTAAGTCCTATCTCGGGGGTCTCCAGTCTTTCCCCTTGTAAGAAATAAATCATTATGTCTCATTTTCAGGGCGTTTAGAATTGAATGCTGATAGGGCACGTGCGCGCACACACACACACATCCCAGCACTTGAGGCAGAGGCATGTGATCTCTAAGAGTTCAAAGCCAGCCTAGTCTACATAGTGAGTTTCAGTCCAGCCAGGGCTACATAGTGAGACTCTCTCAGCCTCCCCTCCTCCCTCTCTCTTTCCCTCTCTCTATCTCTCCCTGTCTTCCTCTCCTTCCCTTTCTCTCTCCCTCACTCTGTCTCTGTCTCTCTGTCTCCCTCTCTCTTACACACACACACACACACACACACACACACACACACACATACCCCACACGTGCAGGCCCCTGTCTTCCCTAGCTAGCAGTTGGTGCCTGCTTCTTGGGTGATTTTTAGCTTATTTTAGACTTGAAAAGTTACAGAGAGTAGGCTATGTGACTGAGCCCCTGCAAAGGAGGACATCTTGAACTCCAGGTTCATCTTTTGAACATCAGGTAGGACTAGGCTTTGCTTTCTGAAAGAGTAGGATGGGGAATTTGGAGGAAGCGATGCTAGACAGCAGGAAGACTGTCTGTCCCTAAGGAACTTAGCTGATGAGGAATTCACGGAGTCAGGAAATGTGGTTAGGAATACACAAAAACCCAATTCTGTGCCAAATTTGCATGCCAGCCATGTTTGTCTTTTCTGTAGCCTGACACCTGATTTTGCAAGGTCAAAAAATAATCTACCTTGATATTGCTTCTCGGTGCCCCTAGTGCTCTTACCTTGATGTGAGGGTCACTTTTTCTTATACCATCTGTAAAAATGGGGGGAAACACAGAGGTGGTATGGACAACAAAATACCTTTCTGTTTCTGTCTCTATCTTCCAAGTTGGTTTGGTCCTCACTCTGTGTGTGTGTGTGTGTGTGTGTGTGTGTGTGTGTGTGTGTGTTCGTGTGTGTAGTAAAAGAATGCTGTAATACAGAGGTATTGGTGAGGATGATTATACTTGCTAACAAGAAGAGATACAGCTCTTGTGAGAGAGGTAGCTCAATGGTTAAGAGCACTGGATCTTCCAGAGAACCTGGGTTCAATTCCCATCACCCTCATGCTGGCTCACAACCATCTGTGACTCCAATTCTAAAGCATCTACTTCTGAGCACCAGACATGTATATGGTACACAGTCACACATGCAGGCAAAACACCCATGTAGATCAAATAAAGTTTAAAAAATGAAAGAGGAGACACAAGGCTGAAGAGAGGCTCACCTGTTAAGTTTATCACTCTTCTGGAAGACCCAGCAATGTATCTCCAGTTCCAGGACATACTATGCCCTCTGGCCTCTGAGGGCGCTTGCCTATGTATGAGACTGCTAAACAATAAGAACTTAAAAAAATCGAGAGTTTGGAATTTCCTTTAAAATAATTCAGGGGTGACAGCAGAGGTGAAATTATAAATGAAAGGAGACTGTTTATGAATTAATAATTATAGTATAATTATAGTAATCTATTTATGGTGCACATGAACTCACACAGGCATACATACATATACATATGCAAATACATATACATACATACATACAATTTTTCAATTATAAAAAGTATAAGAATCAGGCAGTAATGGTGCACGCCTTTGGTCACAGCACTGGGAAGGCAGAGGCAGGTCGATCCCTGTGAGTTCTAGGCAAGCCTGGTCTACAGAACAGCCAAAGCTACACAAAGAAACCCTGTCTCAAAAAACATAAGTTAGGCCGGGCAGTGGTGGCGCACGCCTTTAATCCCAGCACTTGGGAGGCAGAGGCAGTTGGATTTCTGAGTTCTAGGCCAGCCTGGTCTACAGAGTGAGTTCCAGGACAGCCAGGGCTATACAGAGAAACCCGGTCTCGGGAAAAAAAAAAAAGAAAAAGAAAAAAGAAACCCATAAGTTAGTAAGTAAATAAACAGACAAATAAATAAATAAGAAGACACAGAGGATTCTTCTGACAATGAAAACAAACAGGAACTGAGCTGAGGTTGGCCTCTGAACAGTTCTGTATAAGGGAGCTGCTGAGACCACTCATTGGATTACAACTACCCAACCAGAAAAGCCTGGAGACCAGAACTCTATCCTCAGAACACACACAAAGGTGGAAAGAGAGATCCAACTCCACAGAGCTGCCCTCTGACTTCCCCACTCCCACTGTGCAACCCGTATACAATAATAACTAAATTGCTGACTGACTTAACAGTTTACAAGAATCACACAAATGACCACTACACCTTTGAAGAAAAAGTCTATCCTTAGTAGGATTCTTCATTCCGTTAGAATAATAAAGATGGCCTGGGGATGTAGCTCAGTTGGTAGAATGCGTGCTTTGAAATTTTGAGGCCCTAGGTTTGCCCCTCAGCACAACCTAAAAAACAGAAACGGTAGTATACATCTCTAATCCCAGCACTTGGCAGGCAGAGGCAGGAGGAGCAAGTTCAAAGTCACCCATGTCTACCTGGTAAGTTCAGTACCAGCTTGAGCTACAAGAGACCTTGTTCTTTAAAAAATACATTAAAAATAGCCAGGCATGGGCCTGACATTTGGGAGGCAGAGAGAGGCTGAGCTCAGTGAGTTCCAGGATAGCCAAGGCTATACTGAAAGACTGTGTTTTAAAAAAACAAATATATCCAAATATGTAAATACTATGTAGAAAGTAATTTCTTTTGCAAAGAAAAATCTAACTAGAATTAGATCAAGCTTCTACAAATAGTCAGTTTTATAGACAACACAGAGGGAGAACAGTTGAATGACACCCAGGAATTCAATTACCAAAATCTAAGCCCCTCCCCCCTCATTGTGGCACGCTTGTGTGTATGTGTGTGTGTGTATCTGTGTGTGTGTGTCTGTGTGTTTGTGTGTCTGTGTGTTGGTTCTTTAAGACAGAGTTCTCTATGTAGTCCTGGCTGTCCTGGAACTCTCTATATAGACCAGGCTGGCCTCAAACTCAGAGATCTGCCTGCTTCTGTCTCCCAAATGCTGGGATTAAAGGAGAGTACCACCATTTACCTGCAAATCTTTTCTCAATAACTGATTTCAAGGGGAGGGGGGAGGAAGAATGAAGAGAGATTGCACATTTAAAGAGACAGCAGACATGTCAGCCAAATTTAACTAGCCATGTAACCTTGCTTGGATCAAACAAATTAAATGTCAAAGGGGCAGGAAAGTGACTTGTGGGGTAGGGGTTCAGGAGGGCGTGACTACCGGACAGCTCCTTCCTCCCGGAGGCTCAAGCTGAGCTCTGGTCTCCACCTCTGCAGCCCAAGCAGAACTTAGAGGAGGATCTCAAAGGGAAGGAAAAGGAAGGTCGGCGCCTTCTAAGCTGACTCGCTAGACAGTATGCAAGTCACTCCTCAGCAGATAGGGAAACCGAGGCTAGATGGTCTGAGAGAACTAGTGTGTTCACTGGTGGGCGCATCCTTTCTTACATTCCTGGAAGCCAGCCTATGACACGAAAAGCGATTCACCCCTCAGGGACTCCTTTAATGATCTGAGTTAGTCTCCCTTCTCTCTATGGGCCCTGAAAAGCAACCAGAGCTTTAGTCTCGGTGCCAGGCATTTCTGCCTGTCTGGAACAAGAACCCGAGGGGGCGAGAGGCCTGGACTTTAGTACTGGACCTGCCTTGACACAGCCTGAGCTCACTCCTCACTTAGACAACCAGGATGAGCCATAGTTCTTAGACCGTTCTGGGCACCTGGAGGATGGCCTCCTCAGCTCACTACAGACCCCTCAGGCCTCCAGGCAGGTGAGACCAGTTTTCTGTCTGTCTCCCCAGTGATGGTGCTGGCCCAACCTGGGCCATTAGCTCTTTCGGGTTCCCCTTCCAACACGATGCCCTTTGGAACCTTCCCCTGGATGCTCTGGCTCGAGGGCGGCCACACCCTGCAGCTGGACCTCCGCCCATGCCTGCCGGTCCTCTCCAACTCTCTAGACATCCGGTTGCCACATTCCTTTCCCCAAATCTTTCCTTCCCCGTTTGTTCCTGCCATTCCTATTTCTTTCCATCTTATTTGTGCTTTTCTGAAACTCACTTCTCTTGCTCTCCTCACCCACATGCGTTTATCTCCAAAGCCTCTTTCGCTCCCATCCTCTCCTCTCTTACTCATCTTTCTCCTTGATCTCCTCCCTTTTCTGTCCTTCGGTGTCTCTGATTCTTTCACCATCTCCGTTCCCTCCCTCCACTTTTCCCGGTGTCTCCGGTTCCTCTCTCATTCCTACCTCGCCGTCCAGGGTTGTTCCTGGGACCCTGGCCCCATTCGCCCGCCCCGGCGCGGAGCAAGGCGAGCCCGGCCAGCGCACAGAGCAGCGGCTGCATGGTACGGAGCCACCGAGTGCAGTCGTTTGTCCGTAGTCGCCTCCCGGGGATCGCGCCCGCCCGAGCCGAGGAAATGCAGTACGAGCCAAAATTCCTGGGCGGCTCCGGGTTTCTGGCTCCAGAGAACCCGCCCGCCCCCTCTAGAAGCCCCACCGTACCCTGCAAGAAGGCGCAGCCCAGGATCCCATCCCAAAGGCAACCTCTCCATCAGGGCCTCCCATCCAGCTCCCCACCCTACCCTTGGGGACCAGGCACCAGGCCCATTTCTTCTGAGCCCATTTCACAGACAGCCAGATTGATCCCAGGAATGAGGACTTTCCTCTGTGTCCCTCCCATGTTGGCACAAGTTCTGAATCCTGGACTCCTAGGATCTTGGAAATGTTCTCTGCCTACCTCTGAAGACTAATGAGACCGGATAGAGGGAACTGGAGGCTCCAGTCTCCATGAGATGCTACGAGCTGCCCAAGCAGCAGCCCAAGCCTAGGATATTGGCCTGTCTGTGCATTTGAGGGCGCATGGCTTCGGAGGCACCTGGCTTTCCCCACACAATGAGCAATAAATCCAGCAGTAAGTGAACTAAACAGGCAGAATTTACAAATCTAGAGAGAAGAGTTATTTTTCACCTTTATCAGTTACTTACAAGTTACAACTTCAAAGCAGTTTAAAAGCAAGGGATAGTAGCCACCTTGTGGTGGAGCAAGCCTTTAATTCCAGCATTAGGTAGGCAGAGGCAGGAAGATCTCTGTGAATTTGAGGCCAGCATGGTCTACACAGCGAGTTCCAGGACAGCCAGGGCTACATAGTGAGACCCTGTCTCAAAACAAAATAAAACCAACCAAACAAAACCACTTTAAAAAAAAAAAAAGCAAAGAACAGCCTAGAGACCCAGTAAATTGAAGTCAGAGCAGTCAGCAAATGTGCTAGCCCTGCACTCACCAGTGTTTGGTAAGTGAAAAAAGAAATGAAAAGAAAGCACGTGACTACTGCTAGGTATGATGGGGGTGAGAGTCTTTTGTAGCTAGAAGAGAGAACACAGCCAGAAGCAGAGACATCTGGGAGAGTCCAGAGGGACATGACCCTGAACCATGTGAGGAGTGGAGAGAGGAAGAAAGAAGGGAAAGAGAGAAGCCAGTTACAGCAGCCAGGAGGGCCAAAGGCAAAGAGGGAAGGGTAACCAACATGGCTGGATTATATAGGAGAGAGCTTCTGGGGGGAGACGGGCAGCCCTGAAGCTGGGCTGGAGATCAGGGGATGGGGCAGAAGATAGGGCTTGCCAGTCCCCTGTAATAGGTAGGGACTGAGGGATTCTGGGAGAACCTGGGGGTCAGGTCCTCTTTGATATTAAATAGGCATCTCAGCCATGTGCCCCGGGGTTTGAGACTTAACATTTGGTAGTCTCTAGAAGAGGTGAAAATGGAAGTAAGCCACATGTTTACATAGGTATCGACAGTCCCAGATGTCATTATGCTATAAATCGGAGCGAAGCCATGAGGAGTCACATCTGCCATACTACCACTGATCCCCAGGGGTAATTCTACAAGGGGCCTATCATCATACCCATTCGGAAGATCAAGAAGTTGAGAATCGGAGAATCAGAGAGGTTCAAGAAACTTGCCGATGGCCTCACAGTTGGATGATGTGGAGCCAAGGTTCAAATCTCTACTGCCTCTGCAAGCAAACTTTGAGATAACAACATACTCTATGCTGAGTTCTGTTTCTGTGCTAAGCAAGTTGCCGGGGAAGGGTGAGGTGGAGGTAGGGAGGGTTTGTGTCTTCTACCTAAGATTGGGGTGTTTTGTTTGTTTGTTTGTTTGTTTTGTTTTTTCCCGTGAACTTCAAACCACCCCAGACCTCCTGCCATTTGAACACTGTTGATGCTTCACTTGGGAAACAAATTCATCCAACAAGTGTAAAAACAAACGGCAACCAAACCATAAAGCAAGAACGGTGATTCTAATGAATCTGCAGAGCTCCTAGCTGCAGGCTGAACACCTTTGTGGCCAAGCATGGGAGAAAGGTTTCATTGAGCGTCAACCCGGGCTCAAGAGACTGTCTGAGGGTCATGGCTGTTAAATTCCATGTTTGTGGGCTGGAGAGGTGGCTCAGAAGTTAAGGCACTGGCTGTTTAATTCCCAGCAACCACTTGGGAACTCATAACCATCTATAATGGAATCTGGCGCCCTCTTCGGGCTTGCAGGCATACATGCATGTAGAATGCTGCGTGCATAACAAACGAAAAATTTACATGTTTGGATCTGAATGGGTACAGATGCCCACAGAGGGTGTTGGAAACCCTGGACCTGGAATTACAGGGAGTTGTGATCACCCTTGATGTGGATGCTAGAAACCAAACCTGGGTGCTCTGCAAGAGCAGTGAGTGCTCGTAGGTGCTAATCCATCTCTCCAGTCTCTGCAGCATCAGCATGCTGTATCAGCTGTGCAGCTGTTACACACCAAGGTCTCTGAATTAATCAGTAGCCTTTCCTCCTCGTCTCCCCCTCTCCTGTAGGCCGTGGGCTCTGACACAAAAATTCAAACTAGGAGACATCATCAGATCTGCCACCAAGACGCGGATCTAATTCTTAAAAAGCATCCCTTCCCTCTTGAGGATTAGGATGCCCAGATGAGCCGGTTTTGGAGGAAGGATTTATCTCAGTAATGCCAAGAATTGGCTATACTTGATAGGGCATTCTGATTTAGCTTAGCCAGGCATAAGATTGTAGAACAAAACAAAACCTAAACCCACAAGGATTTTTGCAGCTTAGAGCCATTTTGTAGTGAGCTGCTTAATTATTTGAATTTAAAATAAGAAAACACAAAACCTGGCAGTGGTGGCACATATCTGTAACCCAGAACTCAGAAGGTGTAGGCAGGAAGATATCAGGTGAAGGCCAGACCTAATTACATAATGCCATCAGACTCTAAAGTAATAAGTGAATAAATGAGTAACATATGCAATAGGGCACTCATATTCTGAGATCACAAAGTATGGGCCCATGCTCAGTGGGTAAAGATGGCTGCTGACTTTCGTTTGCACTCATGTTGGGGATAGCTCTGACCTTCATAAGCACCATGTAGAACACACACACACACACACACACACACACACACACAATTAAATTACAGGAATAAAAATAATTAAATTAAAAAATAAACCAATTTGGTGAGTGAGGTGGCTCATAGTCTTAATCTTAGCACTCAGAAGGCAGAGACAGGTGGATTTCTGTGAGTTTGACACGAGCCTAGTCTATATAACAAGTTCCAAGCCAGTCAGAGCTACAAAGTGAGACCCACTCTCAAAAAAATATTGTAATTACAAAAAGCAAAGTGATGAAGTGTATCATGTAAAACACAAACACCCTCTGTCACTCGCTGCCCCTTCCCGACCACCGTAGTCCAGTCCCTCCAGCTTGGTGTCTTCTTCCTAGTCTCTGCCCACAAATTCTGTATCTATTTAATATATCTATTCAGACATATCTAAAATGATAGATGTTTTGTTTTTACATTTATGTTTATCTCAGTTATACCCTTAGATCTCGGGAGGCCATTAACAATTTGAAACTCCATAGAAATTAATACAACCACATCCTTTGATTCCTCTTAAGCAGAAGGAAAGATGGATTAGTTGCTTAGCACAGAGAACCTGGATTCCCAGTATACATGGAAGCTCACAACTGAGCCTGGAGTCTGTAACTCCGGGTCTAAGGAATGCTCTCTTCTGGCTTCTGGGGGTACTGTGCACATGGTGATAGGCATACATGCAGACAAAACACCAATGCACGGAAAATAAAACTAAACTATCAATCAATCAATCAATCAATCTAAACAGATTTGTAAAAGCTCCCAGGAATGGATGCAAGCATCACTGTTTATCGAGGGTGTGCTTTTATTATTAGTCCAAAACTAATTGACATGTAGTGATTGGCTTTCCATGCCATGAAATCCTATTTTTAAAAGTATATACACAAAAGTATATATGTATTTTTATTTCTATGTAGGAGTCTTGTAAGTATATGCAGCATTTGTGAGGTTGATGGCAGATATCAAAAGAAGGAGTGGGATCCACCAACTTACCAAGCTGGAGTTCGAGTCAGTTAGGAGTCACTTTATGTAGGTGCTGGGAACAGAACTCAGATCCTCTGGAAGAGCAGCAGGTGTTCTACTGAGCCACCTCTCCAGCCACTAATATCCAATTTCTAGTGCCAGAGGCTGAAGGGGAATTTGCCAGTCTATCTATCTATCTATCTATCTATCTATCTATCATCTATCTATCTATTTTTTATTTATTTTTTATTTTTGGATATTTACTTTATTTACATTTCAATGTTTTCCCCTTTCCAAGTCTCTCCTTCGGAACTCCCTATGCCATCCCCCCTCCCACTGATGTCCAACAAGGCCCTTCTCTGCCACATATGTGGCCAGCACAATGGGTCCCTCCACGTGTATTCTTTGGTTGGTGGTCCAGTCTCCGGGAGGCCAATCAATTATTTTAATGTTTAATTTCTCTGGCTGGAGAGATGGCTCAGAGGTTAAGAGCACTGACTGCTCTTCCAGAGGTCCTGAGTTCAACTCCCAGCAACCACATGGTGGCTCACAAGCATCTATAATGGGATCTGATGCACAGTTCTGGTGTGTCAGAAGACAGCAACAGTGTACTCATACATAAAATAAATAAATAATTCTTTAAAAAACAAACTAACAAACAAATGTTATTAATTTCTCAGAGACAACTGTACCAGGCCAGTAAGGAAGAGTGTTTTCTCACCCTCCACTAGGGGGCGCGTTCTTCCCAGCGGTTTTGTGGGCATCTGCTTTCCACGGTTGGATGTGTAGGTTTTGTCTGAGCCCTGACTTCTATATATTTTCCTTCTTATGCCTTTTTTGCCCCCTTGTTCTATTGGAGCCTCACAAGACAGTGGTGGCACTGGCCTAGAGAGCCAGGAAAGCCTCAAATCTTCATCTCCCCTGTGTGTGTGTGTGTGTGTGTGTGTGTGTGTGTGTGTGTGTGTATTATGTACATATTCCACGGGTATGTTATATCTGAGCAAAGGCTTTTTTGTTTGTCTTTTTTGTTTAGAGACAGGGTCAGTATGGCCTGGAACTCTCTATGTAGACCAGGAATTCACTTAGTTACAGGAGATCCACCTGCCTCTGCTTCCCAAGTACCTGGATACAAGGCATGTGCCAAGCCAGGCAGTAGTGGCGCATGCCTTTAATCCCAGCACTCGGGAGGCAGAGGCAGGTGGATTTCTGAGTTCGAGGCCAGCCAGGTCTACACAGAGAAACCCTGTCTCAAAACAAAGCAAACAAACAAAGGCATGTGCCACACTATGCCTGTTTTTTGTTTTTGTTTTTGATTTTTAAAAAAGATTTATTTTATGTATGAGTACACTGTAGCTGTCTTCAGACACAGCAGAAGAGGGCATCAGATCCCATTACAGATGGTCGTGAGCCACTATGTGGTTGCAGGGAATTGAACTCAGGATCTGTAGAAGAGCAGTCAGTGCTCTTAACCGCTGAGCCATCGCTCTAGCCCTTGTTTTTGACTTTTAAGAATTGTCATTGAGGTAGGCCTTTGTCATTTTGTCTCTCTGTAGGGATGGTGCTGCAGGCAGCCATTCTTAGGAGCCTTCTGTTCAGGAGGGCCCCGAGGCCAGGGGCTGTTCTCCAACACCAACTATTTAAGTTTTGATAGTTTGATGATGGAATATTATACCTTGTATAATGTTTATGCTTCATTTATTTTATTTAGTTTATTAGCAGCTAGGCTTCACTGGCCTATTCAAATACTTTTTCTTACTTTTTCTTTTCTTCTTCACATTTCTTGATAGTTTGCTAATGCCTTTTCTGTGTGCTCCCTTCCTTTTCTCTCAGTCTTGTATGGTCTTTAACTTCAGTTTCTTTACATTTCTTGTTTTTTTTTTTCCTAATTTTTAAAATTATTTTTAATCATGCGTCAGTGTGTGGAGACGTGTATGTGAGTGCAGGTTCCTTCAGAGGCAGAGCTGTCAGATGGCCCTGCAGTGGGGTTTGCAGGTGGTTGTGAACAGCCTGATATGGTATGGGAGTGGAGCCTGGGTGGGAAGAGCACCACATGTACTTACCTGCTGAGCTATCTCTTCAGCCCATCTTTCTTTCTTTCTTAAAAAATATTTATTTATTTATTTATTTTATGTATAGGAGTACACTGTAGCTGTTTTCAGACACACCAGAGGAGGTCATCGGATCTCATTACAGATGGTTGTGAGCCACCATGAGGTTGCTGGGAATTGAACTCAGGACCTCTGGAAGAGCAGTCAGTGCTCCTAACTGCTGAGCCATCTCTCCAGCGCGCCCCCCCCCATTTTAAATTTAATATATATTATATATAATACAATAATACGTGTGTGTGTGTGTGTGTGTGTGTGTGTGTCTGCCTGCCTGTGCAAGCAATGGCCAGAAAGGTCAGAAGAGGGTATCATATTCCCTGGAACTAGATGTGGATGCTAGGAACTGAACCTAGGTCTTCTGCAAGAGCAGTGAGTGCTTTTAACCACTGAGTCATCTCCCCCAGCCCCAAGAAGAGGTGAGAGACAAAATATTGCTAGTGGTAGAAGATCTGCTTCTTTTCTTACAAAATCCAACAGAACTAGGATGACGGGAATCTTTCCATTAAGCTGGCAGGACAGCAGTGTTTATGCTCCCTCACCTGCAGCATTCTCCAGAAAGGAGTGCTTTATATTGAATTCAGAGGTGGGCATCAATGGACGGAACTAGAGGTGTGGATATGCCAGGTAGCCACTAAGCATCAAGTACAAGGGCAAGCTGGCTGGGTGCAGTGGGAGTAAGTGCCTCTATTCACTGTTGTACTGTCATTTTCAAAAGGTCTTCTTTGAACCTAGTGCTCAGCTAAGGCTGCATATGTAGGTCTTAGCACAGTGAGGCAACCAGGTAGGATCTGTAGCCCTGTTTTGGCTATTTGATAAAATGTATTAAATGGCCTGGGTAACCACGGCCACCCACAGAGAGAAGTGCTCTTTCTAGAAGAGCTACCCCACCCTGGGATGTTCCCATTTCCCTGCCACAGAAAGCCACAGAGAGTGGAATGTAAGGCTCAGAGGACCTCGGGGGTGGCCAAGGTTTCTCATTCTAGAGATCCCAGCAGTGTGCTCTAGAGTCACCTCAGGATGTGCATGCTACAGCCAGTTTTTGAGTCTCCTCAGCCTGGGCCACTGGAGGACACATGTCTGGGAATCTGGCATGGGCTCGCTCTCCTTGCTCTTGGCCAAAGGCAAGGGGCCAAGGGAAGCAGGAAATAGAGGCTGGCTGGACTTACTGGGCATAGAGGTTGGGTTAGAGGGTCTGTCCAACTGGAAGCGCCTGAGTGGCTGTTGGGGGGAGTGTGTGTCTGGACTGCACAAAGCCTTCTTGTCCTCAGCTTTTGGTACCAAGCAAGGATTTCCAAAGCCACGGGGAGGCCTGGGCTAGAGGAGTCTCCTTGGTGGAATGAACATGGCCAGCTCCTCTGTTCTTTTGTGCACAAAAGGACGGCGGCAGCTGGCCAAGGCACACAGAGTTAATAATCAGAAAAGATATCCCTAGGTTGGTGTGGACTTCTGCAGTGGGTTAGGAAATGAGGCAGATGACTAGAAATGTTGAGATTTAGTTCTGTTGTTATTATTAATTATGTTGTTGTTTTTTTTGTGTGTTTTGAGACAAGGTTTCTTTGTATAGTAAGAGGCCAAATCTTTTAAGTTCAGACTCCATTTTAGAGAACCCAACCTAAGTTT
The DNA here is from genome assembly GCA_019843965.1 of Rhynchomys soricoides. Taxonomy (NCBI): domain Eukaryota; kingdom Metazoa; phylum Chordata; class Mammalia; order Rodentia; family Muridae; genus Rhynchomys; species Rhynchomys soricoides. Next base: position 2,083,262 of record JADRCH010000236.1, read on the forward strand.
GAACTCAGGTAAACTAACAGGCTGGTACCTAGCATTAGTTTCCTAGGTGTCCCCCAACAGAACTTGAGCCTAGCTCCAGTTTCTAGGCTAAACCCCAATAAGACCAATGTCTCCAGGTTACACCCTCAACAAGACCAGCATTTCCAGGTTATTACTTTGTCTTAGTCAGGGTTTCTATTCCTGCACAAACATCATGACCACGAAGCAAGTTGGGGAGGAAAGGGTTTATTCAGCTTACACGTCCATGCTGCTGTTCATCACCAAAGGAAGTCAGGAATGGAACTCAAGCAGGTCAGGAAGCAGGAGCTGATGCAGAGGCCATGGAGGGATGTTACTTACTGGCTTGCCTCCCCTGGCTTGCTCAGCTGGCTTTGTTATAGAGCCCAAGACTACCAGCCCACAGATGGTACCACTCACAAGGGGCCCTCTCCCCTTGATCACTAATTAAGAAAATGCCTTACACCTGGATCTCACGGAGGCATTTTCTCAACTGATGCTCCTTTCTCTGTGATAACTCCAGCTTGTGTCAAGTTGACACACAACCAGCCAGTACATACTTCAACAGATCTGCACCCCTGGCTTACAAGCCCACCCCCTGCCTAACGACTACCAATGCAGAGGGGAGCAGAAATTAAGTTTGTGCTATGACTCCCAGCACCAGCCAGTTATGTTAAAGGCCACAGTATCTTTCCAATTAGATGCTTGCACACGTACTCCCTGCTTGCTGCTTAGTATAAAGCCTTGCCCCATAGACATTCGGGGCTCTCACCACCACCAAAACTGTCCTGCATGAAGGTGGTGCGTTGGGGGAGCCCAAGCTAGCTCGAATAGAATAAAGACCCTGCTGTAAGTTGCATTAGATGAGCTTCTGTCTATTTTGGGGGGAGGGGTGCTAACATTTCCTACCACTACAGTAACCTTGGCTGTCCTGGAACTAGCTCTGTAGACCAAGCTAGCCTCAAACTCACAGAGATCTGCTCGTCTCTGCTTCCCAAGAGCTGGTATTAAAGGTGTGTGCCACCCACCATGCCTGGCTGAGATTTAGTGCTTTTAAAAAGACAAATATTTATTTATTATTTTACTTTATTGAGACAGGGTCTCCTGTCGCCCAGGCTGGCCTTGAACTCATGTAGTGAGAATGATCTGGAACTTCTGATCTGCATTAAGTTCTGGAACTACGGAAGTGCTCCACATGCCTGGTTTATAAGGTGGGGGGGGTTGAATCCATGATTCTGTAAATGCTAAGCAAGCACTCTGCTTATTGAGATACAGTCCCAGCTGTTTCTGGGTCCCCAACACTTCCTGGTGGGAAGAGGTATAGGAAGATGAGGCATATATTCATCTTGGGAGACAAGAATTGAACAGTGAGGGGAAGGGTGAAGGCTAACAGTGGTGTGGTACCTGCCGGCCCAGCTCTAGGGTGTTCACGAGGGATGCTCACAGTGTGTTCACAGAGCTGAGTTCAGCTAATCAACAAAAACATGGAGTTTCCCAAATGATTTAGGATCCCCTGTAGAGATGGGAGGCAGCTGGCATCCCCAGCCCTTAGAGAATGTTCTCTGTTTCACTCTCTAGAGAGATTATCTCATTTTGATTCCTGGAGGTGGGTGTTGTCATAAAAAACCGTTAGCTGTCTGCACACAATGCTAGGATGATCGTTTGAAGAATCTCAAGTGTTAGTTTGGAGGTGAGGAGTTGGTTCAAATCCCAATTGTCTTTACTGGCTGCATAACCTTAGGCAGCCCCTCCACCCCCACCCTGCATCTTCAGTGTCCATACTAGAAAAATGAGGTAATTAAAAACATCTCAAGTAAAGCAGGGTGTGGTAGCATGTGCCTCTGTTCCCAGGCCTCTAGGGAGAGGTAAGAGGATTGACAGTTCAAGGCCAGCCTGAGCTACATAGTTAAGACCCTGTTTTAAACAAACAAACAAACAAACAAACAAAAAACAGCAGAATTCCTTTGTCTGCCTCTGAGCTGTTTTCCAGGCTTTTCCAAGCCTGCAGCCATTCAGTCAGACCCTTGCTAATTTCAACTGTCCTCAGGTGCTCAGACAAAGGTGTGAGCAGTGCCAGATCTCCTGGAGACTCAAACTCCACAGGGAGAGCAATGGCAGTGGAGGTGTATCAGGGTTTAACTGCCCCATGAGAAGGGCACAGCAAACACTTTCATTCTTGTCCTTCTGGGACCATAGCTTTCTGTAGTCTGCTGGCCAAGTCATCACACAACTGCACATGTTTGCAGGCCATCAATTTGTGTGCAGACTTTGCATAAAGTTCAAAGTTAAGCAAACATTTACCATTTCTTGAAAAATCCCTTGTTTTCTGTTTGTTTTGAGATAGGATCTCTTCCAGTCCAGTCTAGCCTTGAACTTGTTTTGAAACCAGTATGATCCTGAACTCCTGATCCTCCTGCCTTCAACTCCCAGTCCTGGGACTACAGGTGTTTGCCATCTATATCCAGTGCAAAGTCCTTTGTCTACATTTTGATTTTATTTGAGATGAGAACTCATTGTGTTGTTCAAGCTAGCCTTAAAATACTAGACTCACTGGGTGCAGTCTTTAATCTCTGCACTTAGGAAGGGTTTAAAGTTATCTTTATCTACAAATGGAGTTTAAGACCACACACACACACACACACACACACACACACACACACCACAGCCTCCCAGCTGGAGCTAGAGATGTCAGCACACCAGGCTCTTCCAGGTTTTTAAGTTATTTTTTAGAAGGTTCTAAAGAGAGGTGTGTGTGCACAGTACACGTAGGTGAGTGTACTGGGCTTCCAAGTGCCTGATTATTAAAGGGGAGAATGTGCATAACCCAAAACCAAATGGAGTCCAAGATTATTCAACAGTCTCCTGTGTGTGCCTGCCTCACCAGCACCCTGGAGAAGTGGAAGGGACAGAACCACAAGTTCATGGCCAGCCTGGGCTATCTAGCAAAACTCTCAAGTCAAAACAAACAAAAGAGCTTGGTGGAAAACACCTTTAATCCCAGCACTTGGGAGGCAGAGACAGGTGGATTTCTGAGTTTGAGGCCAGCCTGGTCTACAGAGTGAGTTCCAGGACAGCCAGGGCTATACAAAGAAACCCTGTCTCGAAAAACCGGGGGGGGGGGGGGGGAGGGAGGAAGAAAAGAAATTAAACAACACATCATTCTTGTGAAAGTTTGTCTTTTCATCTACAATGCTGCTTATACAGATAGATGATCTGTTATCTGTTCTGACGTCAGTGGGAGTTTGGGCACTTCATATACATTATATACTGTGAATATACTGTGTAAACATTCCTATGGTTAAAACATTAGCACTATAAAAACAGAACAAAACTTTAATATTTAAAATATTCCAAACTCAAGTATTATAAACAAAAACAAATAAGATTCTTTAGTTTAATTAATTTAACTTTTGCAAGCACTATAGTTTGAAACCAGAACTTGAGCTACCAGATACTTCACTCTGACCTACCTTCTCAACTCTAAATTAATTTTAAGTCTTTCATATTCTACAACAAACTGACCTTTTGTTTTAATGCTAATTTCAAAGAACTTTGATGTCAGAATTAATTTCATAATACTGTGGAGAGCTGCTTTTAGTTCGTTGATGTTGCTACTTTCAAGTGAATCATTAATAAATATATATCATCTAAAAATTCCATTTTGTTTTATTTCTTCCTTTTTTATTGGACATGGTTTTTCTCTGTGTAGCCCTGGCTATCCTGGAACTGTCTCTGGAGATCAGGCTGATCTTGAATTCAGAGATCCACCCTCTGCCTCCCCAGTGCTGAGATTATAGACCTGCTCTGCAATCCCCTGGTTAAAGATTGAGGGCCTGCCAACAATGCCTGGAGTGGAATTTACTTTTTTTTCCCCATTTTGCTTTCTAAGATGATAAATATCTATCATTGTCATCCACAAAAATATTCCTTCTTGTTCTCAGAGTGTGTACTAATTAGGATTACTCTGTGATGGCTAAAGTTATGTTTTAAGTTTAAATTACTGTGCTTAAGTAATAAAGTACCTCTAATCTGTAAGTCCCACTTGCCCAAGAACAGATAATTTCCAGGAATGCTAGGGGCTATATGAAAATAAGCCTAGTGTTTTCACTTCTGGAAACAAGTGTGGTTGCACAGCTTGTGCAGGATGTATGTTTGATCACAAGTAGATATCTAGGCAGGAAGTAATTCAGGATGTATGTTTGCCCTGATTGGACAAAGGTGGGAAGTACATAGCCTTGTGGGTCTTGCATTTATAAGTCCATGTTTAGCCAGCTTGTGGTGGCACATACCATTAATCCCAGCACTTGGGAGGCAGAGGCAGGAAGATAGATCTCTGAGTTTGAGGCCAGCCTGGTCTACAGAGTGAGTTTCAGGATAGCCAGGGCTACACACAGACACTCTGTCTCAAAAACAAAACAAAACAAAAATCATAAAATAAATACCCTGTCTAATGTAATTCAGCACCATACCCTGAATTCTATGGGATTCCAGGTATCAACCTGTCAGTAGCCATGGACCTGGCTAGTGTTTAATAAAGCTTGCTTCAAATTTGGCTCAAAACCTGTGGTTGTGGTCTTATTTTCACCCAGTAGAATTAACAATTATTGTTGTGATAAATCACCACCACCGAAGCAACTTATGGAGGAAGGGAATTACTGGGCTTCTGCTTTCATAGTCCTGTTCGTAATCAAACGAACTCAGGACAGGAACAGATGCGTCCTCTCCTGCAGCTCTTAAGTCTGATCTCTCTGCTTCCCTGTCATGACGATCCTGCTCCTTCTTCTTCCCTTCCTTCCTTCTCCAGGAAATCTAAAAGTCCTGCCTCCATCTCTCTGCCCAGCAATTGGCTGTTAGTAACTTTATTGACAGGGACCCTCAGCATCTAGACATACAGTGATTTTGGGAGCCAAATTAAGTCAAAGCATTAGAACCAATCCCCATCAGTTTTTCCTCTTCTAAATACCCCATCTTAGTCAGGGTTTCACTGCTGTGAAGAGCCACCATGACCATGGCAACTCTTACAAAGGCAAGCATTTAACTGGGGCTGGTTTACCGTTTCAGAGGTTTACTCTATTATCATCATGGTGGGAAGCATGGCAGCATGCAGGCAGGCATGGTGCTGGATGAGTCTTCTAATTCTTTTTTTATTTTTTTTTTTAGTTTTTCGAGACAGGGTTTCTCTGCGTAGCCCTGGCTGTCTTGGAACTCACTCTGTAGACCAGGCTGGCCTCGAACTCAGAAATCCGCCTGCTTCTGCCTCCCGAGTGCTGGGATTAAAGGCGTGCTCCACCACTGCCGGCGAGTCTTCTAATTCTTGATCTGCAGGTAGCAGAATGAGACTGTGTGTATCACACTGGGCATAGCTTAAGGATAGAAAAGATCCCAACGCCTGCTTTCTGACAAGGCCACACCCACTACAAGGCCACGCCTCCTAATAGCGCAGCTCCTCTCTATGATGGACCAGGCATTCTAGACTAACCACCACACACCCTTCCCAGCTTTTCTTCTTTAGCCCTATCTTTATGTGTCACATGAAAGGTTTCTGACTCTCCCAGGAAAACCCAGTGGGGCTGGAGCGACTACTCAGGAGTTAAAGAGTACTTACCGGTCTTGCAAAGGATCCAAGCTTGGTTCCCATCACCCACATTCTGTTACATCAAGAGGCTCACAACTGCTTGTAGCTCCGATTTCGAGGGATATTATGCTTTCTGGTCTCTGCGGGGTTGGGGGGGAGGGATCTGCACGTGGTGGAGATAATTCACACAGGTACACACATGTACATATACATAATAAAAATAAGGAATTTTTTTAAAAAAGAAAGAAAGAAAGAAAGAAATCCCAGGATATTAGAGACTCTGACATTTCTCAACGGTATGCACCATAACGATTTCTCCTGCTTTGACTCTAAAGAGCCACTACCTTTGGGTATTTCTGAAGCACTCAAGCTGATTAGTTTTTACAGTCTCATCTCAGGAAGGCTATGTAGCCTGCAACTTCTGTCAAATAAGCTCATCTTCTGCTGGACTTAACCTGCTGCAGCCTTGTTCTGAGGTTTCTGACTGAGACCCAACTGACTGTGGAACTAGATTCAGAGTTATGACATTCCTTGGAACCTGTGGGATGTGGGGATGAAGGGGGTGGGAAGAGAATCCCTGCAAGTGTCATGGTTAGTAGGAAAATTACCAGGAAGAGATGAGAATGGAGCTGGGGTTAAGGTGGTTGCAAACCACCTGATGTGGGTGCTGGTAACCAAACTTGAGCCTTATATATGACTAATGAGCCATTTCTCTCCAGCCAGCTAGCCTCTAGCCTGCTAAGTGGACTCTTGATGTCCACCTTGACTCTAATTGAGGATGGGTGCTCTCTCTGGTTGACAGTCCCTGGAGGGCAATGTGCAGTTACTGGTCTGTTCCTTTTAGTCTGCATACCTTTGCAGCAGAAGGTACCTGGTGGCTAGTCACAGATGAATTGTTTGGGGCCATTCTCCTCACAGTGAGGACTGGAAGTTCAGAGCATTGTATAGACATGCAGGGGAGAGGCCTGGGCATCCTTACTTCCACCCCAGGAGTCTCAGAGCTACTAACATGAACTTGGACCCATGTCTGAGACTCAGTCACATCAACCTAGTTACCCCAAACTGCATGTCTGACCTAGCCCCTCTTCCTCATTCTGAAGATTTAACTCCTAATGTGAGAAACTGCCACACCAACCCCAGTAGAATCTATGTGACATTTTCCAGAGACTGAGGCAAAAACTTCAGAAGAAGGAGGCCTCCTGGAACAGGTTGTGGAACTCTTACCCGGAACAAAACATTGAGCTGCAGTTCTCATGGCAATTTGTCTCGTTTAGTTTCTTTTATTCCTTTCCTTACTTACGACATGTTCCTGATAGCCTAGCCACGATCTTAAGCGAGAAAAGTGGGTAAGAAACCATCCCTTGAGATGAGGTCACCAGCCATGACCTTATCTCCGGGAAAACCAGTGCTTTATTTTATAAATCACTTATATAATTGTATAGTATTATGATAAAAACTTTCCCAATAACAAAATTTCATATGGCTGCACGTGTGTTATCAGAGGTGGGCTTTGGTTTGTGGTAAAGAAGGCCTTAAATAAAAAGAATGAAAATAGTTTAAATTTACACTTTGAAGATTTATTTTAAAAAATCAGGTATTAGATGTTAAACAATAACTGATCAAAAATTTATTAACCTGCTTTTGGAAATATGCTCCTAGCCTTGGATGATTGCCCCAATGAATAGATTTTTTTTTAGAGCTGTAATACTTGGATGATTTCTATTATGCCAAATAACAATGATGCCATCTGTTTTATTCATGATTGTTTCATTGTATACATTTTTCAGAACTGTAATACCTGCATGACTTTTGTGCTTTACTGTGCCAGATACTGACAATATTTGTGACTGCTTCACTGAATACATCTTCTAAGAGCTGTAATACTTGTTTCTTTATGCATAAAAACCCTTGCTTGAGAGCTGCAGAATACACTCAGATTCAAACTGCCTCTGTGTTTGTTTCTGTTTGTCACTGCCAAATCCTTACCCACCTAGTCTTTGAGAACCCTAGTCCCAGGGACCCCCACACCCGGCTGGGGTGGTCCATGGCAAGAAACCAGAAGCATCATTGGAGTCACCTACCAGGTGCCAGGGGACAGTGGTCACCTCAGTACTCAAGTCAAGTTGGTACTTACTTCCCTGCTGGATGCCATTTCAAAGAAGCATCTCAAAGGGCTCTTTGTTGTGGGAAAACTCTGCTAATTAAGGTCAAAATCTACCATTGATCTGGATAGCCTTCGGGGCCTGGCAAGTAATGGTGGACTCCCTTCATTAGTGGGGCTTCTCCTTCTCTGATCTTGTCTGGGGAATTCAAAAACCCCTGCACATATGCCTCTACCAGAGGAATGCCACATAGCCTGAATTAGATTACAGAATCAATGTCCTTTCTCTTGATTAGAACCTATTCAGCCAGCACCTGAGATTCCTGAACAACTTCTCCATACTAGCAAGGCATTTTGGTACCCTAAGCCCTTAGCCAATGACCTTTGCCTATCTTGGATGTTTCTACCCTCAGTCCCCCAAAACTGTATAAACCTTGACTCACCATAAGTAACGTTGATGTGCATCCTGATAGCTGGTCCTGATGTAGTCACTCACTGCACATACTCTCAGGGCTCCTAAAAACCCCCATTCCCTAACCCATTATCTCTTCTCCCTTTGCTTGCATGAATTGTATCAGCTGACAATCCATGAGGGCAGGGAGAACCACACTTTGTTCTAAGAAATGGAATAATTTTCATAAAAGGAATTGGACAGTGGAGTCTATTTCAGATATGACTTTCACAGGAAAATGCATTTCACTATTATCATATGGACAGTAGGAATGGCTCTGTGTAGTGGTTAGTCACTACCAGGCAATCAGCTCGGCACACTTATACAGACAAAGGCTCTGGAGCCACGGGGTCTAGGTTTGATTCCTGGTTTCCTTACTTTCTAGTTCTGATTGTAAACAAACTACTAATTCATTCAGCTCCTGCTGTCTTCCTTGCTTTTGTTTTGATTTATTGAGAAAGGGCCTCAAGCTATGTAGCCCCGGCTAGTCAGAACTTGATGTGTAGCCCAGACTGATATAATCTTTTAGGGTTTCTATTGCTGTGAATAGATACCAAGACCACAACGACTCTTATAAGGAAACGTTTAATTGGAGCTGGTGTACAGTTCAGAGGTTCAGTCTATTACCATCCATGTCAGGAAGCATAAGGGAATGTGGCTAGACTTGGTGCTGGAGAAGTAGCTGAGTGCTTTACATTTAGATTCGTAGGCAGTAGGAAGAGAATGAGACACTGGGCCTGTCTTGAGCATCTTAAACCTCCAAGGCCCACTTCTCAGTGACATACTTCCTCCAAAAAGGCCACACCTCCTAACAGTGCCACTTCCTATAGGCCTATGGGGGCCATTTTCATTCAAACCACCACAGATCTCATGATCCTCTCATTTCTTAATTCCCCAATACTGGAGTGTTTCAAGTTGGCAAGACTGGGCTAGCAGTAATGTTTCTTGTCTGATATTGCAAAATATTCAACATTTCTCACAGGCAGCTTGGTGAAATATAAAGACATCAGGGATCTGGGTGTGCCTAGGGGTTAGATTAGTATTATATAAGAGGCAGGTACAGATGCTGACACAATACCTGGCATACAGTGAGTGTCCAATCGAATTTGCTCTTACTAACATAGAAGCCATTCTGTGGGATTCTGCTGATTTCGCTCTTACTAACATAGAAGCCATTCTGTGGGATTCTGCTGATTTTGCTCTTACTAACATAGAAGCCATTCTGTGGGATTCTGCTGATTTCAAGGACAAGATGGAATTGCATAAGAAGCCCTCCTCTGGGGAAGGTATGTCTCAATGCAGACCTGACAAGATGCCAGGGTAACAGTAGTGACGCATAAATCACTGAAATTTCATGATATATTTATTTCCAGTTTCCTAGGAAATAGGCTAATACTTGGAGCATAAGCCTGTGAGCTCTGGCTGTGCAGATGTCAAAGCTTCCTGAAGCTGTAAACATCTTGGGCTGGTAAGAAACCCTGGGGCCTGCAGAGGGCTAACACTATTTGTGCATTGCTATGGATACACACAAAGACAGGCGTCAGTAACACGGACAGGATGCAGGGATTTATGACAGCTAATGACAGGGACCATTCTCTACGAGGGCATTTTTCTTGGAAAGTTTTTGCAACATGTTTGGGACGTGAGGCAGACTGCTGAGAACATGACTTTGGATGGTTCACTCCACACTCAAGACAGGCAGCTTGGGGAAATGTTGAAAGGGGCATGTGCCATGGCTTGTGGGTGGAGGGGTGAAGGGTGGAGAATTGGGGGATGTAATGTCAGTGGACAACCTGCAGGAGTTGGTTCTTTTCTTCTACCATGTGGGTACTGGGCTCAAATTTAGGTCATTAGGCTTGGTGGCAAGTGCCTTTCCATGGTGAGCTGTCTCACCAACCCCCTAAACTATGTGGTTTAATGCCATTCTAGCTAAATTGATCAAAATAAAATAAACTTTGGAGGTGTCTGTGATTCCATGATGAACTGCATTGGCCAGCTCTTTCAACAGAGTTTCTCTGTGTGACCCTGACTGTCCTAGACACTTTGTAGACCAGACTGGCCTCAGACTCACAGAGATCACCTGCCTCTGCCTCCTAAGTGCTGGGACTAAAGGTGCATGCCAGCATGTCCTGCTCTAGGCTTTCTTTTTCTTTTCTTGCTCTGAACAAGTAGCTATCTGTTGGTTCTTGTACTGTCTTCAAGACAGATTGTCTCCTCTCTAAGAGAGCAGCAAGAGATGTGAACAACTTAGCTCTTCTTGGCAAACTGTCAAGAATTAAATGAAAGTCAGACAAGTACTCAGAGCCCTTCCTGAGACAGTGAAGTTAAATAGCATTTGACATGTAACACAACAGGGCCTTTCCATTTCAAACACATTGCTATTTATTTAAACTGAATTAAAAACACACACAAAATAACAATGCCTGTCTATGTGACAGGCAGCTCTAACGCACGCACGGAATTGTAGCCCAGGACTGAAGTCAGCAAGGGATGGGGATAAAAGAAAACAAAGGAAAGAGGACACAAAGAGATGATGCAATGTTCCCTAGGTGAGAGCCTTAAGTGGAAAGTAATTGAACAGAACTGTCACTCAAAGGTGTAAACCCCTGCTCACTGCCTTCTCTTCACAGGAGAGAACAGCAGCAGCAATGGAAGACTGAGCTTGGCTTTGTTGTGTAACGACAGACACGTAGGTATGAAGTGCCATTACTTTGTATGCTAACCTGAAAACCGAATGAAACAGAAAGGGGTCCTGTGCATTTCCGACTCTCAGAGGGTTGCTATGTGATGCCTTTTCCTAGGGAAGGACAGATTCATGTGTAGCTGTCTTCCTTTTGGGGGGAGGGGTCTTCTGCCTCTTTTTGATTGACTTATTCCCAGAAGCATCAAAAGGAAAAGAAATGAATTATTGTAGTCTTGGCATAAATGATCCCAGGTCAGTAAAACAATATTGGACTCTCAGGAGTTCAAGTAGAAAATTCTTTTTTGTTGTTTTTGTTTTTGTTTTGTTTTGTTTTTTTCGTGACAGGGTTTCTCTGTAGAAAGTTCTTGAAGATATGGTCCTTTTCAAATATTGTCAGAGCCAGGCAGTGGTGACACATACCTTTAATCCCAGCACTAGGGAGTAGGGGAAGGAAGATCTCTGAGTTTGAGGCCATCCTGGTCTACAGAGTAAGTTCTAGGACAGCCAGGGTTACACAGAGAAACTCTGTCTTAAACAAAACAAAAAACGAAACAATCTAAAAATATTCAGTGAGACCCCTTGAACAAATGGTCAACAAAGAGTAAGAGGCTATGGAGTGTTCATCTCTAAACTGGATGGTCATCTCTTACACACACACACACACACACACACACACACCTTCCCCCGGCTCAGGGATCTTTTAGAAGAGGGGTGGACAAGATTGCCAGAACTTGAGGTGTGAAAAACAAGAAACAGTATTTTCTGGATTCAGAAGGGCATCTCCACATATGAACTCGCAGCGACTGTGACAGCATGCACATTACCTGTACAAGCTCAAGCCAGACAGAACCCCAGCACAGAGGGGCTTAGGTGGGCACACAATACCACCACCAGCTGAGGAGCTATCAGTATTTGATAGCTGTGGGGAGAGGCAGTTAGTTTCCTTTACTGGTGTGACCCTCAGAGGGTAGACCACACATCAGGGTGAGCTAAGCCAAGCTGCACAAAACAAAAGGGTTTGGTGGGAGTTGGAGATGTAGGAAACTCAAAGTTGGGTGGGGAGGAATGGGAGGGTGAAGGTGGTGGTTATGGATAGATGTGGGGAGAGGGAGTGGATGTGGCCAAGATGCAATGTAAGACATTCTCAAAGAATCAGCAAAAATATTAAAATATTTGATAATTTCACACATGCACACAATGGACTTTTGGTTGTGTTCTATAAGACTCTGGGAAGTCTTAACTTACCTGAGACCCCTGAGTGAACACATGGTGACGGGGATTGATGCAAAATGCAAGAGGAATTTTATTAAACCAGAGCTCTGGGGCCCACCTGCACCATGAAAAGAGGCGGCCATGAGTCTAGGGGCTTGGAGTTTTTATACACATACAAGCATAAGCAGGGATCCTCGGACTTCGAGGTTACGTGACAGGGGGAGGTGACAAGGGAAGTCATCCTTCAAACACAATATTGTTTGTTCAGGCATTGGAGCAGAGTCATGCAACTGGGAGAGGGCACTTATCTCTTTAAGGATGTTTGGTCTTTGCTTCTCCCAAGGACAGGAGCCACCTGCACTGGGGAGTGCTATCTATCAGGGTGAGTGCCAGCCTGGTGACATGGGGTCTGAGATATGTTGCCCTTTGTCTATTTCCAAGCCAGCATCTGTGGCTCCCCAGGTGAGGGGGTATTGTTAGGGAGTGTCACCATGAATATGGGGATAGCAATATTTTGGTGCCAGGCTGGACCCTCTCTTAAAGGTCTGGAGGAGAGTTTCACTTGAGCAGAGAGGAAGAGCAGGGGGGAGGGGAGCTCTGTACAAGTGCTAAGAAAGTGCAGAGGCAGGCTTCCTCTGTGTGTGTGTGTGTGTGTGTGTGTGTGTATGTGTGTGTCTCAGTTCAGCTTTCTTTCTTTCTTTCTTTCTTTCTTTTTTTTTTCTTGTTTTTGTTTTTGTTTTTCGAGACAGGGTTTCGCTGTGTAGCCCTGGCTGTCCTGGAACTCACTCTGTAGACCAGGCTGGCCTTGAACTCAGAAATCTGCCTGTCTCTGCCTCCTAGGTGCTGGGATTAAAGGCGTGTGCCACCACTGCCCGGCTCAGTTCAGCTTTCTATTAGACTTCTCCCTCCTCTCACTGAAAACTGTCTTCTAAGCAATCTCCTATTTCCATGGCTCTGTATGTGTGGGTGGGTGGGAGACCCATAGAGTATTATTAAGGTAGCTCAAGTCATGGAGAATCAATGGGGGGTGTATTTACTTCAATAAGGGTGTTATCAGCAGCTACATCAATGAAGAACATGCTACTCCCTCTACAGCATTCATTAGCTTTCCATTAAGATGGGGAATGTAGGACATCATTTGGCTCTCCCATGTGCTTGGCGAAATAGGTGATGGGTCCAATCTTCTGTAGGTCAGTACATCTGCAATGAAGTCACCGATTCCACGCCATGTCCTGGGGATGCTGCTGCACAATGCTCCTCTCCATCTTCTGGATGTTCCATTCTTGACGGCTTGTTTAGAAGTTCTAGCAGGGGAGCATAGCTACTCATGCACCTTTGACTGAAGACTGATGGTCTTCTATTGCTGTGAAGAGACACCATGACCAAGGCAACTTATAGAAGAGAGTATTTAATCAGGGGGCTTATTATTCCGGAAGGTTAGAGGTGATGACAGAGATGGTGTTGAAACAGAAGGCTGAGAAATACAAGACAACACAGGTAAACAACTGGAAGCCCTTAAAGAGGACACACAAAAATCCCTTAAAGAATTACAGGAAAACACAATCAAACAAATGAACAAAACCATTCAGGATTTAAAAACAGAAATAAAAACAATAAAGAAATCACAAAGGGAAACAACCCTGGAGCTAGAGAACATAGGAAAGAAATCAGGAGTCATAGATGCAAGCATCACCAACAGAATACAAGAGATGGAAGAGAGAATCTTAGGTGCGGAAGATACCACAGAAAACATGGACACAACAGTCAAAGAAAACACAAAACCAAAAAGCTCCTAACCCAAAACATCCAGGATATCCAGGATACAATGAGAAGACAGAACCTGAGGATAATAGGTATAGAAGCGAGTGAAGATTCCCAACTTAAAGGACCAGTAAATATCTTCAACAAAATTATAGAAGAAAACTTCCCTAACCTAAAGAAAGAGATGAACATAAATATACAAGAAGCCTACAGAACGCCAAATAGACTGGACCAGAAAAGAAATTCCTCCCGTCACATTATAGTCAAAACACCAAATACACAAAATAAGGAAAGAATATTAAAAGCAGTAAGGGAAAAAGGACAAGTAACATATAAAGGCAGACCTATCAGAATTACACCAGACTTCTCACCAGAGACTATGAAAGCTAGAAGATCCTGGGCAGATCTCATACAGACCATAAGAGAACACAAATGCCAGCCCAGGCTGCTATACCCAGCAAAACTCTCAATAATCATAGATGGTGAAACCAAAATATTCTATGACAAACCCAAATTTGCACAGTATGTTTCCACAAACCCAGCCCTACAAAGAATAATACATGGAAAACGCCAACTCAAGGAGGGAAACTACACCCAAGAAAAAGCAAGAAAGGAATCTTTCAACAAACTCAAAAGAAGATAGCCACACAAACATAAATATACCATCGAAAATAAAAGGAATCAACAATCACTATTCTTTAATATCTCTTAACATCAATGGTCTCAACTCCCCAATAAAAAGACATAGACTGACAGACTGGATCCATAAACAGGACCAAGTATTTTGCTGCATCCAGGAAACACACCTCCGTGTTAAAGACAAACACTACCTCAGAGTAAAGGGCTGGAAAACAATTTTCCAGGCAAATGGACCCAAGAAACAGGCTGGAGTAGCCATTCTAATTCAGATAAAATCAACTTTCAACCAAAAGTCATCAAAAAAGATAAGGAAGGACACTTCATACTCATCAAAGGAAAAATCTACCAAGAAGAACTCTCAATACTGAACATCTATGCCCTGAATGCAAGGGCTCCCACATTCATAAAAGAAACTTTACTAAAGCTCAAAGCACACATTGCACCTCACACAACAATAGTGGGAGACTTCAACATTCCATTATCAACAATGGACAGATCTTGGAAACATAAACTAAACAGAGACACAGTGAAACTAACAGATGTTATGAACCAAATAGACTTAACAAATATCTATAGAGCATTTCATCTTACATCAAAAGAATACACCTTCTTCTCAGCACCTCTTGGTACCTTCTCCAAAATTGATCATATAATTGGTCACAAAACAAACCTCAACAGATAAAAGAAGATTGAAGTAATCCCATGCCTCCTGTCAGATCACTACGGAATAAGGCTGGTCTTCATTGGCAACAACAACAACAGAAAGCCCACATACACATGGAAGCTGAACAATGCTCTACTCAATGATAACTTGGTCAAGGAAGAAAGAAAGAAAGAAATTAAAGATTTCCTAGAATTTAATGAAAATGAAAGTACAACATACCCAAACTTATGGGACACGATGAAAGCAGTGTTAAGAGGAAAACTCATAGCCCTGAATGCCTCCAAAAAGAAACTGGAGAGAGCATATACTAGCAGCTTAACAGCACACCTGAAAGTTCTAGAACAAAAAGAAGCTAATACACCTAAGAGTAGTAGAAGGCAGGAAATAATCAAATTAAGGGCTGAAATCAACCAAGTAGAAACTAAAAGAACTATACAAAGAATCAACAAAACCAGGAGCTGGTTCTTTGAGAAAATCAACAAGATAGATAAACCCTTAGCCAGACTAACCAGAGGGCACAGAGACAGTATCCAAATTAACAAAATTAGAAATGAAAAGGGAGATATAATAACAGATTCTGAGGAAATTAAAAAAATCATCAGATCCTACTACAAAAGCCTATATGCAACAAAATTGGAAAATCTGGATGAAATGGACAAGTTTCTACCAAATATCAAAGTTAAGTCAGAATCAGATAAACCATCTAAACAGTCCCATAACCCCTAAAGAAATAGAAGCAGTCATTAAAAGTCTCCCAACCAAAAAAAGCCCAGGACCAGATGGGTTCAGTGCAGAATTCTATCGGACCTTCAAAGAAGACCTAATACCAATACTCTTCAATCGATTCCACAAAATAGAAACAGAAAGAACACTACCCAATTCATTCTATGAGGCCACAGTTACACTGATACCAAAACCTCACAAAGACCCAACAATAAAAGAAAACTTCAGACCAATTTCCCTTATGAATATTGATACAAAAATACTTAATAAAATTCTTGCAAACTGAATCCAAGAACACATCAAAATGATCATTCACCATGATCAAGTAAGCTTCATCCCAGGGATGCAGGGATGGTTCAATAACCGGAAACCCATCAATGTAATCCACTACATAAACAAACTCAAAAGAAAAAAAACACATGGTCATTTTGTTAGATGCTGGAAAGGCATTTGACAAAGTTCAACATCCCTTCATGATAAAAGTCTTGGAAAGATCAGGAATTCAAGGAGCATACCTAAACATAGTAAAAGCAATATACAGCAAACCAGTGGCCAACATCAAACTAAATGGAGAGAAACTCGAAGCAATCCCACTAAAATCAGGGACTAGGCAAGGCTGCCCTCTCTCCCTCTATCTAGTTAGTATAGTACTTGAAGTTCTAGCTAGAGCAATTAGACAACAAAAGGAGTTCAAAGAGATACAAATTGGAAAGGAAGAAATCAAAATATCACTATTGGCAGATGATATGATGGTATACTTAAGTGACCAGAAAAACTCAACCAGAGAACTCCTACAGCTGATAAACAACTTCAGCAAAGTGGCTGGATACAAAATTAACTCAAGCAAATCAGTAGCCTTCCTATACTCGAAGGATAAACAGGCTGAGAAAGAAATTAGGGAAATGACACCCTTCACAATTGTCACAAACAATATAAAACATCTTGGTGTGACTCTAACCAAACAAGTGAAAGATCTGTATGACAAGAACTTCAAGTCTCTGAAGAAAGAAATCGAAGAAGACCTCAGAAGATGAAAAGATCTCCCATGCTCACAGATTGGCAGGATTAATATAGTTAAAATGGCCATCTTGCCGAAAGCAATCTACAGATTCAATGCAATCCCCATCAAAATCCCAACTCAATTCTTCATAGACTTAGAAAGAGCAATTCTCAAATTCATATGAAATAACAAAAAACCCAGGATAGCAAAAATTATTCTCAACAATAAAAGGACTTCTGGGGGAATCAACCTCCCTGACCTCAAGCTGTGCTACAGAGCAGTAGTGATAAAAACTGCATGGTATTGGTACAGTGACAGCAGGTAGATCAATGGAGTAGAATTGAAGACCCAGAAATGAACCCACACACTTATGGTCACTTGATCTTTGACAAAGGAGCTAAAACCATCCAGTGGAAAAAAGACAGCATCTTCAACAAATGGTGCTGGTTCAACTGGAGGTCTACACATAGAAGATTGCGAATTGATCCATTCCTATCTCCCTGTACAAAGCTAAAGTCCAAGTGGATCAAAAACCTCCACATAAATCCAGATACACTGAATCTAATAGAAGAGAAAGTGGGGAAAAGTCTCAAACACATGGGCACAGGGGAAAAGTTCCTGAACAGAACACCAATGGCTTGGCTCTAAGATCACAAATCGACAAATGGGACCTCATGAAATAACAAAGCTTCTGTAAGACAAAGGACACTGTAAATAGGACAGAACATCAACCAACAGATTGGGAAAAGATCTTTACCAATCCTACATCCAATAGAGGGCTAATATCCAATGTATACAGAGAACTCAAGAAGCTAGACTCCAGAGATCCAAATAACCCTATCAAAAAATGGGGAACAGAGCTAAACAGAGAATTCTCAGCTGAGGAAACTCGAATGGCCGAGAAGCACCTAAAGAAATGTTCAACATCCTTAGTCATCAGGGAAATGCAAATCAAAACAACCCTGAGATTTCACCTCACACCAGTCAGAATGGCTAAGATCAAAAACTCAGGTGACAGCAGATGTTGGCGAGGATGTGGAGAAAGAGGAACACTCCTCCATTGCTGGTGGGAATGCAAGCTGATACAACCTCTCTGGAAATCAGTTTGGCGGACCCTCAGAAAAATGAACATAATACTACCTGAGGACCCAGCTATTCCACTCCTGGGCATATACCCAGAAGATGCTCCAACATGTAATAAAGACACATGTTCCACTATGTTCATAGCAGCCATATCTATAATAGCCAGAAACTGGAAACAACCCAGATGTCCCTCAACAGAGGAATGGATACAGAAAATGTGGTACATTTACACAATGGAATACTACTCAGCTATTAAAAACAATGACTTCATGAAATTCACAGGCAAATGGATGGAACTTGAAAATATCATCCTGAGAGAGGTAACGCAGTCACAAAAGAATGAACATGGTATGTACTCACTGTTAAGTGGTTATTAGCCTAAGAGTTCGGAATACCCAAGAGTCACTTCGCAGCAACCGCTGCGCTGAGTGTGGGGTCCCAGATGGAGGAGTTGGAGAAGGGACTGAAGGAGCTGAGGGAGTTTGCAGCCCCATGGAGGGAGCAACAGTGGCAACTGGCCTGACACCCCCCGCCCCCCCCCAATACTCCCGGAGACTGAATTACCAACCAAAGAATACACATGGAGGGACCCATGGTGATGGCCACATATGTGGCAGAGGAGGGTCTTGTTGGCCATCAGGGGGAGCAGAGGCCCTTGGGCCTGAGGGTGTTAGATGCCCCAGTATAGGAGAATGCCAAGGAGGGAAGATGAGAGTGGGTGGGTGGGTGGGTGGGGGAATACCCTCATAGAGGCAGGGGGAAGGGGGAGGGAATGGGGAGGTTCCAAAGAGGAGATCTGGAAAGGGGGAAACATTTGAAATGTAAATAAACTATGAAAAAAAAAGAAAGAAATAGAAGGCTGAATAAACCCTGGCGATCAATGCGGTGACAGATGTCAAAGCCAGATTGCCCTCACATGCACGGTTTTTCATTCTCGCTGTCCCCTCTGCCTTAATTCTCCCCAAGCTTTGGAGGGGCCGTGCAGATGTCCTGTTCAAGGACAGGCACTCCACAGTCATTTATTTATTATTATATATATGTTCTATGGATATGGGGGGGGTGCCTCAGCGGGCCCAAGCCCGGGCATCCCTTCCCCTGAGGGTCCAGCTACACATGAAGGTATAGGATAGAATAGAGTTGATTTAGGGCATGAGGAGGGGAGCTAAGAGGGTAGTAGAGGCAGAGAAAGGCAGAGAGAGGGAGAGAGTAGAGAAGTAGAGGGCTGGAGGCTGGCCATGACCACGTGGAGAGAGGGGGAGACAAGGCAAAAGAGCAAGAGCGCGAGAGCCAGAGAGAGGAGAGCGAGAGAGAGGAGAGGAGAAGGGAGGAGGGGGGAGGGGGGAGGGGAGGGGAGGGGGAGAGAGAGAGAGAGAGAGAGAGAGAGAGAGAGAGAGAGAGAGAGAGAGAGGCAAGCCACCCCTTTTATTGTGGGCCAGGCCCACCTGGCTATTGCCAGGCAACTGTGGGGTGGAGTTTACACAGAATGCTAACAGTGGGGGTGGGGAGGTCACTGCAGCTAGAAGGAAGCAGTCTTGTACTTTTCTGGTGCTGGGTGCAGGAAACAGGCCCAACAGTTTTCCCATGGAGTAGGAGGAAGTCACAGATGGAACAGTGTGAAATGGGTTTTTGGCTTCTGTCAGCACCTCTGAAGGGTTACCACTACGGGGCACAACTGGAGCCCTCGAGCCCAGGCAAAATGAAGGTTACGAAATGGCTTGGACAGCCGGGCAGTGGTGGCGCACGCCTTGAATCCCAGCACTCGGGAGGCAGAGGCAGGCGGATTTCTGAGTTCGAGGCCAGCTTGGTCTACAGAGTGAGTTCCAGGACAGCCAGGGCTACAGAGAAACCCTGTCTCGAAAAACCAAAAAAGAAAAGAATTGAAATGGCTTGTACTCCCCAACTACTCGACCACAGCTGGGTGGGGCCACCTCCTCTGGCTGGCATCATCAGGGAGGGCATCCCTCATGTTACCCTCTTGGGCTCAGCAGGTCCCTCAGGTTTTTATGCCAAGCTCTTGCTTGTTTTTATTCTTTCTCTGTAGCTGGAGAAATGGAAGTGGGGGTTAGGTGTGGGTGGATAAGCGCCTGCCTCTGGGTACCTAATAAGTGCACTTGGAACTGATGTTATGTGGAAGCTTTATTTTATCTTGGTCCAGAACCAGAAAAAATTAGGGGTAGAAGCTAAGATATCAGTGGGGAGGAGGGAAGGGGGTACTAGTCAGAACAGGGAGTGACTTAGTTAGGGTTTCATTGTTGTAAAGAGACATCATGACCAAGGCAACTCTTACAAAGGAGAACATTTAATTGGGGTTGGCTTACAGTCTCAGAGGTTTAGTCCATATCATCATGGTGGGAAGCATGGCAGTGTGCAGGCAGACATGGTGCTGGAGAAGGAGGTGAGAGTCCTACATCTTGATCTTAAGGCAGCTGGGAGGAGACTGTTTCATACTGGCCAGACTTGAGCAAATATACTAGATGTCAAAGTCCGGCTTCCATAGTGACTAAGTTCCTCTAACAAGGCCACACCTCCTAACAGCTCCACTTCCCATGGGCCAAGCATATTCAAACAACCACATGGAGCAAAGGTGGACCCACAAACAAAATCTAGTTAGTGTATCTCAGTCAAAAGGCAGGGAAATGGCTCAGCTAAGGACCTCAGGAAAGTGGCCCAAGGCCTTCTTCAGGCAGGAGATCTGCAGAGCTGGAAGGGCGGGATCTTTCTTATTTCTTTCTTAAACAATGATAGGTCTATTCAAGGTTGGTCAGAGCACCAAAATAATAGTAACTAGAGCATCTCAGACAGGTTTCTACGACAAACACTGCCTAGAAGACAGAGAGGTCATCATGGAAACCATGGCCCACTGAAAGGAGGGCTTGAAGAAGTGGAGAAGAAACCTCGCTTTCTCCTTTAATTGTGTTTTTGGCGCTTTGGTCTGTAAGCAAGCAGGATGGAGAGAGAGGCTATACCAAACAGAAAAGTCTGTAGGAACCAGAGGAGCCGGGCCTGGCCGTCTGTGATTCCTTTACGTCTGAAAGACAGCAAATTTAAGCAACAGAATTTTAATGTTGGTTCCAGGGGACAATTGTATTCTACTTTTAGTTCTAGGTATAGTCCTGAGGTACAATCTATAAGGATCTTGTCTGGGGGCTTTTAATTTACACTGACCCACAAAATTGTTTGAGAGTTTCAAGGAAGAACATATACCCAAATCTAAAACAGGGCCTATCAGATCACAATCTCTGGGTCTGGAAACCAGGCACGTGCATTTTGGAACAGCTCCTCATGAAATTCCATTTTGAAACTGGATTGAAAAAAATCACCAGCCTAGAGGAGTAACTCAGCTCTTTTGCAAACTACAAGACAGACTCCTAGCCATTTGTTCTAGTTGGTTAGGCAAAATTTTTGAAACACAGCAAAAGTATCCGAATTAAATAACTAAATTAACTAGCAACACAAGAAACTGCATTCACTCATCAAACATTTACTGACTACCTCTGTTCCAGGCTCAGTATTAGGTATAGGGATTCAGGCTGCAGTGGAGCATGTGCTCAGCCCAAAAGTGTATGAATTATTTAGACATGGCTACTCACAACTCACATCAGATACCAAGATAAAAATGGTAAGTTCCTATTACAAAGACTTACTTGCATAATACCAGGGCATACAAGGACTCTCCCACATGGATTAGCCAGGCAAGCCAATACCTGAAACCAGAAAAAGAAACCAGGCAATGTTGGCACATGCCTTTAATCCCAGCGCTTGGGAGGCAGAGGGAAGTGGATTTCTGAGTTTGAGGCCAGCCTGGTCTACAGAGTGAGTCCCAGGACAGCCAGGGCTACACAGAGAAACCCTGTCTTGAAAAACAAAAACAAACAAACAAACAAAATTCTAACACAGAAACTTTAAAAAAGAAAGGTATCTGAGGGCAAACTAGCATCACTGTTAGCTATCTAAAGGGAACTGCAGGCCTTCCTGGTTCCAAGAACCTGGAGCTGCAGCGTCTGCCCAGAGCCTAGCTTTTCTTACCCATTCCTTAGGAAGGTGTTATAGTGGTCCACCAAGTACTTTGTGAAGGGACCCAGGGGCCCAAGGCTCTGATAAGGGATACTCTGAGGCCAGAAGACAACCCACTGCAAGAGAACCAAAGGCACAGAACATTTCCAGCAAATGGTTATTTTTGAAAGCAGCTGTGAAACATGACTGATTGTACCAAAACCGCACACCAAAGAAACTCTACAAGTCATCCAGTCCTCTCTTCCCCAACTTTCATGCTCTCAAAACAACTTAATTGTGAGACTCATGCAGAGGAAATACGCTTACCAGAGTCAGTGTCCAGGGTGACTGTTTTTCTTAATGGATATCAGCAAAATGCTATTTTAATAGAAGTTATTAACTATTTTTTTTAAAAGAATTGATATGCCTCAGCTAGACTGCAGAAATTACAGCTTGAGCCAATCTCCAATTTAGAATGGCTTTTCTTTCGCTTCTTGTACCCCTAAAACTGGGGATGCCTTCAGCATAGGCGTGGGAAGTGAGTGAAAGCAGCTTTCTGAAGTTTTGTCTTGTTTCAAAACTGCAACTGCTTGTTTTCGAAAGATTTCTGTAGCTAGATTACCACCGTCTTGGTCTGTCTTGTAGTTCCTGTGAGCCTGGCATGTCTTGAGACTTATTTCACGCCAACACTTTCAACCCTTTTCTAGTCCTGTCCATTTTTGTCAAGGACAACTGTACCCCTCCCCTGATGTCTCATAGAGTTCTAATGAGGCTTATATTTTAATGGCTTTTTCCCAACCAGTGAAACAAAAGGGTTTTACCTGCCACCTCCTCAGAATCTCTGTCTGAACTAGCAAAAACTCCCTCCCTTCTATATGCTACTAATCAGAGACAAGGAACCTGAGAACAAAACGCAGCCTTGAAAATTCTCAATTCATGCCTCTGCATTTGTTAGGGGTGATGACCCTTGACCCCCAATAACACAATGGATATGACAACCCAGGGTCTCCTGGAATATCTAAATAGCATTTCTTCATAATTATACCAGTTGAGCCCAATGTATTTTCCAGCATCCTTCCCATTATCGTTGAAACAAAATCTTCCCCAAATGGAAAGAGCTACTCTTCCTCTGTGCACCTGTCTTCTTCCACACCTATGTCCAGTTATATTCTTTTCCTTCCTTCTTTCCAACATAAACTCCACCCATCCATTAGGTTTATACCAATTTTGCAAGCAATTCAAACTTATTCAAGCACTCTGCTTCAAATCTTATTCCTGGTCTACTTCAATATACTAATTTCACTTCTTTCTTCCCGAAAGGATAAAACTCGGTTAAATCTCAATGACCGCGGATAGGACGCCAGGACAGGAACACCGTCACCTAGAAATCCCTCAGAGCCCACCGAACTTTCGTGTACATCAGTAATCCAGGCAACGGCTGTGCGCGTGCACACACACCCGCCTTCCCTCAAACAAGGACCGAGCGGCCAGGACAGCCCCCCATCGCCCCGCCTACCGAGAAGTAGCCCAGCCCCAGAGCGGTGATCAGCGAGGGCCAGGGTCTGGCTACACGGAAGTATGCAGCGGGGTCCCTACGGGCCTCTGACTTCGCCTCCACCATCTCGTGAGACCTAAACACTGAGTCTTGGGACCAGAATCACTTCCTGCCCCCGTCCACCCAGGGAGAACCAAACGAGCAGGTTCCCCAGGCTTAGCCCTGGCTGGCCAGTGCGCTTGCGCAGCTCCTGCCTGCCCCTCTCGGGTGTTACCGTGTAGTAGCCAAAGGAGACGGTGATGACTATGAACCAGAACAAACTGCCCCTCTGGAAGTAGCTGGCGCCTGTGGCGGTCCCCATCGCTGCAGCGACCCCACCGGATGGAAGGTAGCCGGAGCGGGGCGAGCGGCTTCCTGTGCACCAGACCCGGAAGGTTTTGTCTGCTGTGACCTGGGGGACCGAATGTCGGTCCTTCTCGGTGCAGGAGGCACCTCTCAATTTCAGTTAGAGTAGCCGCTGTTTTGTTTCCTTGATAATGGCGAGTCAAGTTTCCGAGCCTTTTCAGAGAGTTGTGCATGGTGGGCAAGCATTGCGCCTCCTCATTTGCTCACCTCATTTCGGCTATCCCTACCTCACCTCTTCTGGGTGGAGCCATACACCGCATGGCCTATTCCTACCTGAGTCAGGAGTCAGACTATCCTTACCTGTCTACTGCTATTTTTGTAAGCTTAGTGTGGTTTCTTAGCCCATATGTGTTTCAGTCTATCTTTAAAAAACTGCCACGTGTTAGCCCAGCTCAAGGTTTTGGGTTTATCTAAAAGGAAAGCATTAAGTTTCTAACCCATACTGCTTACTAAATATCAATGATTAATATTAACGCTACTTCCTGGTTAAAAAAATATTACTTAAGCTTTAGTGTATGTATTACCCCCTCCCCCTAACCACCACCCCCATTTAGTATCTCTGTGTAGTGGGAGACATAGGGTACCCAAATGTTTTTGATTGAGCATCATCAGAGAAAGACAAGTTTTGCTTGGGACTAAAAAAACCTGATGGTAGCCGGGCAGTGGTGGCACACGCCTTTAATCCCAGCACTCGGGAGGCAGAGACAGGCGGATTTCTGAGTTGGAGGCAAGCCTGGTCTACAGAGTGAGTTCTGGGACAACCAGGACTATACAGAGAACCCTTGTCTCCAAAAAACCAATAAATAAATAAATAATAATAATAATAATAATAATAATAATAATAATAATAAATAAATAAAAATTAAAAACCCGATGGTAATCCCAGAACTCAGAAGGCTGAGGAGGAGCTGTTGGTATGAGGTCGAGGCCTCAGTGGGCCCAATGGTAAGATCCAAGCCAGCCAAAATAATTAATGGCCCCAAGGACCAGGAATGTGGCTCAGAGAGTAAGTAGAGAGCTTGCCTAGTGTACAGAAACCTGGGGTTCAGCCTTCAGCATCACACTGAGCTGGTATGTTGCCCCAAACCTCTAACCCCAGCATTTAGGAAGATCAGGGATTCAAGGTTGTCTTCAGATGCACAATGAGTTCTGCTGGGCTGCTTGAGACCCTGTCTCAAAACCAAAAGCCAACTGGAAAATAAACCAAGCAATGCATGGCAGCACACACCTGTCCTTCCAAGACTGGGAAGGGGTCAGCTACCGCTGTCTCAAGACCCTGCCCCCAAAATGCAAGAATAGCTGGCACTGGGAGCTTACTAAGTACAGTACTAGGTTTAGTTTGTTCCATCTTCAGCACCTCTGTGCACAGCAGACAGTTGTTTTTATATCAACAATAGCAGGCACACAGGGAGTCAGTTGCCTTATATCCTCTGAAAGATATGGAGCAGGGAAAATAAAAGCCAGTCAGTCCAGACTTTGTGAGATGAATATTCCCAGAATTTGAGTTGACAGGCAATGCTGCTCAGGTCCTATTTCCTTATTTTATCATCCGGTCTTGGGCAGGGGTGTTTTAAAGAAGGAATTCCAGAAGGTATGATCCAATCCATTTCCCAGATAAGTGCACATAAACATCAAACTCTTCTTGGTTGAAAGTGGGCGTGGCGGTCTAATCTACATCTGTGATAGAGGCAAGAGATTCAAGAGTTCAAGGCCAGCCTGAGTTACCCTACACCAGGTTTCAGAAAAACCCACATATGTGTGGTGGTGCATGTTTATAGTACAAGCACTAGGGAAGTGAGGGCAGTTTCAGAAGCTGAAGGTTGGCCTTAAATATGTAGGGAGCTGGAGGCCAGCCTAAGCTACAATAGTCACCTTCCCCAGACAAACACACTAGACAGGGCGAGTTTAGTGCTTCTTATCTTGCTCAAACCATTCTTTCGGTCCAGTTTCCCAGCCTGCCCTTTACTTCTTATCTCTTAGGTGAAAGTTTTTGTCTTCTATTTTTGTGTATTCAGCGCTTTGGAGATTCGGCTTTCACCTCCATCTGGATGACCCTAGAGTGGTCTCTCGAGCCTTGGTGTTTGTTTCCCCTGTTGATTGATGACCATCTTCACCAAGAACCCACCCCCCCCCCCCAAGACAAGAAATCCACTGTCATTTTCCAGTCAAACCTCAAGCCCCCTGTGGATTACATTTTAATGGTGTTCTCCTCCAACCTTGGATCCATTTGTCGTTACCCCCACCCCAAACATCCACTCAGCTTCAGAGCAGACTCGTGTAAACATCTTCTGCTCATGACCTCTTTCACTTGAGAAGTTTGTAGGTGAGATATATATATACACACACACACATATATATGTATATATGTATACATATATATATATATAAACATTACAGACAATAAGCCATAAAGTAGTTTAACAATTTTTGCTGTCTAATTTTAACATTTTACCAAGGACATTTCCAATTGTACATACCATTGAATAAATGTGCACGCTCATTTACATAAAGAAAGCCTAGGCTGTCAAGATGGCTCTGTGGGTCTCTGTTAAGTGTTGTGGCCTGAATTTAATCCTCAAAACCCACATGGTGGATATGCATCATGGTAGGTACCCATGTAGAGAATGAGTAATCATTATTTAGAAACTGATTCAAATCTTGGCTGAGTATTTGATGCTGCAGGACAGAGACCGTTTTCAATGTTTTTCAGAGCTGGTCCATATTTTGAGTTTACAATAGCCAGTGCCAAAAAAGAAACTGTTGGAAATTTTGTCCTAATCTTAAGCCAGAAGCCACTAAACAATTTGTAAAATGAAAGCCACGTCAGCAACCTTAGCAGCAATTTTAAAATTAAATATCCTAGCCGGGCAGCGGTGAAATTTGAGCTCTTAGGAGGCAGAGGCAGGTGGATCTCAGTGAGTTTGAGATCCTCTTGGTGGTCTATGTTGTACCCAAATTGTGAGACCTCAAAAGACCACCAGGACTCGACTCTGATGCACAAGCAAGAGGGCGTTTACTGCAAGCTCGAGCTTGGACTGCCACAAAATGGTGATTTCGAGCTCCAGGGAGAGGGGTTTTTAAAGGCAAAAACTACAAACGGGCAGTTGGGGAGTTTCCATGCTGGCACGAAGCTGATATGTAAAATTTAAGCAAGATTAGGCCAGTTGCGGGTTGGTCCTTGCAGTTTCCTGGAACATTTGGCCCAACTGATTGGGTGTGGACTTTCCTGGGACACTCTGCACCTGCAGTTAAAAAGTTCAGTTTCGCAGGCCCTTCACTTGGCTCAAAATGGTGTCTGAAAAACAAAATGGAGTTAGTGGTGCTACTTTAGGTCTCACATTCCCCCCTTTTCTTTTTCCTGGTATTCATTCTTGAATGACTGGGAACAGGGTCAATGGTCTCTGCTTTTGTAACTGCTTCCTACTGAATGGGGGTGACAGCTCAAGGGGACGGGTCATCTTCATATTCGAGGTTACTATATGGGAGGGAGTTATATTGTTGCTCAGTACCCTCATCTGGATGGTAGACAGCCTGTTTCTCATGTACTGGAGCAACTTGTTCAGGATGCATGGTCCAAAGTAAATATCAAAACTAGAATTACAAGTGGTCCCAAAAGAGTAGAAATTACCGTTGTTAGCCAAGGGGAGCCTTCAAACCAGGACTGAAACCATCCTCCATTTTGGTCTCTTTCCCTTCTTTTCTCGAGGCTCTCCCTAACTCCAGCTAAGGAGTTTTCTATGACTCCCGTGTGGTTAATATAAAAGCAGCACTCTTCTTTTAAGGCCGCACACAACCCTCCATATTGTAAAAACACTAAGTCTAGTCCTCTTCTGTCCTGTAGCACTACTTCAGCAAGAGAGTGGAGGCTCTTACTTAGATGACTAATTGATTTTTCTAGGTTTTGAATATCTTTATCGATAGTTTTCTTAAGTTGTTCATATTCTTTGTGTCTAGTGGCTAATGCTGTTATTCCCGTTCCAGTGCCTGTCAATCTGGCAGCAAGTATGACCCCCAAGGTCAGTGTTAGAGGGTCTCTTTTGGGCCTTATGAGTTCCTGGGGCCCCACTATTTCATGGAGGACTTGTTCTTCCATATGGAAGATGATTTGGGGGACCAGCTGAACCATTACACAGTATTCAGAGCCATTGAATAGCATTCCGTGGGCACACAGTGTAATACCAGTGGCACATGCCCACCAACTGTCATCTGGGGCCATGTACCAGTGGTCAGGTTCAGGAATAATGGCAGTTGTATTGCACAGATGTTGGTGGGTGGATGGAACATTCCCTAAGTAGGTCCCCTGTCCTGTTACTGACTGTAGGGTAAGGGCTGCTGCCCCTTTTTGCTGCCATCTACAGCCTGAGGAGGATGTCTGATTAGTATAAGTTCCTACGGTGGCAATTCCCTCATAGAAAGGGGGCCTTGCATTGTAGCAAAGGCAACAGGACTCTGTCAAGTTGGGGTTTGTTTTATTCAAAATCTGGAAGCTGTTATTCATCATCATCCACAGAGGATCATCTAAAAGTGGGTCACGTGGTGGGGGCATCAGGGATACAGGTATCTGAGTAAAAGATGACTGAGTGACTTGGGGAGCCAGAGTGGTCTTAGGTCTGAGGTCTGTCTTCTTAGGAGGGGCCAAGACTTGGTTTGGACCTATCCTCTCTGTCGGCCTAACGAAGGAAATAATCCTTTGAAGCTGGAACAACATGCCAGGGTCCCTTCCAGCAACATAAAGGTGGAGGCCCCAGCTCTGACCATTTTCCCATCCTGTATATCTCTTCCCTGCATATGTTATAGATAAGTTAATCCGTCCGTTCTCCTGGTGGCGTTTGAGAGTGATATGGCTTCCTCTAATAGGTGGGTCCTAAGCTGCCTCTCCTGTCACCCCCTCTACACAATCCTAGGAGGGGCAGTGGTATTGGGTAACATATCGGCATCTTGGAGCCTTGGGTTTTGCACTACAAAAATAGAGGGTCTCATGTTTGCAAGGTGGGACCAGAATTTTAGGCCTCCCGCCTGGCTAAGCCTGAGGCTGGATTGTAGCAAGGTGGTGCTGTGGGGGCTGGGAGTTACCCCGGTAACGTGGCACAGGTCAAACGCCATAGCAGGGAACCACGAATCACTCTTGGTGGCCAGGGTGAACGAGTCCCCAGTTCCTAAGTCAGTGAGCATCCATGTAACTTGCACTGCCTGATGTGGGGATTTATTGCTAGAAGAAAGAGAGAGCAAGCAGAGGCATAAAATAAGAAAGGGTAAAATTATCACCCGTCCTGTAGCTGGGAGATCTTTAGTTTCAGAGGGTTGTCTCCTTTTTTGAATTCTCTATTCTCCCTGCCGCTAAGTCGGATCTTCAATCAGGGGGCTGGCGGGTTTCATGTGGCTGTGGTGAATTCAGGCTGTTATCCCATCAACCTTGACTGCTGCAGGAGTGCTCAGCAAGACGGCATAGGGTTCTTTCCACCGAGGTTCTAGGGACCCTCCTCTGTATCTCTGAATGTAGACCCAGTCTCCAGGTTGGATCTGGTGAGGGACTGGGACCTGACCTGTCTTGTACAAAGCACGGAGTTTAGGCCAAATCTGTTCATGAACCCACTGAACACCTTTGATCTTGAGGAGCAATTTCTCATCTGACAGTTCCCCTATAACTTTTGACTGTAAATTGGGGACAATGGGCGGGGGTTTACCAAACATGATTTCAAAAGGTGTCAATCCCATCTGGTATGGAGAGCTCCTAACCCTACACAAGGCAAAGGGGAGGAGCATCACCCAGTCTGCACCAGTCTCCATGGTCAATTTAGTTAAGGTCTCTTTTAATGTTCTATTTATCCTCTCTACCTGTCCTGAACTTTGGGGCCTGTAAGCACAATGAAGTCTCCAATCCGCCCCAATCACTGTGGCTACAGCCTGACTTACCTTGGACACAAAAGCCGGTCCATTATCTGACCCTATCATTTGAGGAAAGCTATACCTGGGAAGAATTTCTTCAAGCAGTTTTTTACTTACAGTATGAGCTGTTTCGGTCTTCGTTGGAAAGGCTTCAGTCCATCTGGAGAAGGTATCAATGAACACTAGTAGATACCTATATCTGTACCTTCCGGGCTTGATCTCTGTAAAGTCAACTTCCCAGTATGCCCTGGTTTCTTACCTCTCATCCGTGTCCCAGGATTCTTGACCTTGTGAGAGGCATTGGTCAATTGGCATGCTTTACAGGTAGCCACAATGTTATTAGCCACGGAGGAAAGGCCTTTGGTAGTCAATTCTAGGTTTTTGATCATTTCTAATAATTTTTTTGTTCCCAGATGTGTCGTCTGATGCATCTTTCTGAAAATAGTCCTTGCCAGTGAGGCCGGTAGAATAAGTTTACCTTCAGCAGTGTCCCACCAGGGTCCTACCTTCTCACTGTTTGGGAGGTTTGTTGCCCATGAGGTCTCCTCATCTGTGTATTGGAGGTTCTCCATGGATATGCAGGGGTCTAGTGGTTCTGGAAGTGTGGGCAACAGGATGGTCAAGTCACAGTCATCTCCTTCTAAGGCAGCCTTTTCTGCAGCCTGATCAGCCAGGTTGTTTCCCCTGGCTATTGGCATATTTTCTTTTTGATGTCCAGGGCAATGGATAATTGCCAGTTTCCTTGGGAGCCACAGGTCTCTGAGTAATTGTAAGATTTCTTCTTTGTTTTTAATAGTCTTACCTTCAGCAGTCAGCAGCCCTCTCTCCTGGTATATTGTTCCATGTACATGAGCTATGGCAAAGGCATATCTGTGTAGATATTGATGGCCTGATCCTTGCCCATGGTGAGGGCCTTAGTTAAGGCAATTAGTTCTGCTTTCTGTGCTGAAGTGCCTGCTGGGAGAGACTAAGACCACATTACCTCTGTTTTAGACATAACGGCAGCTCTAGCCTTCCACTGCCCTTTGTGAATGAAGCTGCTCCCATCAGTGAACCAGGTATGTTCAGCCTGAGGGATGGGCAAGTCTTTTAGGTCCGGACAGAGGTTATGGACAGATGCTAGAATCTACTCATAATGATGTGAGGGAGGGTCCATCTCCAAGTCTGGTAGTAATGTGGCTGGATTCAGTGAGTTAGGTGACTGGAAAGTCACCCTTCCTGGATTGAGTAACAGAGTCTGGTATTGGGTCATCCGAACATTGCTCAGCCATCGGTCAGGAGGTTGTTTGAGAACTCCTTCTATGGCATGAGGGGTAGTGATTACTAAGTTCCGCCCCAGAGTCAGCTTACCCGTGTCTTTGACCAGTAGTGCTGTGGCTGCAATGATTCTCAAACAAGGGGGCCAGCCAGCCACTACTGGATCCAGCTTCTTAGACAGATAAGCCACGGGGCGCTTCCATGGCCCCAGAGTCTGAGTTAGAACTCCTTTCTCTACCCCCTTCTTTTCATCTACATACAGTTGGAAGGGCTTAGTAATGTCTGGTATGCCCAGGGCAGGGGCTGATAGGAGGGCTACCCTAATTTTCTCAAAGGCCTTTTGTTGTGTCTCAGTCCAAGTAAAATCCTTACTCTCCTTGGTGGTCTCGTATAAGAGCTTGGCAATCTCAGCAAATCTAGGTATCCACAGCCTGCAAAACCCAGCAGCCCCCAGGAATTCTCTTACCTGGCGGCAAGTGTGTGTGGGGGGGGGGGGGGTCGGGGGAGGCAGGGCGTGGGGGGGGGGGGGCGGGGCGGGCCAACGTTGTCCTTCTCTTAGCACGTACCCGAGGTACAGGACCTCTTGCTGACAGATTTGGGCCTTCTTGGCTGAGGCCTTGTAGCCTAGGTCCCCTAGGGTCTGCAGCAGTTCTTGGGTATCGTGGAGGCATTCTTTAGTTCTTGCAGCTATGAGGAGATCATCTTCATAGTGGAGCAGAGTGACAGCGGGGGTTTTTCACCCGGTACTCACCTAGGTCTTCATGTAAGGCCTCATCAAAGATGGTCGGAGAGTTCTTAACTCCTTGAGGAAGTCCTGTCCAAGTGAGTTGACCATTAATTCCTTTTTCTGGGTCATACCATTCAAAAGCAAAATATTCTTGGCTTTTGGGGGCCAAGGGAAGGCTAAATGAGGCATCTTTGAGATCCAACACAGACGTGCTCCGAGTGCAAGGAGCTCAGCGAGGTGCAAGGGTTAGGCACTGTGGGGTGAATATCAAGCACCGTCCGGTTCACTTCTCTTAAGTCCTGCACTGGCCTAAAGTCATTAGAGTGTGGTTTCTTCACAGGAAGGAGAGGCGTGTTCCAGGCAGACCGGCAAGGCCTCAGAACTCCCATGGTCAGGAGTTTCCTAATGTGTGGAGTTATTCCTTCTCGGGCTTCTAGGGACATGGGCTATTGCTTGACCTTAGCTGGTTCCGCCCCTGGCTTCAACTCTACCAGAGTTGCCAGTCCCATGCCTCCAGTTTCTGCCCATGTGTGGGGAAATTTCTTTAACCACCCTCCCATGTCTTTAGAAGCGTCTGGCGGGGTCTTGAATAGGCGGTATTCGGCCTCGGAGGGCACCTCTAGGGCCAGAATCTGGATGGGCGACCAGTTATGGTCTTTCAACTGGACTCCTTTAGTAAATGTATCTGTGCCTGCATTTTAGACAGCAGGTCTCTTCCCAGTAGTGGTATCACCATGAATGAGTGGGTTACCCGTCCCATCCCTAAGTCTACTTTTCTTGGGGTAGTCCATGAATATTGGTTGTAGCCAGTGGCTCCCTGAACCCAAGACTTTTTAGATGACAGGGGTCCCTGGGGTTCTAGAGGACCGAATTCTGGGCCCCAGTGTCAATTAAGAATTCTACTGGTTTCCCCTCCACTTTTAGGGTTATCATGGGTTCAGGGAGGGGTGTTGAACCCTGACCCCTTCAATCAGAGTCTTCTTCTACAGCCAGGACCTTTGACAACCTGAGCTCTTTTTTTCTCTTAGGGTACTCTCGGGCCCAGTGTCCAATCTCTTTACAATATGCACACTGATCCTTGGCCAACGGTTCTCTACAGTTTTGATCTCTCATTCTTTTTCCTTCTCCTAGAGATGGTCTCCCGCTCTGGGGCTCTTTCATTTGGGCGACTGCCAGGACCTTCTCGAGATCCTTATTGAGGATTTTTCCTGTCCTGAGTCACTTTTCATCTTCAGTTTCCCTATTATTGTAAACTTTCTCAGCCACTTCCACTAAGTCCCTCAACGACCTTTCTCCTAATCTTTCTAACTTTTGTAACTTCTTTCTGAAATCTGGGGCCGCCTGCCTAATAAAGGCCATGGTGACAGTGTTCAAATTCTCTGGTCTTTCCGGATCTATATGAGTATATCGCTGAAAGGCTTCTATGATACGTTCTTAAAATGCTGCTGTGCTTTCCTTTTCTGCCTGAGTCACATCATATACCTTGGCCAAATTTGTGGGCCGCCTAGCAGCTCCCTTGAGACCTGCCATTAGAGCTTGGTGGTAGACTCGGAGACACTCCCTACCTTCTGCTGTGTTGAAGTCCCAATCTGGTCTCCACAGGGGAAATCCTTCTTCTATGTCATCAGGGTTTTGAGTGGCCTCATTCTGGGGCCCCATTTGCCCCAGGCACATTCCTTTGTGCCTCTAAGATGATTATTTCCTGCTCCTCGGTGGTGAAGAGAATCTGCAAAAGCTGCTGACAATCATCCCATGTGGGTTGGTGAGTAAAGAGAACAGTATCTAGGAGGCCAATAAGCTGTTTGGGCTCCTCTGAAAACTTAGCGTGCTGATTCCTCTAATTATAGAGGTCAGCAGTGGCGAATGGCCAATAATACATCGGCTGATCGCCATGCTAGTCTGGGGGTTCGGCGGCCGGGAGGGGTAGGGCCACCGTGGAATCTGCCTCAGCATCCGGGCTCCGGGCCTCTGTGACTTCGGGTCTCGGCAGCAGGTCCTGCCAGCGGCGGTATGACTGCAGGGGGTTGGGTGTCTGAGCGGGAGGGCGTCCTACTTCATAAAGAGGAGGGAAGAGGATGTCCTCGGGAATGGAATCCTGAAAAACAGGGGGTTTATGATCCAGATCTCTGGGAGTGGGGGTGAGGGGAGTGGGCACCCTTTGCCTCTGCGTTGAAGGCTGTGCCACCGCCACCACGGCAGCTCGGGAGTGACACAACTGGCACCGGCCTGGTTTGGTCGGTGACAGGAACAGCTTGACCCAAGGTAGCAGGTTGACAACCCAGATCTCTCCAGACCACAATATAGGGGACCTGGCTGGGGTGCTCTGTGAATTGATCAAAGAATATTCTCTCCACTTATAAGATGGTGTCGAGGTAGAAGGTCCCCTCAGGAGGCCAGCTCACATCAAATGTGGGCCACTGAGAGCTGCAAAAAGCATTCATTTTCCCTTTCTTAAATTCTAGAGACAGATTATGTGTGCACTCCTTAACTTCACCGAAATGGTCTAGGACCAGACACAGGGGAGTTGAGGAAGCAGATTGTCCCATGGTGTGAAGAAACACAAGCAGCCCAAACACACAAACACTGAAGATAATTAGACAGAGACGGACAGGTCGCTACCAAAAGAGAAACTTAATCCAGTAAAGAGGTCCTCTGTGTACTGATCGATTGAATTGAAACCAGACAACAACAGGGCTCTTTGTCACCACTCTCCAGCTCCTCCTCCTCCTGATGGGGGGGGAACCACTTCTACCCTGGGACTAGGGATGTCTCCCAAGTCCCGGCAGCCTGCCCCCCTCCCCCCCCAGCACGTCTGCCTTGAGTCACTATCGGCTGTGTTTGGAGGAGCTCACAGGCCATTAAAACGGAAAGCAGAGAGAACAGACTGACAGTGACAGACATGGACCGTCTGGGTCAGGGGTCCTGGGGATCCCGGGCGAATCCCCAAATGTTGTACCCAAATCACGAGCCCCCAAATGTTGTACCCAAATCAAAAGACCACCAGGACTCAACTCCGATGCACAAGCAAGAGGGTGTTTACTGCAAGCTCAAGCTTGGACTGCCACAAAATGGTGATCTCAAGCTCCCGGAAGAGGGGTTTTTAAAGGCAAAAACCACAAGCGGGCAGTTGGGGAGTTTCCACGCTGGCACAAAACTGATATGCAAAGTTTAAGCAAGATTAGGCCAGTTGTGGTTTGGTCCTTGCAAGATTAGGCCAGTTGTGGTTTGGCCCTTGCAGGATTAGGCCAGTTGTGGTTTGGCCCTTGCTGTTTCCTGGAACATTTGGCCCAACTGATCTGGTGGGGACTTTCCTGGAACACTCTGCACCTGCAATTAAAAAGTTCAGTTTCCCAGGCCCTTCACTTGGCTCAAAATGGTGTCTGAAAAACAAAATGGAGTTAGTGGTGCTACTTTAGGTCTCACAGTCTACAGAGTGAGTTCCAGGACAGCCAGGGCTACATAAAGAAACTCTGTCTCCAAAACAAAAACGAAATTAGTGTTTCTAGGGGGTGGAAAGATGGCTCAATGGTTCAGAGGGCTTGCTGTGCAGTCATGAGGCCTGGAGCTCACATGTATGTAATTCCACTCTGAAGGATCTGACACCTCTCCTGGTCTCTTCACATGCACTGGCATGTGCACTATCAGCAAACACACACACACACACACACACACACACACACACACACACTAATATTTGGAGCTTTGAAGTTGTCTCAGTGAGTAAATTCCTGACAGCCTGAGTTTGGTCCCTGGAACTTGTGTGAATTAGTTACTTTTCTGTTAAGATAAAAACTGTGACCAGGGCAGGGAGTTGGCTCAGTGGTTAAGAACACCTGTTGCTCTTGTTAAAGACTGGGGCTTGATTCCCAGCGCCCACATGAGGGCTCACAACTGTCTGTAATTCCTGTACCAGGGTATCTGACACCCTCTTCTGACCCCTTTAGGTACCAGGCATGTTTGTAGTACGCAGACATACACGTAGGCAAAACACTCAGATATAAAATAAATCTTAAAAAGTTTAAAGAAACCAAGAAAACATGAAAACCAACTTTGATAATGAACAAACAACAATGGAAAGAAGAGTTTGTTTCATTTGCAGCTCAACATGGGAAATCCCTCATGGCAAGGAAGGTGCAGGAACAGAAAACTGGCCACTTTCTCCAGCTTATGAAGCAGAGAGTTAGAAACAGTAGGATAAAATTATGTCTTTGTTATGAGGTTATGCTGTGAAGAGACACCATGACCAAGGCACCTCTTATGAAGAAAGTATTTAATTGGGGCTGGCTTACAGTTCAGAGGTTTAGTTTATCATCATCATGGCAGGAAATATGGCAGCATGCAGCCAGACACGGTGCTGGAGGAGCTAAGAGTTCTACATCTTGATCCTCAGACAGCAGAAGGTAACTGTGTTCCACACTGGGCATAGCTTGAGCATAGAGACCTCAAAACTTGCCCGCACAGTGACACACTTCCTCCAAAAAAGCCACATCTCCTAATAGTGCCATTCCTTAGAGTCCAAGCACAAAAGCACATGAGTCTATAGGGGCCATTCCTATTCAGATCACCACAGGTTATGTATAAACTTCCATAGCTCCCCTGCTCCTCACACTGTAAGCTCTACCTAACACAGTCTGAAAGGTCTCTAACATCCCCAAACAGAGTCGTCACCTAGGGACCACGTGTTTGAACTTGATGCCTTCTATCACCAAACTCCAGACCTGGTAAATTGCTTGGTGTTTGTTTCCAAACCCCACACCCTGATCATGGAGGGAAGAGTGGTACAGCCCCACAGCCCAAGGGTCTGATTGTCCAGGTCACAGGAAGTGAGGTCATCTGAGAAGAGGAAATCTTAATCAAGAAAATGTCTCCATGGGATTTGCCCTTAGGCAAGTCTGTAGGTCATTTTCTTGACTGATGATTGATGTGGGAGAGCTGAGCCCATTGTGGGCAGTGCCACCCACCCCTAAGTAGTTGGCCCTGGGGTGTATAAGAAAACAAACTGAGCAACCCAGAAGCAAGCTAATAAACAGATTTCTCCATGGCTTCTGCATGTGTTTCTGCCCTGACTTCCCTCAGTGATAGACTGTGAAAGCATTAAGCTAAAATACC
Source organism: Rhynchomys soricoides (assembly GCA_019843965.1). Taxonomy (NCBI): domain Eukaryota; kingdom Metazoa; phylum Chordata; class Mammalia; order Rodentia; family Muridae; genus Rhynchomys; species Rhynchomys soricoides. The sequence continues at coordinate 2,120,023 of JADRCH010000236.1, forward strand.
CCCCCCCCCCAGTTGCTTTTGGTCTTTATCACAGCGGGAGAAACCTGGACGAGACAGCCTTCACATACAGGACATCCAGAAGACGTGCATCCAGAGAATCCAGTCACTTGGTTGGTGAGAAGGCCTGCTGGTTTCTCTAGGTTGGCAGGGGTCTCACACCTGGATACTTTCTCCTTTTCTGTTGTGGTAATGAGCAGCTAATGGAAAAATGATCAGGGAAATAGAGGCCAATAATTTCACAATCCTTGGAAGGAAGACAAGCTCTTAGCAAATAATAAAAAGCAACATGAAGCCCTGATATACTGGTGTATGCCTTTGAACCCAGCTCTTGGAAGATAGAGGCAGGAGGACCTCTGTGAGTTCAAGGCCATCCTGGTCTCCAGAGAAGAGTTCCAGAATAGCCAAGACTACAAAGAGAAACCTTGTCTCAAAAATCCAAAACAAACAAAGGGCAACATAGATCAAAATGAAGGGAGTAGAATTTAAAACTTCATAATGTCAGGTCTCAAAGAAACCAGAGTCAAGGCTCACTCAATGGCTGTGGCTCCTCTCACCCAGCCCCTAAATCTCTCTTGCCCAGGGGCTTCACTTCCCTTTTCCCAGATTCTCCTTCCTATATAAATTTGCAGTGGCTAGGTACTCTCTGGGTCCTCGACTCTTCTCTTGGTTTGCTTGTTCCCTCCCTTCCCATACCCTACCCCCACTCTACTCTTCCTTTCTCTGGCTGCTTCCCCCAACCCCCGCTTCCCATGGCCCAGTTCTGTCTGGACTCTCCCAGATGCAGCAGCTGGCTATTCTCTCTCTCTCTCTCTCTCTCTCTCTCTCTCTCTCTCTCTCTCTCTCTCTCTCGTTTTTCGAGACAGGGTTTCTCTGTATAGCTCTGGCTGTCCTGGAACTCACTCTGTAGACCAGGCTGGCCTTGAACTCAGAAATCCGCCTCCCTCTGCCTCCCAAGTGCTGGGATTAAAGGTCTGTGCCACCACTGCCTGGCTTATTCTTTTTTTTTCTTTTTTCTCTTTTTGGCTATTCTCTCATATCTACAATAAAATCCTTCTTCTCAACCGTATTTAGGGTGGTCAAGTCCTCACTTTCATTCACTTAAGTTGGTACAGTGGCACATTGTTGTAATCTCAGGGTTTAGGGAGGTAGAAGCTTGAGGACCAAGAGTTCAAGGTCATTCTTATCTTTTGCAGGGAGTAATGTCTGGGAAGGGAAGCTTACTGGCTAAGCCCTCAGGGCCTCTAGGTACCTCATTAGCAGGAGGCATGAGTTCCAAGTCTGGAGTCTGGCAGGGAGCTGGGAGTCACCTAAGCCTCAGGTGTGTGCCCACAGAGTCTCCAGGTCTCAACCTGCTCCACCTTGCCAAACTTTCTGGCATGGGTATAGGTCCCATAAGCCCTCTTCCCAAATCCCCATTCTATTAATTCAGGAAAGCCCTCCTCCCCCCTTTTTTTGAGACTAGGTTTCTCTGTGTAGCTCTGACTGTTCTGGAACTCTCTTTGTAGACCAGGCTGGCTTCAAACTCACAGATTTGGCTGCCTCTGCCTCCCAAGTGCTGGGATTAAAGGTGTGCACCACCACGGCCCGGCTAAGGATGTGTGTTTTTGGTAGTGTACAGTCAACTGACCCCCTACAACTTTCTAACTTTCAGAATTGTGAGATAATTAAGCACTGGCTTCCTCCTAGGGGAGCGAGGGGCCTCCTGCCTCTTAGTTATCTGTGACTCTTTCATGAGCTCTCTAAGCACACCACGTACTAAAAATGAAGGGTAATGACTTATATTTTACAGGAGGGACAAAAGAAACAGGAGGTGACCTATTCTGAGCCAAATAGGAATGATCACAACTTGGGAACACAGATTCTTGTTACCGTGAATGTCATGTTCCATTATGGGAAAGGTGCAGTTTTATAATCAGAGCAAAAGAAACTCATAAAGCAATATGCTTACCCAATATATTGGTGGGGACATCAGGAAGGAAGGTTGCAGCAGCAGAGTAGGGAATGTTACATTTTAATTCGGGCAAGCAACTGAGGTGCCTATTTAACACATCAAAGAGGACCTGCCCTCCAGGTTCTCCCTGTATCCCTCAGTCCCTACCTGTTATGGTAGGCTATGGCTGGCATATCCAGCCCTCTACCTGAATTCTCTGGCCCAGAGGCTGGGCTGCTCTTCCATATATAATCCGGACATTTTGGTTACCTGCCCTCTTTTGTACCTTTGGCCTCCTGGCTGCTTTATCTGGTTCTGAAAGACCCCCGAATTGGGGAGATCCTCACTCAAGCCACGGGAAGACATGACCCCCCAATGACTCACGAGAAACCGAACTTGCTGCAAGCGCACGAGGTTTATTCGGGGAAGCAGTGCTCTGGGCAGAGCTCATAACCCACATGGGGCAGAGGAGATCGATCCCGAGCAGCAGAAGTTAGGGGTATCTAAAGGGAAAAATCACAAAGCAAAAGGGGGAGCAGGGGGAACATCCGTCATGGGAAAGAACAGAGGGTCTCAGAACAGAGGTCATTGTGACAGTTTTGGTTGATCAACAGGATAGGAGTCAAGTCAAAACTACTACTTTCCCAAAACAATTTTCAGAACAGAGTTCATCATGACATTTCATGGTGGGCCTGTTTTTGGAACAAGGTAAAAACAACCATTCTCAGAACTGTCTAAGGGGGGTGAGTTTAGCCCATCTCAGGCCCCTGGGTGGCCTAGGGCTCTAGTGCTCAGTCTAGGGGCATTTTTCTTCCAGGGTCTTTCAGTTCTCCCCTTGAAAGAAATGCTTTTCCTCCCCTCCTCTCCTCCCTAAGAGATAAGGCCTTGGCCAACTCAGGCTGTGACCAGAATCTGCCTCAAGAAGGTATAAAAGGTGTGAGCTTTGAGAATTCGGTGTCGCCTCTGTCTTGTGTGCAGGACGATCCCAACACATTGGAAATAATAAATCTCTTGCTGATTGCATCGCTCTCGATCTCCGTGTCTTTGCGAGGGGGAACTACAGGTAGTTTCGACCTTCGGGTCCAACACCCTCTCCACTCTGCCTTCCACTCCCCCTCTCCTCACATAGCCCAGCAGAGTCTGGTTGCCATGGATGACCCGGGTCTCCCTGAAAGGGAGGCTGGAAATGAAAAAGGGACGGGGTGGGAGAGAAGAACGAAGCCAAGACAAAGTTTCTGATCAAGGCTTGAACTTTACTGTTCTGTACTCCTCTTAAAGGGAGAGCCCAAAGACCCAGTCCTTTGTTTCAGCAAGCTCAGCGGGCAGTCACTTCTCAAGGTTCCTGTAGGAAGTTGCAAATGCACAGAGGCCAGACTGGCTCCAGCCAGGTTTGTTTGTCACACTCAAGGCTGGGGGAAGGACACATCTGGTCATGGCCACTGTGGACTCCCAGATTCGTCTGCCTTTTATTGACAATAAATGTTCTTCTCCACCATACCTAGGAGCAGTCATTTCTTCTTTTCATTCAGGGAAACCTCTCCTTTGGGTCTCAGATGTTATGACCTTTAGCTCTAGGGTTGATGGACAGGGTTTTGAGATGATGTCTTACTACACGGGCCTGGCTGACTTTGATTGAACTCACAGCCGTGCACCTGCCGTGACCTCCAGGGTGCCACGCAACACTACACCCAATGTAAATGTCTGCTGATGAGTAAACATAATCCAAGGTGGTGTGGGCTCTCCACGGGCTGCAGACCACATCTCCACAACAATGATGTTCAAATGGAACTGTAGAACCTTGGATGGATGCAGGTGTGGTTTCTTCAGAGAACCTGAGCTCATGCTTTGAAGAACCTGGGTTCTGTGGGACAACTCTTCTTTTGGTGTTCTGTTTTTGACTCCCTTTCCACTAAGAGGTGAAGTCATTATGTCTGGTGGCATAATGTGCCAAGACACCCCGAAACTCCAGCCTCTTCCTTCCCCTGTTCCAGGATCATAGGATGATGAAATCTTAACAAACTTTTAAAAAGGGGTGGGAGGGGAAAGAGAGAGAGAGAGAGAGAGAGAGAGAGAGAGAGAGAGAGAGATTGAAGTGTGCAGGTTGTATTATTTGTTTTGGCTGGAAGGAACTTACTTGAAGTGAAGAATAGGATAGAGCCAGAAGGAGCCTAATCAAGAATGGGGTTGACACTAAACTGGGGGCCTTTGGATCCCTTAGTTGAGGTGAGTTACTGGTGGTGTGTTTGTTTGCTTTTAAATTTTTCATTAGGCAATTAAAAATGTGTGGTGTAGACAGGGCTGGAGAGACAGCTCAGCAGGTAAGAGCACTTGCTTCTTTTGCAAAGGACCCAAGTTGGAGTTCCAGAACCCACATTGGAGCTGGGCAGTGGTGGCATATGCATATAATCCCAGCACTTGGGAGGCAGAGGCAGGCGGATTTTGAGTTCGAGGCCATCCTGGTCTACAGAGGGAGTTCCAGGACAGCCAGGGCTACACAGAGAAACCCTGTCTCAGAAATTAAAAAAAAAAAAAAAGGAACCCACATTGGGCAGCTCATAACTACCTGTATGCCTAGCTGCAGGGAGTCTGACATCTCTGGCATTCCATGGGTACCTGAACTCAAATGCACAGTCCCCTTTCCAACACATACACACAATTAAAACAAAATAATAGATATTATTTTTAAAAATTGTGTGGGGTGCATTGGGTGGAGTTAAAGGAAAATGAGAGATTAACACAACGGGAAGGAGGAGAGGCTGGCCAGAGGCTGGCGTAGTCCTTGTTATTCTGGAGTAGAAGGAGCCATTCAGTGTAAGGTACTGGCATCTGTGAACAAGACAAACGTGGTCAGGTTCTCAAGTTAGTCATACAAATACTGGGGGTGTGTTATAGTCGGATTGTGGTATCCTAACATAAATACTCATTTTATATTCTTTTATGTTCAAGATAGAGTGCCATGAAGTTTATGGTAATCCTCCTGCCTCAGGTTCCCAAGTGCTGGGATTACGGGTGTGAGTCACCATGCCTAGCCCTATTTTATGCTTTTTTCTTTTTTTTTCATTTTTTTTTTTCTTTCTTTGGTTTTTTGAAACAGGGTTTCTCTGTATGGCCCTGGCTGTCCTGGAACTCACTCTGTAGACCAGGCTAGCCTCCAACTCAGAAATCCGCCTGTCTCTGCCTCCCAAGTGCTGGGGTTAAAGGCATGTGCCACCACTGCCCAGCCTTATTTTATGCCTTTGGGGTGGGGGTGGGGAGCAGGAGCTCATGTTGCCCAGGCTGGCCTTAAACTCACTACATAGTCTGAGGATGACCTTGAACTCCTAGTTCTCTTGATTCTATCTGGATGCTGGGATTGCAGGCATGAGCCACTAGCTACACTGTGCCCTTATGTAATATTAGGGAACAAACTGAGAGTTTCATACAAGTCAGGTTAGCACACTTTGAGCTTCACCCCCAACCCCCATTTTGTGTTAACAACAGAAGGCTGTGTTTCAGGAATTGCAAACAGAAGTGTCCTGGGGTCACTGAATTAATGAAGGACTAGAGAGATCCATTGGGTGTGGAGCTAGGAGTGGTAAGGAAAACTGAGTGTATTGCACATAAAATACCAAATCCTTCAAATCTGAATAATAAGTAATGATAATTAGGTTGGGGGGGATTTTTCTTTTTTTCTTTCTTTCTTTTTTTTTAATTTAAATTGTTTGTTTGAGAAATTGAACTCAAGGTCTTGCGCACACAAAGCACCAATCCTTGTAAAGAATTTTGGCCTACAGGACATTTGTTTTTTTAAAACCTGTTTGGGGAATGAAAAGTCAGGCAGCATGAGCTGTGTCCTTGCTGTTGCTGTACTTACTTGAACCAAATGTACCGTGTGAGAAAGAAGCAAGTGGCTAAAATTTATTTTGGAGAAACCAAAGATTCAATGGGCAATTGACATAAAATGTTCTTGCCCACTCTCTCAGGGATGGGGCATCTGGGGGCCACAGAGCAGGCTCAGTAGCTAGAATCAAATGCTCTTACAGGGACCTGGGTCTGGTTCCCAGCACCCACATCAGTAGGCTCACAACCAACTACCTGTGACTCCAGCCACAGGGGCTCTGATGGACCTCTGACCTGAGGAGGACTCTGAACTGACATGTGTGTATCCACCCACAGGCACACAGACACAAGTACAAATAAAATACATCTTAGAAAAATGTCATTCTGCCAAATCACCAAGTTTGCCAAATCCACCAGCTGTATGTGACACATTTATTTAGTCTTGATGTCTCAAAAACAAACAAACAACAACAAAACCAAAATGAAACAGCAAATCCTTATTGTCAGACCACACTGTCTCATATACTCATCAAGCAGACCTTAAAGACTGGAGCTGTAGAACCATCAACTAGGGGATTCTCCCCCCCCCCCCCCCCCCCCGTGAGACCAACAGGACACAACACCAATGTAATTAGCAAAGAAGGATTTTTAATTAGACAGCTCGAGCTGGACCACCATGAAATGGTGATCCTGAGGGCAGAAATGATTGAATATTTAAGGGCAAAAACCAAAAGCAGGTGGGGGCTTGGAAACTTCGTCAAAGCTTGCAATCCATCAAGGCTTGCAGAACAATGATGTTACACAAGGCTGGTCAAGGATGTTGTTAGTTCCTGGAACAGTCTGCACCTTCAGTCCAGGAGTTTAGGTTCCCAGGCCCTCAGAGTAGGTCAGGAACAGTCTGCACCTTCAGTCCATAGTTTAGGTTCCCAGGCCCTCAGAGTAGGTCAGGCACAAAATAGAATCTGAAAATCAAGATGGAGTGAGTTACTCTGTCTTTTTAAGTATCTCAGAGCTGGGACTCAGCAGCTAGAGATTGCCTGATGCAAGGTTTGAAGGCCTGAACCAGGTGTGGTGCACACACTTTCCAGCTCAAAAGAAAGAAAAAGCAAGCCACTTGTGTTACTTTCCACCTCTTCTACAAGTTCATGCATTTTGGTTGCTTAGGGTGGAACTGTGCTTTGCACAGTGTGGAGAGTTAAACTCACTCATGATCATGCACGGGCTAAGGTGACCAACCATCTGCTCTAAGATGCGAAGCTGGGGTGGAGGTAGAGAGGGCTAGATCAAGCCATTTCCTCTTTTTCTAAGCCATCTTACTTAGTCCAGTCTGTTCCCTTACTCTTTTTGTAGTTCTGGATGACCTTGATCTTCCTGCTCCTATTTCCTGATTATCCTGGGAATACTGGTGTGTGAACCCCCCCCCCCCCCTTTTGTTGATGCTGGGGATCAAACCCGAGGCTTTGCACATCTTACACAAGAACTCTATTCATGTAGGCACTTCTCCCGAAGCCCCTCCTCACCCACCTTTACATTTGGCTTTTTCTTTCTTGCTGTCTGGTTATCACTGTGGGTTTCTATTTCTTGCTATTAGCACAATGACCCTGCTGAACCTCAGTTGGCATTTGACAGTAGCTGCCTGAGCCTCATTGTCCTTCCCTTTCTTCTGTGTATGCTTTGCAGGTCTGCCAGCTAGGACGTTTCTTCTATTTCTGCCTTCTCTCCTGCAAGTTTCTGGTGGTGATCTAGGGGACTGGTGGGGTGTCAGGCCTCATCTGACATGGCGGGCATGCCAGTGGGTTAGAAAGAACTAGTGTTTGTAGAGACTGGAGACAGAGCTGTGAGAGTCAAGGCCTATGCTCTCACTGGATGAGAATGCTGAAAACAGGCAGCAACCTGGGAACAAGGCAGAGATGGCTTTTCAGAGGTGCTTCCTTTAGTTTGCTTTGCTCCCTCAGTGAATTTCAAGCATCACTGTCACCCCAGAGGAATGGTTGAGATCCTCAAGCAGACGGGACGGCATAGGAGGGCCACTACAGCCATAGCTCATGAGCAGGGCTGCCCAGGACTTCATCTGTCCACAGGTATGTTCCTTGAACCTCTGCTTCATTATGGCTACTGAACATAATCTCCTGGAATCAAGCCAGAATTTATGAGCTCCAACCTGACCTTGCTCCTTTGCTCCGACTCCTGTCGTTAAGTTAACTTGCTCAGTTAAAAACTATTTTTTCTGCTTGGCGGTGGTGGTACACACCTTTAATCCCAGTACTCAGGAGGTAAAGGCAGGAGAATCTCTGTAAATTCGAGGCCAACCTGGTCTACAGAGGGAGTTCCAGGATAGCTAGGGCTACACAAAGAAAAGCCCCATCTCGAAGAAAAAAAAAAAAAATCAAAACCCAAACAAAAAACACTATTTCCACCCTTTACTCGTTCTCTCCCTCCCCCAATGTTCAGTTTCCTTTAATGACCCCCATCTCCCTTGAAGGGTAGGTTCAGCAGCCAGGCGATTGTCAAGACACGTTCACTTGAAGATCTTGCCTAGATTGATGGCTTTGCCTACGTGCTGGAAGGCTCCCTCCCAAGAAAAGTACTCTCGAACCAGGGTCTGGGTCTCCTCGATACCAGGATCCAGTTTCCACCACGGATATGACTCACAGTCCACTTGCCAACCTGGACTCAGCGGGAAGGCAAGCTCTTGGCCTTGGAAGACCCAAAGGCCAGAAATGGAGCTGCTGTTGTTGGTTCCAAAGATGATAACACTAGCAAAGGCGTTCTTCCTCAGTTTGTCCAGTCGCTGGAACATTCCAGGTTGCAACTCATGAAAGTCTTCAGGGAAGCAGTACTCAGCATACCACGGGGACCAGCCATCCTTATCAAAGTGCTCCCAACAATATGGCAGCCCCACAGAGAGGGCGTCCTTATCTTAAACTCATCCAACAAAAAGGTGAGCTTGGGCAGGTGAGCGAAAGGGTCCTTGGCCTTGGGCTCAGCAACCAGTGCCTACTCATACTCATCCAACTCTTCCTCGGGAGCTGGGGCAGCTGCTTTTTTCCCCTCTTTCCGCTCAGCCAGGGGCTTCTGTTTCTCTTCCCGTGAACCCCCTTCTTTCCATGGGGTATCCTTTTTAGGCTGGCTCCCTGCAAACTTCTTAGCATCAAACTGCGCCATTTTCTCACTCAGCTTCACTTCCCCCAAGATGGCCCTGAACTGGGTCTGGTTAATGCAGGTAAAGAACCATCGGTTGGTATTGGGGAAGGCCTGGAGAAAAGAAGGCTCCAAGACCTGTTTATAGAGCCACAACAGGGTGCCCAAGGTGGCGAACACTCAGGTGCTAGCTGGAGAAATGATGTCACTGTCAGCAAAGCTCACCCACTGCACCTCCTGAGCTGCTGCCTCTGGCGTGCTTCCCCGCAGCTCCCCGTTGCTTACATAATAGGCGATGGCATTGCTCTCAAACACACAGAATCCGTCATCACCCTCAAATGCTGGAACCTTGCCGGCAGGAAATTTTCAGAGAAATTCAGGGGTGCGGTTGGTTTGGCCAAAGTGGAAGTGGGGTGGTGCGGAGAGCACACGGACTTGAGCCCCGCTGTACTGAGCAGAGATAAGGGCCTTCAGTTTTCAGGGTATATGTACAGGGTCCCAGCCGCCATGGTGATTCCACAGAGAAAGGAACTCATTCTCCTCTTAAAGGTCAACTTTCTAGGTAGATAGCTAATAGTGAGTTATTATATTAATAATTAATAGTTATTCTCTGCGGGGCCCGAGCGGGCGGGAGTGAGATGGAAAAAAAAAAAAGTCAATCTCTTTGAGCTTCTAAGCAGCCAAGGCTTGAAATTTGTATGTCACCAAGGTTGGTTGGCCTTGAACACCTGATTCTAAACTCTTTACCTTGTTTTCTAGAGCACTGGAATTACAGGTGTGAGTCAACCCAGCTAGGACATACATACCTGCAGATTCAAACCAGGCTGCTGGCGAATAAGACCAGCCCTTCCACCTGCAAGGAGGCAGCAAACTGTTTAGACATCGCAGCCAATTGTTTGAGAACAAAGAGGAATTCGACATATTTTCGTCCAGATGAATTAACACATGCAGCTGTGAGGTGTGTGTATTTTCTATAGGCTGATTACAGAAAACAACTAACAGTTGTAGGTTTACTTGTCTCCCTCCCACACATTGAGCAAATACAAAGTTGCTAGATAAACCTGTGAAGAAAACCGAAAGGCATCCAGTTTCTCCACCGTGAAACCCAGGTTTGGGCTATCCCTCTTTCTCTTTATTATTTATTTATTCTTTTTATTTATCTCTGTTTTTTCAAGACAGGGTTTCTCCGTGTGGCCTTGACCCACCCTGTAGACCAGGCTGCAGTCAAATGTCCAGAGATCCACCTACCTCTGCCTCCCAAGTGCTGGGATTAAAGGTGTGCACCACCACCATGTGGCATATTTCTCTCTTTTAAAAGATGGGGTCTTGCTAAATTTCCTAGGCTCTCCGCCCTCTGCCCTCTCCCCTCTGCCCTCTGGCCTCTTGCCTCTGCCTCGCTGGTATTAAGGGTGTGTGACACAGCCTTCTCCACCATCTGGCTCTATCTCAGCTTCTTGAGTAGCTTGGAATTACAGGCGGGAGCATCAGGAGTTTAAGGTCATCTTAAAGAGAACTGAGGCTGACCTGGGACACATGAGCTCCTCAAAAAACAAGGAAAGTAAGTTTGCCAAACAATTTAGTGCTTATAGAATACATGAGTCTTGTAACATCTTTTCAATGTCATGGTGGGCACTCTATTGCCTATATTCTCAGTGTTCCTTAATCAGTCATTTATTGAATGTTGTGGACCCTCTGTGACCTCACTAGAATTCCTTCCTTGCATAGCTGTCGTCTGTACCATGTCAGTGGGATATGGCAAGCATATGGTCTAAGTACTCTGTCTCCACTGCCCTCTGGTCCAGGTGGGGTAAAACAATGCCAATACTAGTAAGAGAGCACAGAAATTAAACATGAAGATTCCTTCTGGTGTTTAATGAATGATGGTGCGTTGGAAGACTGATTTGGTTTTTGCTAGTAAGTGTGCCTAAGGTGGTCCTGAGCAGAGGATGTGTCTGGGTCAAGGGTGGAGCCTTGTTTTGTGTGAAGATTGGGTGGGCTATTTAGGGTGTGTCTGGGGAGGGGGCAGCCTCTGATTCTTATATAATTAGCAGTAACCAGAAAAATTTATTTCTTTCTTCTGCAGTGAGCAAGGTCTGAGATTGGAGATTTCCGACATGCCTTCAAAAAGTGAGTTGCTTGGTTAGGGAACCAAACTATGCCTTCTGTAGCTATTTATCTGATGCTCTCTACTCAGGGATGTCTCTATGGTATTCTGATATATTTATCTACAGATGAGTTGGGCTGCATTCATAGCTATCCCAGGATACAATCTGCCTACAGCTTGGACACGCGCTGCATCTGGGTTTTTGTTTGTTGTTTGTAGGGACATGAGTTCTCATCTCTATTTTTTACCTCTTAAAAGTCGGCTCCTAGGATGGGGAAAGCTCTTGTAAACAGTGTGACTGCTCTTAGCTGCTGCATGGTGAAATGATTGGCAGTGGAACTTTCCCAGAGACTCAAGTACCTACAAATAAATGTGTGGTCACCTTAAAGGGCTTTCGCCCATTGTAGAGGTCTATATGGAATTATTTGCAGGTAAAATTATTATGCTTGGGATTCTATTTGCAGTGATGTATGGAGTAGAGGTGAGCAGGATGTGTGGGTGAGTGAATGGTCAGAGCCAAGTAGCATTCCACATTAGAGTGAATGATCATGAGCAAGGCCTTAGGGTTTAATCTTTAGGACAGAGGGAAGGGGGCTGAGTCAAGAATTAGGGACTCTGGGCTCTTTTATTTTTCTTTTTTCAGGGTTTGGGGTGTTGACAGGGTTTCTCTCTATGTAGTCCTGGCTCTCTTGGAACTCTCTATATAGATCAGGCTGGCCTTATAGAGAACTGCCTGCTGGGATTAAAGGCAAGCACCATTACTCCTGTTTTTAAAAAAAAGTTAATGAGATGGGGCTGGGAATGGGACGTGGTAGCACAGTACTTGCCTAGCTAGCAAGGCTCTAGGACCTGGTCCTCAGTACTGTAAAATAATGTGTAAAAATAAAGCTGGGTGTGGTGTGCCTCCACTACTGAGAGGCAGAGGTAGGCAGATCTCTGACTTGGAGACCAGTCTGGTCTACATAATGGGTTCCTGGTTAGCCAGGGCTACAGTGTGAGTCCCCTTCTGAAGGAAAATAAAATTAGTAAAAATTAAATATATGAAAGGAAAAGAGGTAATAGGTTAAAAAAAAAAAGGTCAAAATTTAAATATTAAGCTAAGACTATGTGGTGCTTGAAATTGTAGCCTTTAACACCTCAACACAACTTTGCTCCTGTTCTTTGGGAAGGGGAACTTGCAGAGTCTGGTTTAATTTCTTCTTGATGAGCCCTGCTTGAGAGCAGAGGGCTCTGGGGTTGACTGTAGCTGGGTCCCTATCTTATGCATGTTCCAACAAGCAAGAGTGGACTTATCTGTTAGAGCCTTTCCCATCAATAGTGGACTCAAGAATCAACAAGGTATATGATTTCCATGCTGAAAATCTGGCTTGGAGTTGTGGGGGCTTAGGACAACAATGATCAATATGGCAGGCCTGGGAGGAGGAGTTCTCTGCAGAGGACACATCTGAGCAGGCTCAAGCCCAGCTCCTCACAGTGTAGCTGGCCATGGGGTTCCAGATAATGATTCTTGGTTGGTGTGCAGGAGAGGAGAAAGGAGAGCTGCCATGGTCTAGGGACCAAGAGAACATGGCCCAGAGGGCTGCCTAATTGGAGCTAAGAGCATCCCAGATGAAACATAGTATGTAATAGTAAGTTGGGTGATGGATAGGAGGTAGATTATAACAGCATGGAGGGTAGGCAGCTGCCACTATGTAGACCAGGTTGGCCTCCAATTCAAGAGATTCACCTGCCCCTGCAAGAATTAAAGCTGTGCAATGCTACACCTAGTCCCTTAAACTTCCGTTTCATAAAGCACGTGGAATGTACACAATTGCTTTTCAGAAACATTGGGAACTTATTTGAGCTACAGGGCAGGGTGTGAGTTGAAACCTAAGACCACACGCTCCCCAGAGTGTTGGCTGACTAAGCCAGCTCAGTCAGTCAACAGGTTCTTCAGGACTAGAACAAGGATTAAAAAGAAAAAAGACAATTAGACAACACTATAACATGACCCCAGCCAGTGCTGAGGCTGAAGCAGGTTTATTTTTCGCAGTTTGCTTTTATACCATTTTAATTACATGCAAGTAATAAGGTCAGTCCTAGGTTAAGGAGCAAGCAAGACAATAGACAAAGTCCTGTGATCACTGTTTCTAAGGGCTTATCAGAATGACCAAGATATCTAAGCCTCCTTCCCTGTCCTAGTCCAAAGTCAAACTCTTGCCTGAATCCTACTTCTTTGTTCTAGTCTTTGTTCTAGATTCCTGCCTGAGCTTCGTGTCTTGGTTGGCCCATTATCAGATTCCTGCCTGACGTCTACTTCTGGTCCAATGTCAAATTCCTGCCAAGTGCCCCAAAAGCTCTCCCACATCTCCCCCCTTTTTATGACATAAACAAGACTGTTTCTGTCTTAGGTTTTTCTGACAAGAATGCTTTCCTTACTCGTGATGGAATATGCATTATCAAAGGCAATGCACTTCTGTCTTAGGTTGGTAAGGCTCTGTGCAGAACTTACCCATCTCTGACTGCCAGACACATTTCATAAGGCAAAAGGACTATCATATATCACAGGTTCAGAATTTAGTAAGACAAAGGGCTGGGTATACATCACAGGGTCACAAGTTCAGCGTAGATTGAAAAACAGCGTTTGCCCTACAGAATCAACTAACCTGGGCTCAGGGGCTCACAGAGACTGAATGGACAATCAAGGAGCCTGAGTATAACTTAGGGCCTCTGCATATATTATGGTTGTGTACCTTGGTCTTCTATGGAACTCCTAACAGTGGGGGGAGGGGTGGTCTTCCACTCTTGCCAGCTTTTAGGACCTTTTCTTCGAACTAGGTTGCCTTGTCCAGCCTTAACATGAGGGGAAGTGCCTAGTCTTAATGCAATTTGTTATGCTGTGTTTGGTTGAGGAGTAGGGGGTGGGGGAAACAGAGGGACTGCAGTCTGGAGGTAATATGAGAGAATAATAAGTAAATTAGAGGGGCTGGAGAGATGGCTGAGCAGTTAAGGGCACTGGTTGCTCTTCCAGAGGTCCTGAGTTCAATTCCCAGCAACCACATGGTCGCTCACAACCATCTGTAATAGAGATCCAATGCCCTCTTCTGGTGTGTCTGAAGATAGCTACAGTGTGCTCATATACATAGAATAAATAAATAAATCATTTTTACAAAAAGTAAATTTGAAGAAAAGTTTGCAGGCTTTGGAAACAAACTTACTCTTGTAAGGTATGGAGATTTAATAACAATGTATAACAATGTGGCTCCTTAATAACAAAGTGATTCCTGTTTGGTGTCACAAGCTGAACCCTGTCTTCTTCAACAAGTACTCTTAACTGCTAAGCTATCTTTCTAGCCACTCATACTGAATGATTTTAACGTCTCCAATTTGTAAGTATTCCAGTGTAGGCTTCTATTGTAGTTCCTTTGTCCTAGGCACCTGAGTCTTATATTTGATTTGTAACGTTTTCAAGTCTAGGGCCCCTTAATTAGTTAGGAAAAAGAGAACTTGGGAAGGTTCCACACTGTGTAGATGGGCTGTTGAACTTTAACCTGGCTTTAATTAATTTTGTGTGTGTGTGTGTGTGTGTGTGTGTGTGTGTGTGTGTATGCATGAGTGTAAGTGCCTATGAGAGCTGAGGTATCATCAGATCCCCTTGGAGCTGGAGTTCAGGCAGCTGCACTTGTGAGCCACCTGAACTGAGTAATGGGAATTGAACTCTGTCTGGTCTTCTGTAACAGCTGAGCCATCGCTCCAGCCCCACCTACACCATAACACTTAAATGGTTGGTTATCAGGTTAATGTGAATTGGTACATCCTCAATTACTAACATAAATGGGTGTCATTAGAATCTTTCTGTGTAGAGTATACAATTTTGTTAGGCAGAAGAAATTCTTTCCTATTTTAGTGACTATAAATAAATTCAATTATCCCTCATCAATTTAAAGTTGGATCTTTAAACTTTTATGGGTAGAAATGAGGTGGAGCTTCACTTTAAGAAAACAAACTTTATAAATCAGTCAACAAACAAGCCTTTCTCTGGATGCTACTGATGTTTGATGCATTTCTGTTTCCATATTTTTTTCTGGCTCTCCAGAAAAAGAAGAAAATTGTAGCAAAGCAAGAACGGGATGTAAAAAAGGAAAATCAAAGCCGAGACATAAATTTACCAAAGATGAAGTGGAGAGACTTAAACAAGAATTTAAATGCACCCCTTATCCAGATTTCACGACCCGAGATGAGCTGGCACAGCAGTTTCAATGTGAGGTGTGCGTGATTGGGGTAAGTTAGGTATCTGAAGCTTTTTGTGAAGATGTCCTTTTGTGAAGCCATTTGGAAAATGCAGAGTCATGAGACAGCTGACTGTGGTGGGCAGTGGTAACATGTCTGTTTTCATCTGTTAATGTGACTGAGCATATTATACACAGCTTATGGGAAACATCCTATTATGAGGAAAGTCTGGAAGCAGAGACACATTTAAGGAGCTATTGTCATGGGACTGGAGAAATAGATGCCTTAAGAGCTCTGGCTCCTCTTCCAGATATCTGGGTTTGATGATACCTCTGTAACTCCAGTTCCAGGGCATCTGACACCCTTTTCTGGCCTTTACACACACATGGTACACAGACATACATGCAGGCAAAATACCATACACAAACAATAAATTTTTTTTTTAAAAAAATTAGGCCACATTGACTTGGGCCCTGTGCGAATCAGGCAGATCGAATCTGAGTTTGAGGCCAATCTGGTTTACAGAGCAAGTTTTAGTATAGCCAGGGCTATAAGGAGAAACCCTGTCTCCAAAACAACCACTGCAAAAAAATTATAGTTATTACCCAGGGTGGCAACTGCGGTGTTTCATACTGGATATTTGCTGTGGGTAGAACATTTTATTTTTGGTTGTGAGCCTAGCCTTTATCACCTGAGCCATCTCTCCAGTCCGGGCAGAACATTTTAATGTTGCAATGTTGAACGTTTGGAAGGTTTGCTGAGGTGTTAGGTATAAATGAGGGAAGGGTAGACAAAGATTGCCCTGAAAAAAAGAAATAAATGCAAGAGTGGAATTGGCTCTATACAGAGGCACCATGGGGGACTATTGACTGGCTTGATCTTATGTAGATCTTGGGTAGGTAGTCACAGCACT
This sequence comes from Rhynchomys soricoides, assembly GCA_019843965.1. Lineage (NCBI taxonomy): Eukaryota > Metazoa > Chordata > Mammalia > Rodentia > Muridae > Rhynchomys > Rhynchomys soricoides. The sequence continues at coordinate 2,136,139 of JADRCH010000236.1, forward strand.
CTGTGATTATTGTTGTTAACCAAGGCTATTGTTTGCTTGAAGTGAGCTCATGAGGACAAAGCTGTGTCTTGCCTAGAAGACTTTGCAAATACTCTGTCCTTCCTCCGTGATGTCCCTGAGCCTTGCAGGGGTTTGTCTGTATAGATGTCTCTGTAGTGAGGGTGGAACACTCACAAGACCAATGCCTTGATGATATGTAATATCTGCATTAACGACTGTTTCTTTGACCAAGGTTGAACGCAGCACAAATTAAGTACTTAGAGGTAGTTTGACAACATGACCATTTGGTAAAATGAGTAGCTTCCCTACTAGTTGCCCTAAACTCTGAATCTTCCTGCCTCAGCTTTCCAAGTGCTAGGATTACAGGTGTGTACCATCAAGCTTGTTTTATTTAGAGACAGAATCTCACTTGGTAGCCCTGACCATCCTGGAACTCACTTTGCAGACCTTGAACTCACAGAGAGATCTTCCTGCCTCTGCTTCCTGAGTGCTGGAATTAAATGTGTGTGCCCTCATGCCTGGCCTCCATCTTAAAAAAACCATTTTTTGGACAATAATTTTCATGTAGAATTGTTTTAAGGAGGCTTTAAGGAAGTGAAGCCCAGATGTGCTTAGGGCCGAATAAAATACCTACCAAGGCATGGAAAAGTCTTGCCAAATTTTTCATCTTTAAATGTAACACAATACAGTTGGTAATACATTGAATCTTGGTTGGGGGCAGCCTGGTGGAGCATCTAGGAAGTGTCAAGGGACAGTTCCTGTGTGTTCTGTCAGGTTAGAGTAGGGTTAGCTGGGGCTGGCTTCCATGCCTAAACATGGAAGCAGTGCTAGGGACTGATGGGAGGGTGCACACTTCACAACCTCCATGGAAATGTGAAGGCCTAGGAAAGGCTGAGTCTAAGTGACTGTAAAACTGACTGTGTGGCCAGGAATGGTGGCAAACACCTTTATTCCTAGTACTCTGTAGGAGATCTCTGAGTTTGAGGCCCACCCATAGTGAGTTCCAGGACAGCCAGAGCTATATAGTAGAGAGACCCTGTATCATCAATCAAATAAACAAATAAAACAAGTGAAAGAGTGAAGCATTGTGGGGCCACTGCTAGGAAGCAGCTTTGATTATCAATTTCCCTTTTATCTTTTAGAACTGGTTTCAGAATAAAAGATCCAGGTTATCACCAGAATTGAAAGACAAAATTTCTTCCATCAGAAGAATGCGAAAGTGCCAAGACTACATGCTTACAGGTCACCAGGATAAGCAGGTACAAGCTTCCAATCTCAACCCTGGGCAAATCTCTTACACCCTAGTGGCACCAGGTAAGTGCCCCTCAGTGGCTCCACATTATCTGAGGGATGCCTCACACAGATCTCTATTTTGGGTCTCTATTTTGTACAGACCGAGGAAGCTTCTGGTGAACAGTATGGCTCATGTGACTCTGTGGTCCAAAGCATTGGAACGAGATCAAGTGGCACTGTGGAGTATCTAGGAGCCACTGGAAGTGGATCTTCTTCCAACTTCAGACCAATGAACTTTACTCTTCCCCCTGTGTCTGAGCAGTATTATATGGGTGACCAGCAGGAGACACAGGAAAGCCAATATTCCACATCCTCTCTTGCTGACTATGTTCCTTGTATACAGGGGCAAAGAGAGATGGATTGTAACTATTCCCCAATGTTCCCAGGACAGCAGCAAAATAGCTGGGGACATCAGCAACAACTGCAGCATCCTCAGAGCTACCAAGAGAGGGTTGTTGTGCACCTGAGCCATAGAGACTTAGGGCAGCAGGATCAATTTGACCCAATTAATGGGCACGCAGCGGGCTCTCAGATATTCCAGTCAGTGTTCCACCAAATGCCTCTTTGGCTACATGGGCAGCAAGGGACTGCTGACAGATGTACTCTTCAGGAGAGCAGTCCTGTCAAAACACACCCAGTGCCCTGGGACCAGTCCACAATTCACAAGCTGCAGGAATTTAGAAAGCAGCATGGGGGCTAAGGCAGAGTCCAGGAGTCTTAAAAGCTTCTGAAAAACTGTAAGACTCAACAAAGATCCAGGGGTCCCATAAATGGTTTAGGAACAGGAAGGTTTTTAAGTATGAGTTGTGACCTTGCCCTAGCTACAAGCTTTTTTTTTTCTTCCCAAAACTGTCAGGCATATCAATGCTTTTAACTTCTATGCTCTTCTAGGACCCCTTGCAGGTAGCATGCTGCTGCCCAAGGTAAAAAAAAAAAACCCACAGGGCCAGCTCTTCAAACCCAGCAAGAGCATCAGGGCCCCGGTAGCCAGTGGCAGCCCATGTGACTTTGATCTTCTTAGTGACTCCACATTAGGAATCTGAGGGAGGTCTAACATCATGTTCCCCAGAGAATTGAGCTGCTGGGTCCCTTAAGGTTCTTAGAGGTTCTAGAGAAAGACATGAAAAGGTAGAGGGGATGTATTCAGAGCATGTGACTACACATTGTATACGAGTGTTAAGAAATGAACAAAGAATGAATAAAAGATATTTTTAAAAAAAATGACTCCCAAACTTGTATGTAGATTTTTTTTTTTTTTTTCTGGAGAGTGGGGTGTGTCACCAGGCTAGTCCCAGTACTCAACAGCCAGAGGCAGAGGGATCTACAGAGTCCCAGCCCCTTGCTAAATCATTTACAAAAAGAGTGGGTGTGTCATTGCCTGGTTTAAGGATCTTCAGTTTCCATAAGTAATTTCCCAAGGATTTCCACCAACTCACACTTGATCCATCTGGATTCCAGGTTTCTTGAATTCAACTGGTTAGACAGGAGCTGTTGTGCAGCAGAAGCTAACGGAATTTCTGAAGCTTACTCACATCAAAGCATTTTGTAGGGAAGTCTGCTCACTGCCTCTCCTGTTATTTATTGTGGAGGGGTCGGGGCTGCATGCCTGCATTCATGGGGGTCAAAGGACAATTTCTGCAAGAGTGTGCTTCCGCTGTGGGTTTTGAACATCAAACCAAGAGAGGGTCTTTAGGGCAAGTGGCTGAGCCATCTTTCTTTGTTTTCCTTATGGGATTGCAACGGTGTCGCTCACCCCCTTGTGTATACATTCACACATAGTTTTCCACACATAGTTTTCCTCACTAAGTGATTTAGCAAGGGGACTGGAGAGATGGCTCAGTTTTTGAGAGCACTTATTGCTTTTGCAGAGGACCAAGATACAGTTCCCAGCACCCACATGGTGGCTTACAACTTTCTGTAACTCTAGGGAATTCAATGTCTTCTGACTTTTGAGGGTACCATGTACACATGTGGTTGGTGCACAGGGATACACTCCTGTTAGTGTTAGCCTTTGAGCAAAGCAGAACGACGCCCATATTAATGCACCTGCAAAGTGGCTTTGTTTTTATTTTCAGGAAAAAACTTTAGTAGATCCAGCTGAGCTTGACCAGAGGTATTTCTGACCTATTACTATAATCATTTATACATGAGCTAAACATGCTCAAATAAGTCTATTCTGGGTTGTTCTTAAGTTGTGATGTTAAACAGAGCATGCTCAGGAGTGCACCAACCCCTGTGAGCATTTGTAGGCTCCCTGGGTAAAATCTCCCAGCTGCCTTTGTTCCAGGAGAGCACTGCTTTGAAAATAACTCTTGGGGCTGGAGAGATGGCTCAGCAGTTAAGAGCACTGACTGCTCTTCCGGAGGACCTGAGTTCAAATCCCAGCAACCTTATGGTGGCTCATAGCCATTTGTAATGAGAGCTGATGCCCTCTTCTGGTGTGTCTGAAGACAGCTATTATATAAAGAATGGATAGATAAGTCTTTGGACCGGATCGAGAAGGAAATAAAACTCTTGTGCTGTCTTCTCCAACTCTTAAATGCTGATTATGCTAGTTTAGTCTTTGCACCCATAAAGATGTGAGTTCATTGTGTTGAGTGGCCAACAACATACAGAGCAGCATTTAAAGAAAACGGAAACAAAGCAGAGTTTAATGTCGCTCTGAATCTGCTCCTCCAATGGGCACTGCTGCTTGGGGAAGCAGAATGTGGAAGTTGACTACACTTACCTCATATGGATGCTGAGCTGTAGGGAAGCACTGTGGCACTGGAGTGGAAAAGAGTAGATGTGGGAAAGCCAGAATTAGGTCCCCAGGCCTTCAAGGAGGCTGGGGTGTGGGGTTCTCAGACTCTTGGACATCCAGGTGCCACTGGGAGTCAAGGAAGAGCAGAGAACAGAGTTAGGGGCCTGCGAGCTAGGAACAGTGTCTACCCTGGCAGGGGGCGGGAGGGGGGAGCTCTGGCTTGTCCTGTGGGTGATTGTCCTTAGCTTGGTAGAGGTAGGCTTGGAGGCAGTTGTGGCTGGGAGTGCAGAAAGGCCTTCTATGGGAGAATTAGGCTGCAGCTCTGTAGGTGAAGGCCTTCTTCATGGCTCGGGAATCTTGATGAAAAGAGACAGATCATGATTCTAAACAGTTTGTTATGGCAGAAAATGGGTGCATAAATCCATACACCACTTCTCAAGGTGGGCCTGAGATTAAATACCTTTTGCAGGGAGGAATGTCTGGGAAGGGAAGCTTATTGGCTAGACCTCCTAGCCTCAAGGTAGCGTATTAGCATGGAGAACTCTGTTTTGGGTCTACATGACCTTAGGACACCGATCTTTTATGTGAGGAGCATGGCACATGTTCCAAGTCAGGAATCTGGCAGGGAGCTGGGAGTCATCTAAGCCTCAGGTGTGTGCCCACCTCAGGTCTCCACCCGCTCTTCCTGGCAAGATTTTACGTCCCAAACAGTGTACAAACAGATACCTCAGGAAGGTGAGCCCTCTCCCCATCCACCGACTCTGTAGATAAGTGACCTGTCTTTTCCTGTTCCTGTTGTGCTTTCCGGTCAGTGCCATCACACAGATTTGGACAAGCTGAAGAGGCAACTAAAGCCTCCTGGCCAGAGCTATTCTCTGGTGTTGGCTGAAGGTTCCTCTGGCCCGTCTAAATCCCGAGAGCCTGCAATAGACATTGGCAAAGACTTTCTACCTACTTCTTCTTAAAACAAAAATACTGTAATGCAGCAGCCACTTAAAAGCCACAGGTCGGCTGCCAGTTCTTAAATCCAAGGGAAGGCTTAGGGTTTTGGACCTCTGTGTAATCCCCCAAAGCCAATAGGCCAAGGGAATGTTCCCATTGGACAAAAACTTCTCCTCTTTTCTGTCATGGGCAACTTGTCATTGCATAAAAATTACCCCCATGCCAGGGAGATATGTGCCCTACTAAAATACCATGGAATAAAAATAGCCAAAAACTAAGCCTTCTTGTTTTAGGAGGAAGCCCTTCAGATAGTGCCATGCATGGCCAATGACAATATTTACAGCCCAGACTCGTGGACCCAAGTAGCCTCTCTCATCAGAGACAGAGATACCCAAGAAGGAAAAACCCCCTCCCGTGATTTTTTGCTGAACTTACCTGCAATTCGGCATTGCATAGGGCCATCTAAAATAGGACAGGCTGATAGCAATACAACCCCTGAGCCCCCGCAGTCAGATGAGCCCAAAGATCAAGGTTCTAAAGAACACCCTATTTCAGATCTTACAGCTCTTACCCAACTAATAAGAGAAATAAAATCCATCTAACCACCCCTGCCTCCTTATCCCTCGGAGGAAACTCTATAAACCCGTTGCTCCTCCTGCCCCTCCCTCTCTCACCCAAGGACAGGGCTCCTTAAAAAAAAACAAATGCTCTTCCATCAGGCCTTTCTTCCTACTCCACCTTCCCCCACCCAATCAGAGAGAGATATCTCCCCTCCGCCCTCCCAAGCCACAAAAGCAAAAGACCTACAAAAACCTTTAGACAACCCCCGCTCCCAAACTCCATAGTCCCCTACCCCTGACCATCTACCACCCAACAACTTTGTAAGTTTTGTGACTCCCTTGCAAAAACAAACCCCACCTCCCATGCAACTCAGGACTCTGAAATGGAACTAGAATCCCAAAACACTTGAACATTTCCCGTTAATAATAACCCCAATTGAACTAAACCACTCAACTGGTACCCATCCCAAGCTTCAGACTTAAAAGAACTCAGGCAGGAAGTGAAGAAAAATGGCATCCATGCACCCTGGACAAAATCTCCTACAGAGCCATATTGCCAACCTAAACACTCCTCAAGATTGGAGATATTTGCCACTCCTCCCTGTCCTGCCCAATGTTTTTAGAGTGGGAGACGTTATTTCAAGATGAATGTCATCAACAGGTCAGGCAAAATTAGGACCAAGGCAGCACCAACACCCACCCCATGGGGTTTGGATGAACTCTTTGGCCAGGAAGACTTTTCCACTGGAGCACAGCAGCCAATGCAGCCAGCAGGGTATTATGAACAGGTCGGCCTTTGTGCAACTCAAGCTAGGGACAGGCTCACCCCACCTTCAGGTTCACAAGACCCTGCCTCCTCCCTCTTGTCAAAAGCCAGGAGAATCCCTATCTGATTTTATTCTCAGAACTAGAACAAGCCTAGAAAGAAAAATCCCCAACCCTATAGTCAGAGATCTCCTTCTTAAAACCATTGTATGGAAAGGCATGTGTCTTAGTCAGGGTTGCTATTCCTGCACAAACATCATGACCACAAAGCAAGTTGGGCAGGAAAGGGTTTATTGAGCTTACACTTCCGTGCTGCTGTTCATCACGAAAGGACGTCAGGACTGGAACTCAAGCAGTTCAGGGATCAGGACCTGATGCAGAGGTCATGGAGGGATCTTCCTTACTGGCTTGCTCTCTTATAGAGCCCAAGACCACTAGTCCACAGACGGTAACACCCACAAGGGGCCCTTGATCACTAATTGAGAAAATGCCTTACAGCTGGATCTCATGGAGGCATTTTCTCAACTGAAATTCCTTTCTCTGTGATAACTACAGCTTGTGTCAAGTTGACACACAACCAGCCAGTACAGCATGACTTCTGAATCTAGACTATCCTGTCAGGGTCTCCAGGAGGAGCACCACGATAGGTGACTGTGGCAACCCAAGATCTAGGAACCACACCACACCAGATTACACCTGTGGCTCAGGCATTTGTGGTAGCAGTAAAAACAGAAGGAATCTGCTTCAAATGTGGAGAGACAGGACATTGGCGGAATGAATGCCCACAAAACTCCCTCCCCATAACAGATTCTAATTCCCCTAAGAAAATTTGTACCTGATGCAGGAAGGTTTCAGTTGGAAGAGATATTGTACCTCTGTATATGATAAGGATGGTAAGCCACTAGAGCCTTTAAACTTTAGAGGGGGCAGCCCTCAGCCAGGACAGCAAGAGGGACAGCCACTCCCATAGAAGCCTTATGGGTGTCCAGAATCTCAGAAGGCTCCTACCCAAAATTAACCATTAAAATAGATAATAAACCATTCAAGTGCCTTGTTGATACTGGAGCAGATTAGACAATTTTAAGACAACAAGAGATCTCATGTGACTAGCAACTGATCCCTGGGCCCCAGCCCTAGGCATAGGGATACCTCTCACACATTCATCATCAAACAGGCCTACAGGTAGGAGGACCCAGATGAAGATACCGGCCTTACACCCCTCCCCCCCCCCCCGGTAGCTCAAGTAGCCACCAATCTTCTAGGGAGAGATATCTTACAAGCTCTAGAGGTAGTGCTTACCACCCAACCAGAAAGAGACCACATTAAGATAGTGGACATTACCTATAAAGAAAGTTATACTCAAGGAGACCCTAAAACTTTTCCAAATCACCCAATTCTAGGAGTGACTGTTAGATTTGATACTCCCTGCCTTGATTGGCTCACCAATGAAGCCACCTGGGTCCCACAGTGGCCTCTATCAGGAGAGAAGCTTAGAGCCCTCACACAGCTGGTAGAAGAACAGCGTCTGCTAACACAGCAGCCCCTCCCGCAGTCCATGGAACGCTCCTGTGTTAGCTATAAAAAGGAGCTCTGGGGGATGGAGACTATTGCAATTTAACAAAACCATGTGAGTCTGGGGCTCCCCACAAAGAGGGCTGCCCCACATCTCAACTATCCCTGCCAATGTCTCCCTATTAGCAATAGACGTAAAAGACTGTGTTTTTCCATCCCTCCCTCTCCACCCTCGAGACTTCGAACGCTTTGTGTTCTCAGTAACCCCCATTAACAACTTTGGTCCAGCCTCACAATATGAATAGACTGTCCTCCCACAGGGAATGGCTAACAGTCCAACCATTTGTCAGGAGGCTATGGCCACTACATTAAAACCTTATTTCGATAAAGGACTCAATTTATACCACTATATGGATGATATATTAATATGGGGAGACTCTTCCACCTCCAGCTAATACCTTCCCTATCTGCCCTAGAATTCAAAACAGCCCCTCACAAAATCCAACTTATTTTTCCCATTGCGTTTTTTAAGAACAGAGATCTTCCTTACCTCAATATGCCCCTTCAAGCCTACCCTTTCCTTCCCTCAAAAATCAACTCTTACCTCCCTCCAGAGCTTTTTAGGCAACCTTAATTGGCTTTGACCCTGGCTCCCACTTCCCACAAGCACCCTCCAACCCCTCTTTAACCTCCTCTCCAAGAACACTGTCCCCTGAAGCAACCCAAGCTTTAAATTCTGTCAATGCAGCCCTAAAAGATATGGCTCTTGCTAGATAGGATCCAACAATGTCCATACAGCTCCTTATCTTTAATTCCTCCCCTGCATATGTGGGAGCCCTTTACCAACCCCAGGGGATGCTAGAATGGCTCCACACTCCAATGGGTGGCACACCCTAAATTTTAAATGAGGTGGATGCATTCACTTGTATGATTAAAAATGGCAGGGACAGAGCCCTACAAACCCTAGGAAAAGAACTTGACATTCTTGTCACCCTCTCTCCCTCTCCCATATTCAGTGGCTAGTCTAAAATCACTCCCACTTTGCTATTAGCTTAATAGGATTCCCAGGACTAATTGACAACCATTATCCTGATGAAAAATGGGCCTCTGCCCTCCCTCTGTTGCAATGGCTGCCCCCAAACTATTTTCAAAAGGGCCCATAGTGGGAGCCCCCTCTGTATATACCAATGGGGGAAAGAGGGGTGCTGCAGCAGTAATATACAACTGTTCTGAGGATGTATTCCCCGATTCAGAGAGCTGCCTCATCATTCCCCCCAATATAAAGAATTATATACCATCTATCTAGCTCTAAAAGAAGTCAAGGGCCCTCTTAGCCTCTTTTCAGACAGTGTATATGCTGTCGATTTGCTCCTCTGGCTGTCAAGATCCTTCGCACGCCCGCGCACACGCACACACACAAATACAAAGGGGTTTCGTGCCCACTTTCACTACATCCCCTTCGCTCAACTCCAAAAGATAACAAAAACACTCTTGTGCACCCCTTACTCCCACCCCAGCTTTACAAAACAATGGGCACCAATTGCAGAGGCCTCAAGTCCAATGCCTTATGGCAAATTGATGTCACCCGTATTCCCCAATTCAGTAGACAGAAATATGTTTTTGTCACCACAGATACATACTTGTGCCGGACAGTGGTGGTGCACACCTTTAATCCCAACACTTGGGAGGCAGAGGCAGGTGGATTTCTGAGTTCGAGGCCAGCCTGGTCTACAGAGTGAGTTCCAGGACAGCCAGGGCTACACAGAGAAACCCTGTCTTAAAGAACAACAACAACAACAAAACCAGATACATACTTGCATTTTATATGGGCTACAGCCCAAACAAGTTAAACTCAAAAAAAGGTTAATTCACCATATCCTCTCCACCTTTGCCATCATGGCCATTCCTCAACAGATAAAAACTGATAATGGCCCTGCCTTCACTAGCTCTCAATTTAAAACCTTCTGCACATATTGGGAAATTGCCCACCATACAGGGATTCCTCACAACCCTCAGGGCCAAGGAATAATAGAACACATTAAACCCTAAAAACCCAACTTCTAAAACAAAAGACAACCACCCATCCCCCTAATGTACAATTAATGATGGTTCCAACTACACTAAACATATTCAACATCTACAAAGGCTCCAGACACCCTCCTATCTCCCTCCATTGGCACACACCAAAATTAACACACACACACACACACACACACACACACGCACATCCTAGTGCAATGGCATGATCCTTTGGATGGAATTTGGAAGGGACCAGACCCTCTCCTTACAACTGGGAGCGGTTTCACTTGTATTTATCACAGGACCAGCCTAAGACTATCTGAGTTCCTGCCACCCCACCAACCAAGAAGATAGCCCGAGTTTCGATGGCAGATCAAGAACAGAGGAAGAGGAGAAGGCAGAAGAAACACCACATCCAGAGGGACAGGAAGATCTCTTAGAAGGACATCCATGACCTGGTGACTGCTGCTCAGGCCAGGTGCCCTTCACAAGCTCCCCCCTCTCTCCTCTATTCTCATGGCTGTTTTGTCATTCTTTATACTAACTCTGCTACTGCCCAGCCTCTCTCTAGCCTTCCGAACACCTACCACTGGAGAGTCGTCACTACAGAAACCTACAATGGACACAGCAAAATTATAGGAATCCAGGATTACCCACTTGAAGGATGTCAGACCAGGATTGAGATCCCCCCACCCCCAGCCCTTTTCTCTGCTTTTCTTACTGAATCCCAGGTGAATGTCTCCAGGAGGTCTCCACATATGGAGGCTGCAGATATTGGAGCTACAGAATGGAATCCACCAGTCGCGGTGGTACCATGCTTGCCAACCTTAAAACTTATTTTCAGCTTTCCATTAGCTATCCATGGGATGGACATGGGCAAGCCGGAGCCATAGGTAGACTTTACCCTAACGGCTATGCCAAATACCCCATAGATGACCTACATGTCTCCCACAAGCTTGTTCCTACCTCCAAACCAGTCTTCACTCGCGTTAATATTCTCCAACAGGAAAATCAGTCTCAGAAGGAACTCCAAGCTACCCTCTCCTGGCTACAGTACATCCAACATGCAGCTGACCTCCTTCCCTTGACACCCCCCCCCCCCCAGTCCTCCCAGTGCTTTTTCTGTGCTTGTCTCTCCCAACCATTATTAGCAGCTGTGCCCATTAACGTTTCCCTTCACGACTTCCATGGACCCTTACCCATAAGGAAAGCACAAGACATTCATCTCTTCAACCTACCCTACCTCCCTTGCCTTGTCCTCCTTGAAACCCCATCTTACATGTACCCATGACATCACCATCACCAAATCAGTGTGTGTTAACCCTCCTGCTCTTCTCTGGTGCAAAGGCATTACCAGTACCTGTATTAACCCCCTTTCCAAGGCCCTTGCATGGCCATGATACTTGTTCCCCAGGTTTATCCCTATGAATCTGAAGAACTCACCTTGCAGATGGGAGGAAGCCGAAAGAAAGAGATCTTCATCCCTCTGCCCATTGGACTGAGCCTCGCTGTCTCACTGGGTGAGACAGGAACCACTGAAGCAGCCCTTGTCCAAACACAACATGTGGCCAGTGACTTCCAGGACAAGCTGGACCAGGCAATGGCCTCCACTGCAGACAGCCTTGAGTCTCTTCAATGCCAGATAACCTCCTTAGCAGGAGTTGTTCTCCAAAACTCCTGGACTTACTGACTGCTGAACAGGGAAGAACTTGGGTTTTGCTGGGGGAGGAACGTTGTTTCTATGTCAGTGAATCTGGGCTGACAGAACAAGATATACAGATGCTCAAAGAACTCCAGGGGAACCTCCAGGCACGCTATACTCCCCACACCCCTACCCCTTGGTACTCTAACCCCTTGGTAGTTTGGCTTCTTCCCCTCCTTGGCCCCATACTAGCCTTGCTTCTCTTGGCACCCTGCCTCATTCAGTTTCTAAAGCCTCAGATGAGTAGCATTGCAAAGATCACTACCAATCAGGTCTTGGTTCCGTATCAAATTGTTCCCAGAATAGGAGACAGTTATTTAGATGACACCTCTCCTTTGTAAAAAGAAAAGGGAAGGGGTAGGGGATTGTGGGGAGGTGGACCATGAGAGGAAGCCTGGTAAGGTCGAGCTAAGGCTTGAAGCCCCAGGGACCTTGAGGGACGGTGGGAGCCTTGCCTGCTCCTGGCACCAGGCTCCTGTCACATAGCCACAGCCACTCCCTACCCCATAGAGAGAATTGTGGCCATCAGTCATGTAGGGTCAGCACCCCGAGCCCTTCCACACGAAGACGAGGCATCCCTAACATCTCAGACCAAGCCAATAGGAAGCATCTACTGTCAGACCCCAACCCACCCCAAAACTGTATAGAAGACCCTCTCCAGAAGGAATAAAGGTGTGTGAGAATTGTCTGAGAGCATCTGTCCTAAAAGCTGAAGCACTGCCTGGGAAGAGAACTGCTCTCCTGAAGCTTTCACCACCAGAAGCTCCTCTACACTCCCCTCACTGGCTAGCCAGCCACTCCCACCCTCTGCCAGCTCAGCCCTGCTCTGCTCAGCAGCACAGCCAGTGCAGTGTCTCACAGCAACAGCAGCTGCGGGGGCAGGGGCACTAGAGCAGCAGAGGAGACGGCAGCAGCAGCAGCAACAGCAGCAGCAGCAGAGGTGGCGGAGGCACTTCTCCCTCCCTGCTTGTGACCTTTTCCCTTCACTTGAACCCTCCCACCTGGCCATACCAGAGACCTTGGATAGCCTGCAGTACACAGATGTGCAAATTAACTGGTTCCAGCTTAATTAGTTTTTAAAAAGAGACCCCAATTAACTAGAGGAAGAGTGCTTGTTGACTTATCACCAAAATAAACAACCTAAAAATCTAAACCATATGTTTTGAGTCATAGAAATTGTCTTTGTGCTTGTGTGCGTGCGTGTGTATGGGAGTTTTGCTTGCATATGTCTGTACCTCATGTGTATTGCTTAAGGAGGTCAGAAGAAGGTGCCAGAGCCTTTTGGAACTGGAGTTACAATGGTTTATAGACGTCATGTGGGTCCTGGAGATTGAACCTGGGTCCTTCAGAAGAGCAGTCAAGCGCCCTTAATAGCTGAACAATCTTTTTGGCCCCCTTTCTTTTTGAAACGAAGTCTCAAGTGTCCTTGGCTAGCTCCAAACTCCCTATGTATCAAACTTATTATGTAGCTGATGATGACCTTGAATTTCTGATCCTTCTGCCTTGGCTCCTTTGTGTTAGTGTGCACCTTTATATGCGGTCCATGCAGTGCTGTGGGTTGAATTGAGGACATTGTGTATAGCAGAAAAGCAATACTAACGGAGCTACATCCCTAGCACACAGAAAGTGTTTTCTTCTTTCTTTCTCCTCCTCCTCCTCCTCCTCCTCCTCCTCCTCCTCCTCCTCCTCTTCTTCTTCTTCTTCTTCTTCTTCTTCCTTTTTTCGAGACAGGGTTTCTCTGTGTAACCTTAGCTGCTGTCCTTGAACCTGCTCTGTGGACCAGGCTGGCCTCAAATTTGCAAAGATTGAGAAAACTAGGGGAACTCCATGCCTGGCTTCAAATTGGCAATCCAGGAGACTAGACCTAAGAACCAGACAAGTCCAGGAGACTAGACCCAAGAACTGGACAAGTCCAGGCAAGTCAATTACTAGAAAAAGAACCCAGACTCCAGCCCCCAATGCCCCCTCCCCAATAATGGTTCTGGAATACCAGAATCCCTTTTAAATCAGGTCTGCAAGCTCACTTGGTTGTCTATCTTGGTAATGGGAGATCCCAGCATGCAGGACTTCTGCAGAATAAAACACTCTTTGTGTTTACATACTTTTTGAGTCTGGGGTATCATTTTTTGATGAATCATGGACCCTTACAAGATCCACTTGCCTCTGTTCCTAAGAGCCTGGAGTAAAGGCCTGTGCCACCACCGCCTGGCATGTGTGGTTTCTTAATGGCCATTTGGCCCTGTTGTTTTGGGCTCTCAGCAAGGCCAAACAGTGAGGAGTGCTTAGTTGAACAAGGTTGCTTCTATCCCGAGGGGCCAGGAATTGAAAGAGCGAGAGGAAAGGGCAGGGCACTAACAGTTCTTTCAAAGTGTACCCTTGGTAGCCTTCCCCCAGCTAGTCCCCACCTCATAAAAGTTCCTTTATCTCCCAGAAGCAACACAGGAGGGCTCTGCTTGCTGCCTGAAGCTTATTCTGTAGGTAACCTGTATTAGTCATGGTTCTCTAAAGTCACAGAATTTATGGGTAGTCTCTATATAATAAGGGAATTTGTTGATGACTTACAGTCTGTAGTCCAACTCCCCAACAATGGTCAGCAGCAGCTGTGAATGAAGTCCAAGGATCTATCAGTTGCTCAGTCCCACAAGGCAGGCAGGCGAAGAAGAGTGAATCTTCCTTCTTCCAACGACCTTACATAGGTTTCCAGCAGAGGGTGTGGGCCAGTCTGGTGTGTACCACCAAGCCTGGATCTGGGACTCGCTTTGTCCCAGATGACCTTGAACTCAGAGATCTCCTTACCTTAGTCTCCTGGGATTCATAGCCACTATGCCTCAAGATCTCCATGTCAAAAACCAGGTCAGAAACTTAAATCTTCCAGCCTCAAGATCTGGATCACAGGTGAGCCTTCCAATCCTGGATTGTAGTTCACTCCAGATATTGTCAAGTTGACAACCAGGAACAGCCACAGTATAGCCTATACTCCCTTGGCATGCTCTGTGTCCATGCTTGCAGTATACTGGTTGGAAAGCAGACCAGAAAGAATCTCGTCTGAGTGAGCCAGCCCCCTCCATTAGACTGCGTCCTAATTCCCCCTCCCAATAGCACCACAAGCACCACATCATTAGCTTATAGCCTTTGAGATCTAAAGTATAATGCTTATCTTTTTATAATGCCTTTTTTTTTTCCCCCCTGTTCAGTATGTAGTTCTGACTGTCCTGGAACTCACTATGTAGACCAGGCTGGCCTTGAGATCCACCAGCCTCTGCCTCCCAGATTCTGGGGTTAAAGGCATGTGCCACCACTGCCTGCCTATTTCTAAGATTCTTGACCAGGTAGATCTTTAGATTTTGAGCCAGAGAGATTGACAGACAGGCTGAAACATTTTGTTTAGAAGATGGATTATGGAGGGTGGTGGTGGTATACATCTTTAATCCCAGAACTCAGGAGGCAGAGGCAGGCGGATCTCTGAGTTTGAGCCCAGCCTGGTCTACAGAACCCAGGACAGCCAGGGCTACACAGAGAAACCCTATCTCAAAACAGACAAACAAACAAACAAAACAAAAAGGAGGAAGAGGAGGAAGGAGAGAAGGAAGAGGAAGGAGAGGAGGAGAAATAGGAAGAGAAAGAGGAGGATGAAGATTCTATGCCCTTCAAATGCCACATCAACTAGAAAAGGCTGATGGCGAATGTATTTCTGGGACCGTTGAGAGAGAGATTCAAAGACTTCATTCCACGATAGCTCATTAACTTATAAGTGGGACTTATGGCTTTAAGTTTTTGCCCTGTAAGTTGTGAGGACCAGGGTTCAAATTCCTATATCTCTTATACAAAAACTGGCAGGTATGCTAGCTGCTTGTAATCCCAGCACTCGGGAGATAGAGACAAACCCCTGGTGCGGGCTGCTAGCTAGACTGTAATTCACTAAATAAATACTGCTATGGAAACAAATGGCCTCCAGAGTGAGTAGCTTTCTATAACAAAGTGTCTCTCTAACTCCCTCTGCCAGTCACTGTGAGTCATTCCTCCACCCATTTGTGAGACTTTCCTTTGGGTTATTGGATGTACTGAGCATTCATTTCTAGGACTTTCCTGTTCTGTTGTTATCCAGAGCCCGTGTCTCTTTGGATTTTCCATTCAGACAGCTGTATTTCTTATCCAAGCGGTTCAGCGTCTCACTTGAAGTAACTTGTCTTATTGCTATGACAAAATGCTTGAAAAAGGCAAACCAAGGAAGAACGGGATGCAGTCCATCCGTGCAGGGAAGGCAATGGTGGCAGGAACAGGAGTCACAGTCATTTAGCCTGGAGGAAGCAGCCAGTCTGACTGCTGCTGCTTGCCTGATCTCTCCTGTATTCAGTATAGGACTCCAGCCCGTGGAGTGGTACCATACACATTCAGAGTGAGTCTTCTCATTTCAGTTAACCTAACCAAGTAACCGCACAGAGGCAGGCTCAGAAGCCCTACCTGTGTGCCTGGAGTGCCTCTAGGTATCTCCTCCATGAGCCTAGATCCTGTCGAGTTGACAGTCAACATTATCACCACGCATTTTCTGTTCCCACAGGATCATGCTTGTCCCATGATGTAAAATATAGTCAGCCCAACCTTAGAAGCCTCCCCCTGCCCCCGAAAACCAACAATTCAAACACTAAAAATCCAAAGTCCAAGTCTCAGCTTATTGCAGGATATTTGATCACACTGTGAACCCCAAGATTCTGTTGTTACTGAAAAAAAAAAACCCTGTTTTTAATCGTGGTGTAGTTTAGCCTTTAATCCTTGTTTAATCCTGAACAATAAAGGTAAAATTAATTAGTAGAAGGAAATAACCATGTTTGAAAGTGATGTCTAATGGAGTGGCAGACAAAGTGACAAATCAGAGAAAGATCTGACAGAATAGGATATGCCCAAATCTCACAGGAGAACAGAGAGGAAAGGGAAGCTACTTGAGAGGGGGAACAACACAGAGGGAGAGAGGAAGGAGAGAGTTTACCTGGGACAGTTATAGAGAGACAAGTAGCAGAGAGAGAATAAGCTAGACACAGATGAAGACAGAATGAGCCAGAGAATGAGAAGGAGCCAGAAGATTAGAACATATTGCCAAAGTTAGTATGGGGCCAAGCAGAGTGATTCAGTCAGGGGCTGAGAGAGAAGCCAGATTGAATTAGTCAACTTGAGAGGAGTTTGAGCCAGAACAGCTGAGTTGAACCAGCCAGCCAGAGTTCAGAAAGAACTAGAAAGGGTGAGCTTATTCGGCAGCAAGTCTCAGAGGCTGAAAACATTCTAGGCCTAGATTAGATCGTAGGGAGGCTAGAAGCTTCCAGGACTAGGCCTAGATTAGCAGACTGAGCCTCTGAGATGACAATTTCTTTAGGCAAATAAAAGATACTTTTACATCATCCAAGTCTTAGGAAATCTCTTATCAAATATCCCATCGAAGCTCCTATAAAATAAAAATAAGCTGCATGCTGCATACTTCCAATACACAGTGGCACAAAATAAACATTTTCATCCAAAGAGGAAAACGAGGGCATAATAAAGAATGACAGAATGACTGCACCAAAGCTTGACCAAAACCCAACAGGGAAAATACTGAATTCCAAGCTCCTCGTGTGACCCCAGGGGCTATGATGGAATGCTCTGAGCTTGGACAGAGCCAATGGGATCCTGCCTTTCTCTGCCTCTTGCATTCTGGGAATATAGCTGAGCCACCATGCTTACCCAGCTTTTACATGGGTTCTGGGGATTCAAATTTCAGTCCTCAGTGCCTGGCAAGTGCTTTACCCACTGACACATGGCTCTTTCACAGTGCCAATTTGCTAACCTCCCTAACACTGACAGATGTTTTCTGCTCTGTATGCTCCTTGCCTGAAACTTTCACTCACACCCCTTCCCTGGGTGAACACCACAGTTTCCCTCTCTTTTGAGTGCACGTCCTGCTCTCTCTTGCTGTAAACCTGAACGAGAGCAGAGAGCAGCAACCACAGCACACAGCAAGAGCTAGCCCATCCTGAAATTCCTCTGCAGAGCAACTTGTCCATCATCTTTAAATCCAGCCACACTTGTGGTCTCAGGAAATGCACAACAGTACAGCCTGCCCATTTCCTGAGATCCTGTGAAGCTGGAGTTATAGGTAGTTGTGAGCTACCCAATGTGAGTGCTAGGAACCAAACCCTGGTCCTCAGCAAGAACAGTGAGGAAGCATTCTTTTAACTTCTGAGCCACCTCTCCAGTTCCTAGTGGACTTCTTATTGAGCAGCCTTCTCTTGAGACCGTAGTGTCTGCACCAACCCAGGACAAAGAAAGCAAAACACCAGCACAGCAATAAGTCCAAACAAATCAGATATAAAAATACAATGACAATTGAATAAATCTAACTAGTACACCTAGAGTAATCCTGGAAAAGCTATCAAAATAGCAGGAATAAACTATAGTTAAAAATTAATAAGGTGGGCTGGAGAGATGTCTCAGTAGTTAGAAGCACTGTCCCTTCTTCCAGAGATCCTGAGTTCAATTCCCATCAACCATCTATAAGGGGATCTGACGCCCTCTTCTGGCCTGGGGATGTATATGCAGTAGAACACTCATACATTAAATAAATTTAAAAAAAAAAAGAGGGGGGGTTAGAGAGAGGGCTAAGTGGATAAGATTATCTCTTGGGTAAGCACAAGGCCCAGAGTTCAGATCCTAACTTCTGTGTAACAAGCTGGGCATTTAGTATATGCCAATAACCCCAGCTCCAAGGAGGACAGAGACAGGGATTGCTGGGACTTACTGGATCCTAGTATAGCTGAGAACATGACCCCCAACTTGGGAAGAGACCCTGCCTCAAAGGAATAGTTAGATAGTAAGAGAAGAAGACACCCAGTGCCTTCTTTTGGTCTCCATGTGCACACACAGAGGTTGAGCAACCTCTGTGTGTACTCATAGACGGGAGGCACATACACACAAATAATTAAATGTATCTTCTAAAACTTTTCAATAAAACTAAGGAATGCTGAGGGACTCAAGTGTGAATCCATCAATTAGATTAGTGGTGCTGCCTAAGAAGTGGCTAGTGGCCAGAGAAGTGTCTTATCGCAATGGGTAGCAGCTACTGCTGAGATTCATAATTGGTTTAAGTGCTTAAAATAAGCGACTCTTGATTGGTCCGCCCTAAGTTATGCCCTCCAAAGCTCAGAAGAGAGGGAAGAAAAAAATCCCAAGAGCAGAGAGAAGGGGCATAGTCTATAAAGATGTCATCCAGGCAGGATTGCATTCTTGAACACTCAGTCGCTGTGACCCCTGGAAGACCTGTACAAGACTGGGCTGGTCCATATTCTGCCATGAGGGGAGAGGGGCTTAAGGGGCCTTAGGGCTTTTTGAAGATGTACAGACAACCAGTAGTTGCTTGCAGAGGGGGACATGTTTTCCACAATGGCATAGCCACTGGTAAGTTGAGAAAACAAGCCAAACACAGCATCCGTTCTCTCTGTTTCCTGAGTGTGGACACAAAATGGCCAGCTACATGCAGCTCGTGCCACCGTTTCTTTCCTGCCATGATGCCCTGCATTTCCTGGAACTGGAAGCCAAAATAAACCCTTCCTTAAGTTGCTTTTGTTAGATATTCTGTCTTGGCAGCAAGACAAGCAACTGGCATGAATACCATTGAATTACATACATGCATGGGAAAAGACAAGGAAACCCATTGTTATTAATTAAGACACCAATAAAATTCTTAAGTTAATAAAGTTAATAATAAAAGGATGAAATTAAGGAGGGGGGCAAAGAAAGGGGAAAGATGAAACAAAGTTAAGCAAAAGAAAGAAAGGGAGATGGTAGGACACAAACGCGGAGTAAAAATTTAAAGTCTGTAAGTAAAGGGAAGTAAAGGAGGGACAAAATAGTAAAATATCAATTAAAATAAAGTAGAAATATAATATAGTAAAAAAGGAAGAAAGTGTGTGGGGTGATCAAGAGACCTTTTTCTAGTTCTTAATCCTGGAATCTGCCAGAAGGAGGAAGGGTGGTGAATCAGTGCTGAAGCCTGTGAAAGCCTCTGGTTTGTTTATGCAGGGGCTTCTGCCTCAGTCCAGGGTGGGCTGTGAGCTCTTAGCTTCCCCTTTTTTGTGTCCTGACAGCTGCTGCTGGCCAAAGTATGCTTTGTGGCCTGTGGGCCGGGCAGCTTTCCAACCCATAGACGCTCACCCCTTAAGTTTGTACATCCAGAAATGACAGGGATGTCCCCGGAGTGAATCAGAGTGGGGAATCAAAGAGTGCTTGATATCTCCACGGGGTGGGGATGACAAACTGTCTGCCTGGTTCGGGGCACGCAGCCGCAGCCCAGCAGCTTGGAAGAATCTGCCAGCTCTAGGCTCCGGAAGCTTTGTTTCATTACCGCGGCAAACTAGAAGCAACTCCAGAGGCCGAGGAATCCGCCATCCAGGACTTGGATCTCTCTGTGTCTTTGCAGGGATCCGCTGGCTGTGGGGCCCCCGCTTCCAGCACTCAGGGAAGGGGCACCCCCGCTGAGCTCCGGCCTCTAAAACTTCCCAGCCGGCCCACGTCCGACCCTCCCCTCCCCCTTTGCATCTGCGTCGGGTAGCGGTCTGCCACTCTGGCTCTTTGGCAGAGTGGCCCCGTGCTCTCTGATTTGCGACTGACTGTTCCTTGTTTTCAGAGTCCCAGAGTAGCTTAGTCTCAAACAATAGGTCCTTTCTCGGCTAGGCATCTGGTGTAGCACTCCTGAAGCACCGGGTTGGGTAGGGGCTTGGATGCGGGGATTGGACGCAAGATTTCTTTTCCGCAGCTAACGGGCCCCACCGGAGGAGGCATTATCTCCCCTCCCCCCACTGGATTAAGGCTTGCGAGTTCTCTGGGTTTATCCTGCAGCTGGGGCTGCCAGTCTTTTGTCACCAAGGCTGACAGGCTTAAGAGTGGTTGGGACTCCAGCTCTTCTTTCCCCCTGCGGGGATTGGGACTGCAGATTGCTTCCGCCTGCCTTGCCTTACCCTTTCTCATCCTTTTTCATCTGTCCTGTCACTTCTTTCTGATGCTCTTTCTTTCTTTCTGTCCCGGGGATATGGTCTGTCCTTTGTTACCCTGACTCTTCTATCTCGCAGTTGAATGGAGGAAGCGTCCAATCCGCCATCTTACCCCAGAAAGCAAACATTTTCTCTTCTGATACAGTGGGGAAGGGGTATGTGGAGTGGGGTGACGACGAAGAGGACGAGGTAGTATCAGTGGGACACCAAGTTGCTGCTGGAGAGATGTTTTCCACATCCTTCAGTTTCAGATGCGATTGCCCTAATTAGGTAATTTCTGCTGCCTGACTGAAACACCTAGGCTAGATCCCGAACTCTGGTCATTTGCAAATACGTAGGGGGATGTGGGGCTATTGGGTCTTTCCTTGCTTTACCATCTAGGATCCTGTGGGTCTAGATAGTATTTTTCCACACACATATTTTTTCATTAGTTTAGTCACGTGGCCTTTTTAAAAACTAACACTCACACACAGATATCTGTAACACACTCCATAAAGGTTAATTAATGCAACTGATGGCATCTAGCTCCAGGGGCTCCCAGTTTTTGTTTTTGTTTTTTTGTTTTTTACTTTTGTTTTCTTAAATCTTTTTTTAAGTGAAAACAGCATTGTATTTTATCCCAAGCCACAAGAATATATCTTGTCGACATATATATTAACATTATGTGCATATGAAATGTGAGTTTTGGTTACAGCCAATAGAACGTTGGCAATATTAAGGGGTCAGCAAGCAATTTTTAAAACATTAATGTCTGACTGTAATGTAAAACATACTAGCAAACTCGATGGTGGAATGGACCCCCTGTGGTAAATCCTTAGCTTTCATAGGATTGGTGTGATTGAATGGATCATCACCTCTGCAGGTTTTTTACTCACCTAGAAGGAAAGCCTGACACATCTGTTGATTAGGCTAATAAGGTGAGAAGGCCCACTTCCAAAACAGGCTACTCCATTCCTGGGACATGGTGCTTGGGTCCTGGACTACGTTCAAATGGAGAAGTCACTCTGAGCAGCGGCACCCTTGGCTGTCTTCCTCCTGACTTCGGAAACAAAATGACCAGCTGCTTCAGGCTCCTGCTGCCTTGACATCCCTGCATGGCGGACTGTGCCCTGGAACTGTGAGCCAAAATGAATTCTTCCTTTCTTAAGTCACGTGTGTCAGGGTAGTTTATCACAGCCAGAAACATAACTAAGTTTGTTTCTCAAATATCCTGAGCCTACTAGCCTTACTGAAGCACCAACTGTCTTTTTCTTCTTTAGTAGCAGAGATAACTGAAATTACTTCTCACTAGCAGTTTGAATTCAACTGTTGCTTTCAACAAAGGCACAATAGTCATGCAATCTTGGCTTGCCCGTGTCTCTTCTAAGCTATTCATAGAGGCATATAAAAACAACAGCAAGATCATACAGAAGTATAACTCCCCTGAACACATTTACTCAGAAGAGCAAAGCTCTTGGGTGAGGTTCATTCTTTTCTTACCATATGTTGAATGTGGTTATGCAAAGTTGTTATTTATTCTTTCACTCATTCGTGTGTTTACATGTGTATGGGGGACAGATTCATGCCGTGGCATAAGTAGATGTCAGAGGACATCTTGTGGGAGTTGCCTTTCTCCTTCTGTAGGGTGTTCAGGAACTGAACTCAGATTGTCAGGACTTGGCAACAAGCACCTTTCCCTGCTCAGCCATCTCACTGGCCTCTGAAGTTAATGGTTATTAATATACCTTGTATTAGATGAGGCTTGGATAGAGAAGGTAATGGAAGAGTTTTTCTTTTTCTTTTTTAAATTTTTAAATTTTTTTATTTTTAGTTTTAAGATTTATTTATTTTATTTTTATGAGTACACTGTTGCTGTCTTTAGACGCACCAGAAGAAGGTGTCAGATCTAATTACAGATGGTTGTGAACCACCATGTGGTTTCTGGGAATTGAACTCAGGACTTCTGGAAGAACATCAGTGCTCTTAACCACTGAGCCATCTCTCCAGCCCCTAAAGTTTGTTTGTTTTAGAATTATTTATTTATTTTATGTATATGAGTGGCTGTCTTCAGGCATACCAGAAGAGGGCATCAGATACCATTACAGATGGTTGTGAGCCACCATGTGGTTGCTGGGAATTGAACTCAGGATCTCTGGAAGAGCAGTCAGTGCTCTTAACCACTGAGCCATCTCACCAGCGGAAGAGTTTTTCAAGTCTGCATATAAGCATGCTCATAAAGCACGTGCATATAATGCACACACATATGTACACGCATAGCAGCAGGACCGGCTAGGAAAGGAGAGAGAAGCAGGCCGGAACTCGGCCAGAGCTGCAGTGCTGCTAGCTCTCCATTGTTGACCTTCTCCAGGTGACCTTCTTCAGCTTTACTGTTTTCCCTTCCTACTTACTAGGTCAGTCCCACCCATACTGGACAGTCTGCTTTACTTAAAGTCACCTAGTTTTTCTCTTTAATCACGTGTGCCAAGTCCATTCTCGGCACACCTACACTGAGGTTGAGTCAATATCCTAGAGAGCTTAGGTTGGCTTCTTGGGTGTACAATCAGACCAGCAAGGGCAGAATAAGACCAGAAATGTGTTCTGGCAGAAGATGAGAAAAAGTTGAAACAAAGGAACCAAGGTGAGACTCCTAATATAATACAGAATATGGCCAAGTCAGGGTAATTAAGAAATAAAACAATCCGAAAGAAATAGGAGGCTCAGGGACTGCAGCTCAGTGATAGAACACTTCCTTACCTGTCTGAGACTGGTTCCATCCTGAGCACAGCAAACAATAAAGAGGAGGAGGAGGAGAATGAAGAAGAGGAAGAGGAGGAAGGCAATGATGATTATAAAAGTAACATGCAGTTCCCATCAGAGAGCTCAGAAGTAAAACCATGCCTGGAGAGGTGTTAGGGTGGATGCAAAATTACCCAGAAGAATCTGCACTCTCCTCCAAATTCAACTTCTCCTTTGTGGTAATTACTTCAAATTCCTCTTAGGTGGCTGTGTTAGTCAAATCTTACACTACTCTAACAAATGCCACAGAGAGACAGCTTAAGAGAGGAAGAATTCATTTCTTGCTCACTAGTTCAGAGCTCTACCCGTCCTCACTGGGGTCCATTGCTGGACCAGAGGTCAGGTAGAATATATGGCAGTGAGTCTGAAGCTCGTTTTTCTTTGAAATGTGTGTGTGTGTGTGTGTGTGTGTGTGAGAGAGAGAGAGAGAGAGAGAGAGAGAGAGAGAGAGAGCTGACCTTTAAAGTCACACAGCCAGCATCCCTGTTCCACCTGAGTCCCAGCATTCACAGTTCATCATCTGTCAAGAGTCTTTTAAACTTCAGTCCATCGAAGGGTTAAACCAGTGATTAGCTCTTATGATCTAATCTTGCTGGAAACACCCCCAGACACACCCAGAGGCGGGTTTCACTAATCTCCCAGGAAGCTCTTAATCCAATCAAGTTGACTATCAAGATTTGCCACAGTGCTGTTGCATATTTAATGAAGGGATCAAACAACCAACAGGTATTTAAGAAATGGGTGGGCCACTCCGGGCTTTCCTACACCCTGTGTCTCTGTGAACAGCTCTCTTGGGCCTCTTGGGATCCAGGTGGCTGCAGCATGGATCTAAGCTGCACTACTGGTAAGTTCCCCTCCCTGCTGGTTCCTGTGGCAATGCCAAGGGCCTCCCTCCTTTGTCTCCTCAAACCTCAGAACTTTTACATCACACATAATTAGTACACTGTCTGAGAGCTGGTTCTTAGTGACAGTTTGGATGGATAGATGGACAAGTATTTTGAATTCCTGTAACTTACAATTTACAATGTCAGCTAGGGCTCTTACAAAGAAGACCTCTACTTAGAGTATTAAAAGTGGACACTTTGGATGAAGAGAGAATGAAACACCTAATGTTTAATTTTATGAAAATGTTTTATTCTAAAGTTCAACTTTTATATAAACTATCTACTTGTTTCATTAATTTGCATGTTTCTCATTTCCATTACTCTCTGTATGTACTATTGTACAAGTCCTGTCATTTTTTGTGTTTAGTCTTACTTGATTATTATCCTTTCTATAATGCATGTTTATGCTTGTGCATATCCTTATTGTCATGACTTAAGACCATTCCTGCCGGGCAGTGGTGGCGTGCACGCCTTTAATCCCAGCACTCGGGAGGCAGAGGCAGGTGGATTTCTGAGTTCAAGGCCAGCCTGGTCTACAGAGTGAGTTCCAGGACAGCCAGGGCTACACAGGGAGACCCTGTCTCAAAAAACCAAAAAAAAAAAAAAAAAAAAAAAGACCATTCCTAAAGTAAAAATACATAGTCATCATTGTATGTCTGGGCTTTGTGCATGACGCAGACAAAGCAGGAGTTCATGCCAGGAAATATATCCTTCACACTTCTTTATCTGTCTTCTCTTTGCTAGGCCTACTGGAAAAAGAAGCCCGGAGAAGGAGAATTATTCTAAACCAGAGTCAAAAGGACACTCTTCGTGTGTGGTTTGAAAAGAATCCCAATCCTGATTTAGCTACCAGGGGACAACTGGCTAAGGAACTTGGCATCTCTGAGTCTCAAATTATGGTAGGCATTAGGCCTCTTTTTCTCTCTGAGTCAAGTTAAAGAGCAAAGCTAGCTAAGTTCTTCTGGGCAATTCTTGTAAGTGTGCTGTATTTTGCTAAGTTTATTCCATAGGCAATGGAAAGATAAAACAGAAGCCATGATTATGTCTTATGGAAGGAAATATTGATGGTGAGCCTGCACAGAGGGAAAGGCATATAGCCAGCTCATGGTTTCCCCATAGGAGATAATAAAGTCATTATCTTGAGAATTACAGAACTTAAGAAAGTATGTCATCAGCAGAATAATGTAGAGCCTTTCATTGTTAGCGCATAAGGAATAAAGTTGCCATACATCTGTGAGAAAGAGGGAAGTCAAGATCTTAGGAAAACTGCTGGCTTGTGAGCTAGTCCTTTTTCTTCTCCTGTAATATTTTCTCCTTTAGTAATGCCTTTTAACTTTTCCTGCGACACTTTCACACATCCTCTCTGAATTCCTCTCTCTTATTTTCCTCCCAGTCTCTCTGGACATTCCTTTTTCTTTCTGACTTTTGATTTTTATTTTTTTCTCTGTGCTGCCCTGGCTATCCTGGAACTCTCTCTGCAGAGCAGGCTGGCCTCTTATTCAGAGATCTTTTTGCCTCTGCCTCCTGAGTGCCAGGACTAAAGGTGTGTGCCAACCACTGCCTGGTTTGTTTTTGAGACAGGGTTTCTCTGTGTAGATCAAGCTAGCCACAGCCTTGAACTAAGAGATCCGCCTGCCTCTGCCTCTGGAGTTCTGGGATTACAGGTGTGTACTGTAGCTCTCTCTCTTCCTCTTTTCTTCCTTCTTCTTTTCCCTTCCCCTCCTCCTCTTTCTCCTTCTTTATAATCCGACAAGTTTGACCAGAGCTGCTTCCCTGTGTACAGGTATGGGGCTATTTACTGGATTGTGGGATGCTTTGGTTTGGTTTTTGGACTGTCCTGGTATTTACACATTCAGAATTGCAGATTTGATAGACAAAGATGAACTAGAGGAGTGAAATGTACAGTCATATCACAGGACTGGCATTTAAACCAGTGAAGGCAAACCTTTAAACCTTTAGAGGAGAGAAAATGAACTCCAGGTTTTTACATTTGGTGCACAGTGATTTGCTATAATGTCTTTAGTCTTCTGAAATCCTGGGGAGAAGACAATTTTCCTATGTCCTGATAAACTGTCCAGGTATGGGGGACAATCCACACAAATAACGCTAATGAAATTGTTCTGTGTGGGCACACCTGGTGACTGGGTACCCAAGAGACTTGAACTAATGAAATTGTTCCATGTAGGCACACCTGGTGACTGGGTACCCGAGAGACTTGAACTGATGGAAAAGTTCAGAATCACTTAGGCTTCTGAGGACCTTTCCATCTACTCATTAATTGGAAGCTTCCAGCTGTTCATAAGACTGTAATTTGAAAACTTATTTTGAATATCGAATCTGGAAAACATGAAGAGCCTTTGAAAATGAATATAGTTTTTAAAACTTATTTTATTATTTTTTAAGTGTGTGTGTGTTTTCATGTTTTTATGTGAGTCCTAGAAATGAGCAGTGGATGCTTTACCTACTTAACAAGTAGTGTGTGTGTGCGTGTATGGCAGGGGTTTGGGGGAGCAAGAGGGAGAATGAGCGTAGAGATTCTTATTGGTATTTTAGATAAACATAACAATAAAAACAACATGCTGATATTTTCCTCTTCTGGACTCGAGGGCAGATGCCCAGTCAGTTCTGGAGTAATGTAAACCGAGCTGCATCACTTCCTGTGTAATCCCCCTCCTCATTTTTCTCTCTCCACATAGACTTGGTTTCAAAAGCACAGAAAAATACAGAAACAAGGAGAGCATGAATGTTGCTCTGAAGAAAGCCAAGAGCAGGGACAGGAGAAACCTAAAGGTGAGATCCACAAGTTCAGAATCTACCTCCTTCATAGATTTCTTTGGGAGCGTAAGCAACTGCGTGTTGTGGAGAAATATTCTGTAGAAGAAGCTCAAACTAGGGACCAATTATAGCACACTCTGGGCATCCCAAGGTCAGAGATATAAACATTATCTCACTGGGCGTGGTAGCTAGAATCCCTGCTTTGGAATCTGGAAGCTAGAGGATCAAGAGAGAGTTCAAGGTCATCTCTGGCTCTATAGACAGTTTGAGTCTAGCCTGGGCTACAAGAATGGTCTTTTAGCAAGGAAAGCTCTCCCTCTCCCTCTTATTTCCATTGTTGTTTATTAAGGCTGTGTCCTGTCACCTCTGGGGTTTTATCAAGCCATTGATTTTATGAACAACGTTCATTCAAAATGGTTTTTTTCCCCCCTCAAGTTTGAATGTAAAAACTGACCTGCAAACCATGTTGTGTGCTTATGTTGAATTAGTTAAAGAAGCTGGAAGGAGCAGAACGCATTTCACGAAGTTCCAGACTGATATTCTAATTGAAGCTTTCGAGAAGAATCGATTCCCTGGGATCGTTACCAGGGAAAAACTGGCTCAACAAACAGGCATCCCAGAATCCAGAATTCATGTACGTTGTGCATGCTCTCTGTCTCTGGCAGCCTATTTGTCCTTATTATGAGCTGCTTCTCTCCTGAGCTGGACAAAGACAGGCTACTTGGGGCTGTCCCTCTGCTCTAGACATGGGATGGGATAATTGGTGTTGCCAGCGACAGTCTGGAGAAACAGTCACATCAGACCTGCAGAATCATAGGAAATAAGAAATAGCAGTTAGGTCAAAGTGTGAAAGTCACTCTCGTTTCGAGACACAGTCCTTGGAAATACTGGAAGCTGAGCCCCAGAGGGTGAGGGTGCTGTCCTGTATGTTAGGATGTTAGCATCCAGACGCCTCTAGGCATGGGATGTCTGCATACCTAGCCCTCAGCTCACCTCTGACTGTAGTCTAAGAAATCTAGAACACAGCCTGCACAGTTTGAGAATCCCTGTTCTGTACGTATTGTGGATAAGCGTTCTTCTGAAGCATGTCTTTAGATAATCCATGCTCTCTGGGAGCTCCATGTTCTTAGGAGCTCCTTGGTAAGCAGAAATTCACCCTGCCTTTAAGAACTTGATTCCTCGATCAGTGCTGGGTATCAGATGGGTGGAGTCTAACTCTTCTACCTTTTCAACCGAAGTATTATTTTACCCATGACTGTGTGCCATGGCTTACTTAATCTTGTCAGCTTAGTTAGATTGAGAAACACAGAAGATTAGTCAAGCTCATCTCCAGGTGTGTCGGTGAGGTGAGGCCTTCCAAGAGCTCCTTAGATCAGAAGAGCTCAGAGCTAATCACTGTAAAGAATCTGTTCAAAATCCAAATGGGTTATTGGGAGGTGGTTGGGGTGTGGGCTCTAATGGGAGGAAATGAAGTCCCAAGAACCTGAATTTGAAGGTTTAGCCCGTGTCCCCTTTCTGCTTAGCAAACGTAAGAGACTGGTGGAATCACTTCCGCTGTTCAGGACTCTCCTTGTGTGTGTGTTTTAGATATGGTTTCAGAACCGGAGAGCACGGCACCCAGACCCAAGACAGAGCACTCGGGTGACTCCTCGTCCACCCCAGAGCAGCCAAAGCCCTACCCAGAAGACTCCTGGTCAAGTCGCTCCTTCCAAAGCCCTCACCAACAGCTGTTCAGTTATACTGCCTCTTTCTCCACCCCACAAGCCAAATGATCCTTTGGATCTCTCTAAGAGCTGTCAGAAGCAGTTACCAGGGACCACGCTACTACAGTCCCCCCAGGTTGTACAGCGAAGGGGCGATGATCAAAATCCCTCATTGTTTATTGGTCACTTATCACTGGTAAAAACTCCAAGAGAGGAGGGCTTTCATACTCAGGCTCCCTTACGGCTCCTAATCCAAAACAGAGGGCATAATCCCAGTGAGAACAGTGGTTTGGGGGTACTGCCCTTAGAAGAGTCTACTCAGGTTCCAGCTGCCAATCAACACTTCCAGAAACTGGACCCAAAAAATTCCACCTTTCTCCAACACTGGGATGAATGGTTCCAATCCATGCTTGCTGAATGGATGCCTGACAAAGAATACTGGTCTGAGAAAACTGAGCTGCATCCATGGCAGGTGCAGCTGCAGCAGCTTGCCAGTGTGTCTCATCAAGCAGACCAAACCCCACAGCAGTAGATTTAAGCCTCAAACCTTTTCCGTTAATTCCTCTTGAACATGGATTTTTCAGGAAAGGATCTCTTTCTGCATCCAGGTCCCCACGTGAATTCCTGTGCATGGTTTAGAGAGCTTCTCAGGAGAGTTTTAGGTTCTCCTTCACATGGGGAGAAGGATATCAGCGACTTCGGTTCAGGAGAACCTGTCCTTGAGCATGAAATCAGTGGATATATTGAAGAATGGGTATGCAGAATCACAGAACAAATTCAAGTTAGTATATGCATAAACTGCATGAACACACAAAGGGAACAATTATTTTGATTCTTAATTTATTCTTGTTATTCTTGCTGGTCTTGAGCTCCTGTGCTCAAGTCAGTCTCCTGCCTCTCAACCTCCTAAATAGTCGGCACTACAAATACATCCCTCCAGGTCCAGCCTGGTTTTAATTTTAACTATGGTTTTTAAAAAACCGCACAATTTCATTTACCATGTGTTATGTTCTGAATCTGAAGTGTCTCTCACAGGTTCATGTTTTGAAATCTTGCCTCTTAGCTGATGGTGCTGTTTGAATCTGTGGAGCTTTTCGGTGGGTCCTGAGCAGCAGATGTAGGCCATGGTGGTACCTTGAAAGTTACACCCACAATGTAAACAGCGCGCACCACATGTCACCAGTGAGTAGACAGACTCACATCACCATGCCGCTGTGACAATGGACTAAAACATTCTGAAAAGAATCCAAATAAACACTCTTTTGTCAAGTTGCTTAGTAGATATTTTGGTCACAATGAGTTCAAAGTAACTAATACTGGTTACCAGCCTAACAGTCACTCAGTGGGTGTGGCACAGCAGCGGTAACTAGATGCTTAATCTTGACTGGTACAAAACTCCATAGCCACTTGAACAATCATAGCAATGCCTCAGATGGAACGTCCCAAGTAGCAGAAAATGTATCTTTTCACAGATGTAGAAAGCAGAAGCCCGATCGGCAAGTGCCTGCAGTTCTTGGGGCTCTACTGCTTGGGGATTTCTGAGTTCTCAGTCTCATGTAACTTTTGCGCTGTGCACTGTTACATCTGGCATCTCTTCTCAGCTTTTAAGGGTCCTACACGTGTGAGCTCTCTTAGCATTGATTACATATTTGAAGATCTTATCTGTAAGTACAGCCCCTTTGCTGTTAAGACTGCAGCACATGCTTGGCCCCTACTGAACACTGCTTAACACTGTAACCTCCTATTTTCTTTTTCTTTAGTCTCTGCTAACTACAATTCTATTATGTGTATGTAGTGGGGAGGTCAGAGGCCAAAGTCCAGTGCCTTCCTTTACCTCCAAATAGAGAAATTGTTCTCTATTTTCAAATGATATTTAGTATGTATGTATGTATGTATGTGTGTATTTATATGTGTCTGGGTGGTTATGGTCCTGTGAGGGCAGGTGCCTGTGGAGGCCTGGGGTTTTAGATGCTCTGAATCTAGAACTGTGAGCCACACGACAGGGATGTTGGAACCAAACTCAGGTCCTCTGGAAGAAGAGTATTTGCTCTTAACCACTGAGCCATCTCCCCAGCCCATCCACCTTATTTTGTGAGACAGGATCCCTTGCTGAACCTGGTGCTTGCTGGTTGAGAAACTCCGGGGATCTTCCTGATTCTGGTCTCCAGTATTAGAATTACAGCTGTGTCACTACCTGGCTTTTTAACATCGGAGCCAGAGATCCAAAGTCAGGTAGTTCCTCTTGCTTGCATAGCAAGCACTTTACCTAGGGAACCAACTCCTCAGCTCCACTTCTTACTGCTTTTGTTAGTTTGACTACTCTAGGTACCTTGGGTGGGTGGATTTGCACAATATTTGCTTTTGTAGATGGCTTATTTTTATTGTTATAATGTCTTCAAGGCATATTATTTTGTGGCTTGTGTTAGGATTTTCTTTTTTGAGGATAAATAATTCACATTATATGCGTATTCCACATTTTGTCCACCACCAATGGACATTGGGGTAGCTCCTACCTTTTAGACAACGGAAATGACGTTACGGCGAATGACAGCATGAAGATAATATTGAGATCCAATTCTTTTTACATATTGTATAAAGACCATCCTTCATTGAGACCTTCTTTTCCAAGTGATTCTAGGTTGGGCCATGTTGATGGCCAATACCAATTTTAGAGCTGGATCCTATGCTGTCTATTTAGCTGTTATGCTCTTTTCCACAGTGACTCCCCCATCCCTCCCCCCTCCCAACAAAACACAGAATCATTCGTTCACATCCTCACCAACCGTTCTTGTTGCTTTGCTGGTGGCTGTTCTCATCTTCGATTTCACTTGGGTCCTGTGGTGGTGCTGTGTATCTCTCCATGTGGTTACTCAGACCTGCTCACTACTTAAGGATGCATTTGTTGAATTCTAAATGTTTTTAAAATACAATCTTTTTTTTTTTAAAAAAAAAATATGTATTTATTTTGTGTGTTCACAAAGAGTTTTGCCTTCATGTATGTATGTGTACCGTGTATGTGCCTGGTGTCTTCATCAGATCCCCTGAAACTGTAGCTATAGATGGTCGTGAGCCATCATGTGGGTGCTGGGAATGGAACCTGGAAACTTTACAAAAATAGTAAGTGCTCTTAACCACAGAGCCATCCATCTCTTCAGCCCCTAACATTTGATTCTTTCTATTATTAGCCTTGTTTAAGATACGATTTGCATACATTTTCTCCTATTCCATAACTTTGCTTTTTCTCTATGCTATGTGCTTTGAGGGACATGAATTTTAATTATGTGCCTGTGCATTCATCCTTTCTGGAGATTAAAACCCGAGTCTTGCACATGCTGAGTGTATACCCTATTGCCAATTGTCTTAGTCAGGGTTGCTATTCCTGCACAAACATCATGACCACAAAGCAAGTTGGGCAGGAAAGGGTTTATTGAGCTTACACGTCCATGTTGCTGTTCATCACCAGAGGAAGTCAGGACTGAAACTCAAGCAGGTCAGGAAGCAGGAGCTGATGCAGAGGCCATGGAGGGATGTTACTTACCGGCTTGCTTCTCCTGGCTTGCTCCGCTTGCTCTCTTATAGAACCCAAGATTACCAGCCCAGGGATGGCACCACCCACAAGGGGCCCTACACCCCTTGATCACTAGTTGAGAAAATGCCTTACAGCTGGATCTCATGGAGGCATTTCCTCACCTGAAGCTCCTTTCTCTGTGATAACTCCAGCTTGTGTCAAGTTGACACACAAAACCAGCCAGTACACCAATACACCCCCCTCAGCCCAGAGTTTTAATATTTGAAGTAGTCCCACTTGTCTGTCTTGTTTTTATTGCCTGTACTTCAAATTGTCATCCAAGAAACCACGGGCCAAAACAGAGCCATGAATCTTCTTTTTCTGGTGCTTTGAGTAGCGAAGTTAAATTGTTGACTTGAGGTCTTTTTCCTTTTTAATGTGTGATTTATTAACAAATATGCACACACACATGTGATAGTGGCACACTTACACAAAACCGTAGTGACACACAGCGATGAGTTTGAGGGTGTTTCTATTATACGCTGACTTTTAAAATGTGTGCACTCATGTGCCTGCATGCCTGCGTGACTGTGCGCCTGCCTACCTGTGGAGGCTAAGAGTTGGTTCTGTTTCTTACTTTGGATCATGGGGATTGAACTGAGGGCATCAGGCTGCTATAGCAACTGCTTTTACTTGATGAGTCATCTTTCTATATGCTAACCTTGAGACTTTTAGTTTGTTTATTTATTTAATGTATATGAGTGTTCTATCTGCATGTATGCCTACATGCCAGAAGAGAGCATCAGATCCCATTACATATGGTTGTGAGCCACTGTATGGTTGCTGGGAATTGAACTCAGGACCTGTGGAAGCAGAGCCAGTGTTCTTAACCTCTGAGCCATTTGTTTTCCTTTTCTTCATGATGGTCTCTGACTGAGATGAGATGCAATCTCAATGCAGTTTTGGCTTGTGTTTCTTTAATGACTTGTCAACTCTTGCTGTTCTGTCCTGTACTTTTAGAGTCTATTTCAGGTTCTTGCTTATATCTTCCTATCTTCAGCTGTCTTTTCTATGCTTCCTTCTTGCAGTTAATAGCTTCTTTTTTTTTTTTTTAATTTAAAAAAAAATTGAGGTAAGGTTTCTTTGTATAGCCCTGGCTATCCTGGAATTCATTCTGTACACCAGGCTAGCTTCAATCTCAGAGATCCAAGCGGTGGAATTAAATGCCTAGCCACTACTGCCTGGATGAGCAGTCTTATATTAAAGTTTTTGACCCATTTGGGGTCGATTGTTTTTTTACAGGATAAGAGATGGGAATCAAGCTCCAATCTTCTGCATGTGGACATCCTGTGTTCACTCACTAAGGAAGATTTTCTCTAATCTATCTTTTTGGTAATGTTGTCAAGAATGTAATGGCTGTTGTTATGTGGGTTCACTTCTGGGTCTTATAGCTCATTTGTTTTTGCTTCTATTTTTAAATTAACTAGAGTTATTTATTCTGTACATTTTATAATGGGAAGTATGAATATGCTGCAGATGACAACTTTTAGGAATTTTGTTCTCTCTTTCTACTATGTGGGTCTCAGAGATCAAAGTCAGGTTGCCAGGTGTGGCAGCAAATATCTTTCGCTGTGGAAAGGCTCATGGGTCCTCTGTGTACTGTTATGACAGTTCTATACTGGCTGTGTTATTCTGGCTCTGGAGTACCCTGAAGGCATGGGTTGTAACACCTCCAGGATTGCTTTTTGCTCAAGATTACTCTGGCTATTCGGGATCTTTTGTATTTCCACGTGAATTTTAGAATTGCTTTTCATTATTTTTGGAAGAAAGTTACTGGAATTTTGATGCGGCTCGGTCTCTTTCAGTAATACATCCCCTTAAACTGTATTAATTTTGCTACTCCATGATTGAGGCAGGATTTTCCCTCTTCTAAACTTTTCTTCAACTTTGTTCCTCAGTGCTTTGTACTTTTCATATAGAGGTATTTTAGCATCTCTGCTTAGGTTTATAAATTAGGTATTTTCATTTTTAAAAAGAAACGTTTACTTTATTGAGGCCACACGCACGTCATGGAGTGAGGAGATCAGAGATAACCTGAGGGAGTTGCTCATACCCTGTGAGTGTTGGGGATCAAACTCAGGACATCAAGTTTGGCAACAAGTGCCTTACCCACTGAGCCATGTCACCAGCCCTTATTTTGTTTCTCAGAATGTTTGTTATCGATTTACAATATATATTTTAAAACTATATTAAAACTAATATATATTAAAAACACTGCTGGTTTTAAAAACATTAATTTTATATTCTGCTACTTTTACATTTTACTTGTATCTACTTATTTACCCTTGTTTATTTAAGACAGGGTCTGGCTATTTAAGCCCTGGGTAGCTAGAACTCACTGTGTAGACCAGGATGATCTTGAACTGTGGGTGACCCCCCATCTCTGCCTCCCAAATGATCGGGTTGTAGCCTTAGCATGCATGGCCTATTGTTCAGCAGGTCTAGGAACAATGTTGGCTGTACGTTTGTCATCTGCAGCCTTTGTCACATGGAGCCACCATTCTCTCATTTCTAGCTTCTTTTCATCATGAAAAGTGTTGAATTTTGTCAAGTCTTTGCTCTGTGTCTATTGAGTTAATCATGTGATTTGTCGTGAACTCTCCCATCACTTGCTGGGAGTATGCCTACCCCAAAAGTATGCCTTGCTTTTTGAGTCTATCCTTGAGTTCTTTTTCTGTCCTTTGAATTTTGTCTGTCTTTGTCAGTAGACGTTGCTTCATCAATTGGATTTCTTTCTTTTAGCTATCAGCCAGTCTGAGTGTTTAGAAAAAAAAATTAAATGCTAGTTAATCAGTTAAATTAACTAGCATTCTTATTAGTATACATATGTGTGTACGCATGTGTGCATATGCATGTGTGTGGGTATGCATGCACTCACACGCGTGTTTGAAGGCCAGAGGATAGCCTCCAAGAATCAGTTCTTTTCTTCCATTGAGGAATCAGGGATGGAACTCAGACTGTCAGGCTTGCACGGCAAGCGCCTTTCCCCACTGAGCCATCTTGCTCGACCAATCTGCATGTTTTGGGGAAAGAATTATGACTGGATTTAAGGGTGTTACCGGGAGGTAAGTATGAATTTTTGTGATTTTGTTGGCTTGTTTGCTGACTGAATTGAATACCCCTATTTTTTTTCCTTTTTCCTGTACTCACTTTAGTGACATCCTGGTTTGCTTGGTTAATAATGCTTGGCTGTTTCATGTTTAAAGAACATCTTGTTAGTGTATATTAACTGTTTAAAGTAATGGGGTTCATTATTGATTTTTTCAGAAATTGTCGTGTGCTTCCCTGTTGTCATTATGTGATCTATTCTTTCCTAATTTCTTATGATTGTGACTTATTTTCTTCCTCATTGTGTATAGAATTACTTGAAGTATCTTCTGCAGTGCTGGCTTAATGGTCATGAATTGCTTCAGTTTGTACTTCTCTTGGAGAGTCTTTATTCTCCATTAGTTCTAAGGATGGCTGGACACACACACACACACACACACACACTGAGACAATGTCTCATTATGTAGCTCTGGCTGTTTTGGACCTCACTATGTAGCTCAGGTTGTCCTTTAACTCACAGAGATCCACCTGCCTCTGCCTCCTGAGTATTGGAATTAAAGATGACAGCCAGCACATCCAACAGTGAGGGCCTCTGCAAATACCACAGCCAACAGAATAATGAGCCGCATGAGGCAAGAAGGAGATCCAGTTCAATATGACTCAGTAGACAGTGTTGGTTCAAACTTTGGGACACCTGGCAGTTTATTCTCGTCATATTTAAGTACAGTACAATTTGGAAAAAAATTTCCTGTTGACAGTTATCACACTAATGCTTAAGGACTGACTAAAGTGATCTCTTTTGCAAACTACATTCTTCTGTAAGAATGGGTTCTATTGATTGAGAATCAGGATAAAGGAGTAGGGAGCAAGAGTCTGGGATAAACATATTAGTCTGGAGGATTTGGGTGAGACCTGGCCCCACAGACAGTAATGATCCCTAGGCTATTGGTTACATTCATTCCCAGCTTTCTGGGTAGAAACAGGTACGAATCCCTTCCACTGAAGAGACAACCCTGCGTGTTTAACATTCACTGTCTCCCTAATGCTTGTCTGTGAGCACAAGACCTCAGATGCTCTACATCCCTCTATTTTCTACGTTTTTAAAGAAAAATATCGTGGCTGTTCCCATTTCTAAAGAATAATAATAATTAATAATAATGATGATGATAATAATGTTCTTGCCTCTCTCTCTTTCTTGTCTCTTGCTCCCTTGCTCCCTCTCTCTCCCCGTTGCCTTCCCCTCTCTCTGCCTCAACTACCCTCTTAACTCCCCTCCCCATGCCCTGAATAAACTCTATTCTATACTACTACTACCATTAGTAATAATAAAAGTAGTAATATTTAAAAAACACGTAAAAGGGGACCTTTTGGGTAGTGATATCTGTAAATCCGGAGTATCGTGCTAACTCAACCTGCCAATTCTTATCAGTGTGTCACAAATAATCAACTTGAATTTTATATAGTAGCACAATTATTTTTGTAGGCTTTTTGCTGGTAGAGGATAAATTCTGTGAGCTACTGCCTTAGCAGCAGCATTATTTAATAGGCTAATAACCACTCTGATCCAGGTGTTATGTTTCTTATAGAATTCAGCGGAGAGTCATCAGCAACAACTTAAAAGAGCTGAGCCAAATCCTCAGTAGAGAGAGGTAAATAAGAGCACACTCAATTGACACACCCCAAATGTTCCCTCTTTTAGTTTATTTAACAGGAAAGTTAAGCATTCATTCAAGTATTGCTTAGATAACCAGGGGAAGAGAATGTCATCCATACATCAGACCAATACCTAAAGAACTTTAAATAGCATCCCTTCACTGCTTTATGCCTTAGTTGTAATTGTTCTGTTCTAGAAGTTGAACCTGTTTTATTTTTCCCCATGATGGGACCATTGATCAATTTATACTGAGTTATTCCTTCTGTGGAGGAGACCCAACTAGAAAAACAAACAAAAATCTTGGCTCCAGGGTAGCCAAGCCCCAGGTATTTTCATCAAAGGCTACTAGGAGCTCAGCCAAACCCAGGCAGCAGAAAGGGCCTTGGGGCTAGAGAGCTTTGAGTTCCAGTCCTGTTGCTTGGGAGAGCAAGCCCTGAACGTGAACGGCTGAACTGGAAGCTGAGCAGACCCAGAATCCAAGCCCTGCCAAGATGTGTCCTGCAGAAAACCTGCCCCACCCCCTAACCCCCCACCCCTCCATGAAAGGGTCCAAGCAACACATCACTGTACTCCAGCTTGTAAACAACTGGCAGGGAATTTATCATCCCCTTCTTCATGGGCCCCTTTTACATCAGTTCCTATGCAAGTGAAGCTGCAGAGCTATTGCTCTGAATACTTTGCTGCTTTGAATCTTAACAAATAT
Source organism: Rhynchomys soricoides (assembly GCA_019843965.1). NCBI lineage: Eukaryota > Metazoa > Chordata > Mammalia > Rodentia > Muridae > Rhynchomys > Rhynchomys soricoides. The sequence continues at coordinate 2,173,799 of JADRCH010000236.1, forward strand.
TTCAATAGTTGTATGAACAGCTTTAGCTCAGAGAACTGAAAACCCATATTAATTCCTCTTACTAGTTACATTCGGGGACCCTTGGGCAAGAGGACCAAATTCCTGCTCCTTATTGCTGTAAAGAAAACTATTCTTATCTTCTCCAAGGACGGAGCCCCTCACATTGGGGGCCAGTTGTGGGGGTCTCCTGTGTTCAAACACCATGGGCAGCAAGTAAGGACCCAAATGATGCAAAAACATGGCTCAACGGGACTTAGCTGGTGTTTGTTCAGACGTTTAGAGCAGTGGCTCTCGACCCTCCTTTTCTTTTTTAATTTATTTATTTTATGTATGTGAGTACACTGTCACTGCCTTCAGACACACCAGAAGAGAGCATCAGACCCCATTACAGATGGTTGTGAGCCACCATGTGGTTGCTGGGATTTGAACTCAGGACCTCTGGAAAAGCAGTCAGTGCTCTTAACCACTGAACCTTCTCTCCAGGCCAGTTCTTGACCTTCCTAATGTGCAGCCCTTTAATACATTTCTTCATGTGGTGATGACTCCCAACCATGAAATTTTTTTTTTTTTGTTGCTACTTCATAGCTGTAATTTTACTACTGTTATGAATCCTAACATAAACAGTATATTGCTAACAGTCTTAGGCAATCCCTGTGAAAGGATCCTTTGATATCCTTGCAGACCTCCCCCATGTGTGTTTGGGCCACTTTGGGGACTGAATAGCCCTTTTACAGGGGTCACCTAAACACAGATATTTACATTATGATTCATAACAGTAGCAAAATTACAGTTATGAAGTAGCATTGGAAGTAATTTTATGGTTGAAGCTCACCACAACATGAGAACTGTTAAAATATCACAGTATCAGGAAGGTTGAGAACCACTGACCTACAATCTGTCCTGCCTACAAAATATTTCAGCCTGATAATTAAGGTCAAAGTTTTAACCATTCTCCAGATAGCCTTCTGAGGTCAGCACAAACTGGTAGATTCCCTTTGTCAGTGAGGCTTCCTGTTCTCAACCTGGGGGATCCCAGGCACCACACCCTATACCTATCACATAGCCTTGGTTAGATTATAGGTTCAGCTTCCTTTCTCCCAATAAGAACCAGTTCAGCATGCACCTGAGAGTCCCTGAAATGCCTCCCATACTAAAGAGGTATCCAGTACCTTAGCCTTCAGTCTGTACCTTTGTCCATCCTGGATCTTGCTAACTATTTCCCCCCAAACTGTATAAACCTTGGTTCACTCCGAGTAACGGTGATATGTCTCCCAAAGCTGGTCCTGGTGTGTCATTACCGTTTAAACTCATGGGCTGTCTGAAATCCTGTTTGTTGACTCTGGCTGGTGCCCAGTGACCCCAGGGAGAAGGGAGACCCTCAGCAAGGTCCTATTGGGACATTCTCCGGGACCTTCCCTTTCCCCAAAGTTTCTCCCAGGCCCCCTCTTAAGCTGTTTTTTCTTTTTTTTTTCTCTCTACATGCTTTAACCTTGTCTCTGCTCCTCTACTGTGTCACCCTGGAGGTGCCTGCATTGTCTATTATTACTATAAAAATGACACAGGTGTTCCAGGACACTCTTCTCACCCTACCAGCCCCCTATCATGTGGAAAGGGATGCTTCTCCTCAGTGATTTGGAATGTTTCTCCCTGAGATGTCTTTCAGTCCAGCTGGGGACACGCTGTATTGAAATTCTTGTCACCGTGACCTTTGCCCTTTTGGTCTCAGGTCCTTCCTAGTGCCTCCTTTCCTCTCCTAGGAGCTGCAGTCTCACCGTATCTCTTGGTAATCCTCCCTTGGGCAGAGTTCCCATTTGTGATGCCTGTCCCTCATGGCTACATTGCCTACATCTTTCTGGGCTTGTACACTGAGATTCTTGTCTCTCACAGCTTCTTGCTTCCTCTAGGAGCTGCCTGCTGAGTTCTGTGGCTTCTCAACACCCTCCTGGCCTTTGGTAATGTTGGAGTCCTTCTTCGGGCAGAACTCCTATCTGCAGCCCTGTCGCCTGACTCTCAACTTCATCTCAGAGCTCACAGGATCCCTCCCTTCCTCTGGTGCAGTTCATTTTGCTGGGTTTTCTCCTTTATGGGTAAGCCACAGTGATTTTATTAAAGACTCACCATCTTACTGTAAATTCTTGGCCTCAATACAAGTCAATGGCCAAACCTTAGCACACTTGATTTTCAAATTCTCCCAAATCATAACTGATAGCATTCCTTCTAGCCTCCACCCCACAGTTACTTGGCAACAGCCAGGTATGCCTGACTCACTATAAAAGGGTGCCCCTTCTTCTTTCTCTTACTCTCTTACCCTCTCTGTCCCTTCTTTCCCCATGCCCCCTCCCCCTTCTCTACCTCTCTACCTCTCTCTCTCTCTTTCTCTCTCTCCCCTCTGCCTCTCTGTCTCTGCCTTTTCTCCCTTCCCCTCCCCATGCCTTAAATAAACTCTATACCTCAGGGGGAAGGGATGCCTCAGCATGGGACCACAGAGGGACCGTCACCATACCTCCTTCTACCAAACAGATCCTGGCTCTTTGTTTCTTTTTAAATAAAACACAACAATAACAAATTTCTGCCACTGCATAAATGAATAACCCTGGCGTCTCTTTTATCTGAAGTTTTATGCTCTATACTGTCAGCGACTCTCTTATCTCCAAGGCTTTTCAACTTTCCATTCTTGAAGATCTTTTATCTTTACAATTTCTCTGAAGATTTCTCAAGAAATCTTTTAAAACTACTGTGTAAAATTCCTTATCCGAATTTGTAAGTTCATTGGATGTAGTTAAAGAATCAGTAAAACCTGTAACAAAAAGCCAAGTTTAAACTTGTAATAAAAAGTTGTATCTTAATTTGCTATATGTGAGTCAACTTTTTTTTAAAAAAAAATTTATTTATTTAATGTATATGAGTACACTGTAGCTGTTTTTAGACACACCAGAAGAGGGTATCCAATCCCATAATAGATGGCTGTGAGCCACCATGTGGTTGCTGGGAATTAAACTCAGGTCCTCTGGAAGAGCAGTCAATGCTTGTGCCCTTCCCCCAGCCTTGAGTGTGACAAACAAACCTGGCTGGAGCCAGTCTGGCTTCTCTGCATTTGCAACTTCCTACACGAACCTTGAGAAGTGACTGCCCGCTGAGCTTGCTGAAACAAAGGACTGGGTCTTTGGGCTTTCCCTTTAAGAGGAGTACAGAACAGTAAAGTTCAAGCCTTGATCAGAAACTTTGTCTTGGCTTCGTTCTTCTCTCCCACCCCGTCCCTTTTTCATTTCCAGCCTCCCTTTCAGGTAAACCCGGGTCATCCATGGCTGCTGGACAGCAACAGATGCTCTTAACCACTGAGCCATCTCTCCAGCCCCGAGAGTCAACTCCTATTCAGAAAAATAGATCTACTTACTGTATGTATAATTTGAATTCAACTCTTGTTTAGGAAAATCGATACTTTTAATAGCAACCATGTGAATTCCCCCCATCTTGGCCAATGACCTCATTAGAATGTGGCTGGCAGCCATCTTAGTTTAGTAAGGTTAAAAGGTAGCATGCCATGTAACTTTAAGATGACCATATAGTTTAAACCAACTATACAGCAACTATAAAATTTTTTGTCCAACTGAACTCTCTGCTTATCATTGTGTCTCCTTTCAGACAAAGAAAGCAGTAACAGGTCTCCAAAATATTTTGAATTAAGTTCCATTTTTATATGATAAATTCCTAAGGTTATAAAACATACTCAGGTTAACAGAAGCTTTTTAGATATGTATGTCTAACACTTATGTCTTTGATAATTGTGTCTAACACCAGGCTTCTGGGAAAATTTAAAAAACAACATATGTTTTGTGAGACATGTGAGACTGTAAAATTTGTGAGACTGTAGAAATTTTTCAAAAAATATATGCTGCTGCCTTCCTTAAAAACCTAAACTCCTGACCGGACATTTCTAAGAAGAGCCCTCTCTAACGGCTCCAAGGCCAGCCTGCTATCACTAGAAACACCTGGAGAATGGAAAGCTCCTAACCCTTAGTACCCCACCCCGCTTGTGGTTTTTGAGCTTAAAAGCTGAGCATTTCTGCTGTCCGGGGCTCCACACGACTCTCCTGCGTGAGGACAGTGTTGAGCCCCAGCGCTCATCGGTATCCGAATAAAGCCCTATGCTAATTGCGTCAAGCCGTGTCTTGGACGGTCTCCGGGGTTGCGAATCGACATGGGGGGTGGGGGGAGGTAACAGTTTGATGAATAATAAGGTATGCGTTTTAGTCAGGGTTGCTGTGCTGTGATGAAACACCATGACCAAAGTAATTTGGGGAGGAAAGGGTTTATTTGGCTCACACTTCCACATCACAGTTCATCATCAAAGGACAGGAACTCAAACAGAGCAGGAACCTGGAGGCAGGACCTGAGACAGAGGCCACAGAGGAGTGCTGCTTTCTGGATTGTTCCTCGTGGGTTTGCTCAGCCTACTTTCTTATAGAACTGAGGACCATGAGCCTAAAGATGGCAATCACTCACAATGGGCTGGGCCCACCCCCATCAATCTCTATTTTTTTAAAATGTCCTATAGCCAGATCTTATGGAAACATTTTCTCAACTGAGGTTCTCTCCTTTCAGATAACTCAGCTGGTGCCAAGTTAATATAAGACTCTCCAGCACAGTATGTTAAATAAATTCCTAAGGTCTATTCAGGTTAACATTAACTGACTTAAGATAGGTGTCTAGCCTCTTTATCTTTGCTAACTTGGTTGAGCTTTAGCCAGTTGGATAAACCAAGTCTTACAAGGAACTGCAATGTTCTGTAATGATATACTATGAAAGAACAAAAAAAGTAAAGTTCCCAGCCTTTATGGTTTAAAGTTTTATTTCGATGCTAAAGGATCTTCAATTAAATCTTCAGTTCAAGGGCTAGAGAGATGGCTCAGTGGTTAAGAGCACTGGGTGATCTTTCAGAGGACATAAGTTCAATTCCCAGCAACCACATGGTGGCTCACAACCATCTATAATGGCATCTGATGCCCTCTTCTGGTGTGTCTGAAGACAGCGACAGTGCATTCACATACATGAAATAAATAGTTAAATCTAAAAAAAAGAAAAAAAATTCAGTTCAAGTTTTTAGGGTTCAAACTTAATAGGGATAAAGCTGTAAAATCCTGGTCATATAAGCTACTAACTTTTGCTATAATCTGATAAAGATAATTAAGACATGCAAATTAATGCCCATTCACTCTACAAATGACCAGATTCTTTAAAATGCTCAGAACCATGTTCAGAGTCATGCCAAGTAGAAACAGAATTCATTTACAATGATAAGCAAAACTATGTTTCCATGGTTAAGCCTAAAGAAAGTAACTAAAAACAAGTAAAGTGTGTTTAAAATTAGGTACACTTAATAAATACTGGTCCCCAAACTCTTTAAAGATCTGCTGAATATGGCATTTAAAATGTTTAATGAAAAAGCTTCCCATGATGAACAGAATTGCCAGCTTCTAGAGGCAACCCTAAGGTTTCCAAGAAGACAATCGGACACAGACAACTCCACCTGGGTTGTGGTAATGCTGACCACTGGGCAACAAACTGCCCCATGCCTCATTTGCTGCTGCCAGGGGCCTGCCCAAGCTGTGGACACTATTGGGTTGACTGCTTTATTTTGACTTGCCAAGGTGGAGCCATTTTCCCAAGTTCCTCCTCTATAGGAAAATCTCTGAGACCTGGGTCTGGTAGCCAAAAGCTAATGCTACCCTGTGTAGCAGCTGAAGATGCAATGCTGTCCTGTGTGACAACCAAAGACCTATGACCTCCCCCCCCCCCACCCCGTGAAGCCATTGAGACCATAGGAGCCTAGGGTAACTGTCCAGGTGGCAGTAGGTCTCTGCCATTTTTACTGATAAGGGGCTATTTGGATTATAGTTTCTGCTATAATTATCCTTCTCAGATCTCTGATAGTACTGATGACTAGTTGCAGTTTAGCAGCAGCGGCAGGCACCCAGCTCTCTCCCTAAAGCTGCAGCTACCTGGTCAATTCATTTCCAGTGTAAAATTCAGCTTCACTTTTTTAGAGCTACTACCTCTCCTGTTGAAAAAGGCAGACTCAGCACAGTTACCTTGCTGGCAGACTTCACAGTGAAAGAGATAAACTCACAAAACAGGTTGTCTTAGGGTTTCTCTTCCTGCACAAACATCATGACCAAGAAGCAAGTTGGGGAGGAAAGGGTTTATTGAGCTTACACTTCCACATTGCTGTTCATCACCAAAGAAAGTCAGACCAGGAACTCACACAGGGCAGGAGCTGATGCAGAGGCCATGGAGGGTGCTGTTTACTGGCTTGCTTCTCCTGGCTTGCTCAGCTTGCTTTCTTATAGAACCCAGGACTACCAACCAGGGATGGCACCACCTACAATGAGCTGGGCCCTCCTGCATTGATCACTAATTGAGAAAATGCCTTACAGCCGGATCTTATGGAGGCATTACCTCAAAGGAGGCTCCTTTCTCTGTGATAACTCCAGCTTGTGTCACGTTGACACACAAAACCAGCCAGTACACAGGTTTCAATATAACTTTTTACTATTTCCTTTATTTAAAAGAACTTGCTTGGAAATGATTGTTATCAGTAATCAACTACTTATGTCTCATGGGAAACAGTTGGATGAAGAGAAAAGGTTTAAAGTTTATGTAAGTTGTGAGGGTCTAAGAGAAATGAATGTTGTCAAGGTCTAAGGAAGTGATTTTTTTTTAGATTTTTTAATTTTTTAATTAATTAATTAATTATTGATATTTTATTTACCTTTCAAATGTTTCCTCCTTTTCAGATCTCCCCTTTGGAACCTTCCTATTCCCTCCCCCTTCCCCCTGCCTCGATGGGGGTATTCCGCCACCCACCCACCCACTCTCATCTTCCCTCCCTGGCATTCCCCTATACTGGGGGATCTAACACCCTCAGGCCCAAGGACCTCTCCTCCTCCTGATGACTAACAAGACCCTCCTCTGCCGCATATGTGGCCAGCACCATGGGTCCTTCCATGTATATTCTTTGGTTGGTGGTCCAGTCTCCGGGAGCACCGAGGGGTCAGGTCAGTTGCCACTGTTGCTCCCTCCATGGGGCTGCCAACTCCCTCAGCTCCTTCAGTCCCTTCTCCAACTCCTCCATCTGGGACCGCACACTCAGCCCAATGGTTGCTCTTGGGTATTCCGAACTTTTGGGCTAATAACCACTTATCAGTGAGTACATACCATGTTCATTCTTTTGTGACTGCGTTACCTCTCTCAGGATGATATTTTCAAGTTCCATCCATTTGCCTAAGAATTTCATGAAGTCATTGTTTTTAATAGCTGAGTAGTATTCCATTGTGTAAATGTACCACATTTTCTGTATCCATTCCTCTGTTGAGGGACATCTGGGTTGTTTCCAGTTTCTGGCTGTTATAGATATGGCTGCTATGAACATAGTGGAACATGTGTCTTTATTATATGTTGGAGCGTCTTCTGGATATATGCCCAGGAGTGGAATAGCTGGGTCCTCAGGCAGTATTATGTTCATTTTTCTGAGGGTCCGCCAAACTGATTTCCAGAGAGGTTGTATCAACTTGCATTCCCACCAGCAATGGAGGAGTGTTCCTCTTTCTCCACATCCTTGCCAGCATCTTCTGTCACCTGAGTTTTTGATCTTAGTCATTCTGACTGGTGTGAAGTGGAATCTCAGGGTTGTTTTGATTTGCATTTCCTTGATGACTAAGGATGTTGAGCATTTCTTTAGGTGTTTCTCAACCATTCGAGTTTCCTCAGTTGACAATTCTCTGTTTAGCTCCCCCCCCCTTTTTTTTTTTTTAAAAAAAAAACCATTTATTTATTTTATATACGTGAGAACACTATAGCTGTCCTCAGACACACCAGAAGAGGGCATCGGATCCCATTACAGATGGTTGTGAGCCACCATGTGGTTGCTGGGAATTGAACTCAGGACCTCTGGAAGAGCAGTCAGTGCTCTGAAGTGCTGAGTCATCTCTCCAGTCCCGTGTTCCCCATTTTTTGATAGGGTTATTTGGATCTCTGGAGTCTAGCTTCTTGAGTTCTTTGTATACCTTGGATATTAGCCCTCTGTCAGACGTAGGATTAATAAAGATCTTTTCCCAATCTGTAGGTTGCCGTTTTGTCCTATTTACAGTGTCCTTTGCCTTACAGAAGTTTTGTAATTTTATGAAGTCCTATTTGTCGATTCTTGATCTTAGAGCACAAGCCATTGGTGTTCTGTTCAGGAACTTTTCCCCTGTGCCCATGTGTTTGAGACTTTTCCCCACTTTCTCTTCTATTAGATGGAAGTGATTTAATGTATATAAAAATGAGAAATGTTTCAGATTGTTTTCCTTTTTTATGCTATTTTTATACTAAGATTTTAAAAGTCAGAGTTTTAATATTAACCAATGAAGTTCTGATAGGCAATTAGCCCTAGCAGTGCTGCTATAACCATAGTCACAAGATCAAAATTTATATTTCCTTTGGTTTTGACGGTTGTTGGCCCTATGGACTCATGTGTTTGAATGTAGGGGGTGACACTGTTGGGAGGTGTGTCACTGTGGAGGTGGACTTTGAGGTCCCATATTCTCAAGTTAGGCCTTGTGTGGCAGTCTCCTTCTGCTGCCTGGGGACCAGATGTATGACTCTCAGCTCCTTCTTTAGCACCATGTCTGCCTGCATGCCACCATGCTTCCTGCCATGATGACAATGGACTAAACCTCTGAAACTCTAAGCGAGCCCCAATTAAATGTTTTCCTTTATGAGAGTTGCCTTGGTCATGGTGTCTCTCCATATCAATAAAACCGTAAGACAGATGCCTTTGAAGTATAGCCAACCCTCTGGAAAGATAGGAAAAGTGTTCATGCTTTTAACCCAGAATTTTGGGGGGGTTGAGAGGTGGGGGAGAGTCCCCAAGCTTTTACTATGATGCAATTACATGAGTCTACTGGTCTTTCTACAATGAGAATTTCAGTTCAGATTACAAATAGCTGTGTATTAATCGGTCATAGAATTTATGGAATAAATCTCCTTATATATAAAATAGGAATTTATTGGAATGGCTTACAGGCTGCAGACCAGCTATTTGTTGTTGTTGTTGTTGTTGTTGTTGTTGTTTTGTTTTTTTTGAGACACAGACTAGCTATTTTAATAATGACTAGCTGTGAATGGAAAGTTCAAGAATCTAGTAGTTGCTCAGGCCCACAAGGCTGGATGTCTCAGCTGGTCTTCTATATATGCTGGAATCCTGAAGAAATAGTCTCCAATGCCAGTGGAGGAATGGATCCACTAGCAACACAGAGAGCAAAAGCTTCCTTCTATGTTTTTATATAGACTCAAGATTTGGATTAAAGACCCATGTCTTCCTGCCTTAAGATCCAGATCCAAGTTATATGTCTTTCTGCCTCAAGACCCAGATCAGAGATATGTGTCTTCCTACATTAAAGGCCTGGACTAGAAGTGGATCCACCCACTTCAAACCAAGCAGAAAATCTCTCAAAGATGTGCCCTCCATTTCTTGATTGTAGTTCATTCCAGATATAGTCAAATTGACAGTCTAGAATGGCCATCACAAATGGCCATGCTACTGAGACTTGGATCCTCCACTCACAGGTCAAATGGACTCCAGACAAGTAACCCTGATGATCAACATTCTGTTTCCATACTTGATTATTCCCGAAGGCAGAATCAATCTCCTTCTCCTCTCTCTCCTCTCCTCTCCTCTCCTCTCCTCTCCTCTCCTCTCCTCTCCTCCTCTTCCTCCTCCTCCTCCTCCTCCTCCTCCTCTTCCTCTTCCTCCTCCTTCTCCTCTCTCTCTCTCTCTCCCTCTCTCTCTCTCTCTCTCCCCTCCCTTGGTCTTGGGACTTTCCCCTATCAGAAATCCAAAATAAAAAGTTTCTCCTTAAATTTACCTTCTGTCCCTAGTCTCTGTCTCAAAAAGTTTCCAATCAACTACAGACTGCAAACTGTTCCAAAACTGCCTGCCACGTGCCAGCCTCGGGTGTGTAGCAGTAATTTGGACTACACTGCTTTGTGTTTACAGGTCACCTGCTTACAGCAACCTGCCCAGGAACTCTTTAGATCTGAGAATGAAAGACTCATACACACATTAGCTTTTGAAATGCCTTGGCTAGCTCAAAGGCT
>JADRCH010000236.1:2183945-2221277 GCA_019843965.1 Rhynchomys soricoides
CTCATACACACATTAGCTTTTGAAATGCCTTGGCTAGCTCAAAGGCTGGGCAGTTCTAATCCTCTGCCCGGCTACCATAGATTTCCCTCCACTACTCCTGACTCAATGTCCTCTAAATCAATGATCTATCTTTGCTGCCCTGTTCCTTCTAGGCGGTCCACTAGTCTTTGCTGCCCAAGATGTTTCTGGGCAGCCCTTCTTGGGGTTACATTTTGGATGATTTTCCTTCTCACCTACATTTCAGATGATTTTCCTTTTGCAGCTCTAAATCTTATCTATCTCCCTACAAAACCTGGTGATTCTCCCTTCTTCTCTTCCAGTTCCTAGCCTGCACAATCTAAAAGTTGCTCCCCTATCTCTCCGCCCAGCCATTGGTTGTTGGCTCTTTATTGAATGATCCAAAACCAATTGGGGACAAGGACCTTTAGCATTTAGACATGCAGATTTCTGATTAATTCAAAGCATTAGAACCAATCCCTAACACGGTGCATCCCAGACTTCTCCAAAGAGGCCTCACTTCACTAGCCCCAGATTGTACCACAGAACCTGGGCAGCGATGGAAACAAATGTCCCCAAGCTTGCCCTCCTCACTCTCTTGCTGGCTTTGACCAAAATTCCAGTTTTCCTGGGCCCCCTGACAACACCTCAATTTCATCTCAGAAGCAGTTATTGAAGAGATTATATCACCCCTTATCATCAATGAAAGGCTGGGGTATCAGGTCCCAAAGAAACTGGGGAGAAGTCTTACTCAGTACCTGTGTCTCCTCCAAGCACTTCTAATCTGCCACCCACCCTAACCCTCCCCAGCCTGGGGCTTCTCTTCCCCCGCTCCTGATTCCTATATAACTCAGCCATCTTGGCTACGGATCTTCTTTAGGTCTCTGGACCTGCATATCCCCTTTGCTCTCCTTCCTCTCTCCCTCTTCTCTTGAATCTTCTCTGATATTCCGGTCTATTCCGGTGGCTATGTTCAGTCTGGACTATTCCACATACCTCTGGCTGTGTTGTCCCTCATAGCTAAACCAAACCTTCTCCACAACATACCCAGGAGTGGCCATGTCCCCATTTGCATTCAGGAGGCAGGCATTTTTACTCATTGACCTTCTCCCTAGCCCTTATCATTTTATTTTCTATGGTGAATTTCTTATCTAAGATTTGAACTGATGTCTTGACTTTGTTCATCTCTCAGGTTGTATACTCTGCAATGGTAACTGACAATTTAAAAAGGTAGGCTTTTGAGGTTTTTTGGCATTTCAATGATTTCTGGTTTTGGTTATTTAAGTTACAAGCATTTGGAGGGAGCATATTGTCTGGCTCATTAGTCTTTGGTCTACCCATAGTTTGAGTGTTTGCTGGTATGAGCATCCCTCTGGTTTTACGTAGACTTCTGCTTAGAAGGTCTTTGTCTTTTGAGTTCTTGTTCTTCATGACTTCCCAAAGGACAGGAAGCAGACTGCTACAGCATGAACTCAAAAACAAACCAGGTGTTTAGACTAGAGTTAAAAATATTTACAACCCCAATATGGATAGAAAAGGGAACAAACATCATTATAGGACAAATTAATTTGTTTTGGTATTTTGTTTTGGTTTCTGTTTTTAATTAAGAAAGTGAAAGTACTGATTTAGCACCAGAAAACGAGGAATGAGGAAAACAAAGTCAGCTAGAAAGGAAGGAAGGAAAGATGGTTCAATGGAGCCAGAAGTAGTAGAGAGGAGAGTAAGTGGAGCTGGATAAACAAAAATGACAGAGAAGGGAGGGAAGTGGAAGGGGGGGAGGGAGACAAGGAGGGAGATGGGTGTGGAACAGGACAGGAGAGAGAGTGGGGAAGGAGGAAGGGGAGTTGAGGGGGAGGGGAGGGGGAGAAAGAGAGAGGGAGAGAGAGAGAGAGAGAGAGAGGGGGGGGGGGGGGGGGGGGGGGGGAGGGAGGGGGAGAGGGAGAGGGAGAGGGAGAGTTTTCTAGTAGTGGAGATACTTTTGCTCTGGTTGTTTACTTGAATGGGGTGGGAGAACTGGGAGGTAATAAGTCATTTTCTCTCTGAGGTGCAAACAGGTCAGACCAGAAAGTGCTATTTGCAGGCTGGGTCCTGCCTGACTTCCCCACCCTGGCACACAGTCCTCCACAATTGCTGCAGAGTTGAATTCTTTCCAGGTTTCTCTGTGTGCAAGTTCAGCCACACAGTGAGCATTAGAGCCTGTCATTACGTCTGTCAGCTAAGTCTGGAAACTGTCTGCTTGGCTGTCCCTACATTCCTGGCACTCTGCCAGTGCATGTGTGGGAAATGTCTGCACGGTTCCTGTGTTTCCACCCCAGAGTCTCCTAGAAAGCCATAGAACCAAAGCAGAATTCTCAGTGAGGAGGGGAAGGCACCCCACGCTGGCTTAGCTGCACAGGTCCCAGCCCCTATTAATCTACACACCTCAGGCCTTATTTCTCCAGAGGTCAGGTTGCAGTTTCCAAATGGAGGTGGCCTCTGCTTCCCGAAGCAGCCAGCTAACACTAAACCTGTGACTAGGGTCTGTTTGCAAGTCACAACCAGTTTCTTGGTCTCACACTAATTCTCAGACTGGTTGCTTAGTTAGCCAAGACAGGCTTTTGCAGCACCCAAAGTTTCGATGGTAAGACCCCTCTTAAGATGTCCCCACACCACAGCACTAGTAAGGAAGCTACAAAGTGCAGGGGCTCTTCTTAGGCTCTGTTTTCCACTCAGATCTCAGATCTTCTGACTTCAGTTTTGTAGGCTGCTATGTGTGCATTTGTGGAACTCCTCCGAGGCTGACACTCCAGGGAAGGGAACTCTGCCTTCCCCTATTCTGCTGCCTGGAGTCTGATATGTTTGCTCTGTTATGGTCTCTGATATATTTTGTAATGTGATGGCATGATGCAGCCAGAGGGAGTCCCATGCTGAGGCACCCTGACCCCAGGTACCACCAAGACCTATGGGTTTCAAATGTATACCTAAGAAAATGTTTTTCTCCCAAACCTACTTAACTTTATTTTCTACCTCTTCTACTTTGACGGCTGCTTCTCCTGGGTCTGCACATTCTTTCCCGCAGGCAGTCCTACAGACCCTGGACAGCAAGGGAACAGCCAGCTTTCCTAGGACTTGACCTACATCTCCATCTCCCCATCCCAATTTTCTTAGGTTTCCCTTAGCATTTCCTCTAGGCTCTGCCCAACAGTCACCTAACAACAGCCTGGCTTGCTATAAAAGAACTATTAGACCTCTCTCTCTCTCTGTGTCTCTCTCTCATCTTCCTCTTTCCCTGTCTTCTCTCTTTCTCCCCCCAACCCCCATGTGTTTCTGGCCTACCTCCACCTTTCCTCTCTCTCCTCACTCCTTCTGTCCTGCTCTGTCCCCCTTTCTTTCTCTGCCTCCACTTCCTTCTCACCCCCTTCCTGTGCCCCCAATACTATTTTATACTAGACACCCTGTATGGCTGGCACCTCAGGGGATATGCCTCAGCATGGGCCCATGCATCTCCCTTCTGCTGCTTCATGCCACCACATTACAAAACATATGGGAATCTCATGTAGCCCAGGGTGGCTTTGAACTTGTTATGTAGCTGAGAATAGCCTTGAACTAGTGATCCTCTTGTTTCTACCTCCCAAGTCCTGGGATTACAGGTATAAGCTACTAAACTTGGTTCAGGTAATGTTGAGGATTGGAACCAGGGCTTTTGGCATGGTAGGCAAAGCACCTTCTCAGTGGAGCTGCATGCCCAGCCCTCCGTTGATTCCACTTATGTATGGCTCTTCTCGTTTGCTTGGTGTCTCTGTACTCTTTTACCACACTGACATCGTTGATGGTTGTTTTTGAAATGTTTGTCAGACAACCCAAAGGTTTTTCTAGTCCTCTAAGATAGGTTCCTACAAACTTGTTTCTCTGAGTAAGCCATTCCCTGGTATTCTAATGCCTTGTGGTCTTTTGGGGAAAATTGAACGCCTGAGAAACTGCAACAGAAACAATGTAATAGCTTCTCCCAGTCTGTATGTCATGGCTTTGTTTAGGGGAAGACGGTTATCAACCTGGACAGAGATTGTGTGCCCCTCAAGCCTGCTCTGGCTTCTATGTGCAGTTTTCCACTTGAGTTTTGCCTAAGCTCTTCTTTGTGGCCTATAATGTCACCCCCACCAACAGCCTGTTGACTGTTGGTAATACACCAGTGCCTTCGGTACTGGAAGAAAACCTAACCCCACCTTGTGAAGTTTGGTTGGCTCTACAGAGATCATCTACAGAATGCTGTTGTCTCTACTCAGTCCCTTGCGTTACTAGAGACAGAATCTCCTCCACTGGCTCCAATTGTCTCCATCTCTTTCCTCCACAGGGAGAGCCTGGAGAGTTCAGAGTTTGTTCAGTCAGGACATTTCCTCCTGATTATAGAGCATGTCCCAGCATGACAGGATTTTTGTATGCATGCTCTGGCATGCTGGCACCTTTTAATTCCTAGATGTTTCTCAAAGACAAGTCCGTATTATTGTGGAGTTTGTCTCTGTAACAATGAGTAAGAAAGGCCACAGGGCTTCCTGTTCCATCACTATAGTGACAGAACCACCTCCAAGCCTGAGCTTTTGCCGTCAGCTTGTTTTGGGGTTTACTTCCTTCCTAATGAGTGTGCCGAGGGTCTGCAGTTCCTGTATTAGAGGCACTGAAGGCACCCAGCAGCAGCCATGCTCACTGTCCACACAGAACTGTGTCTGTGAGAAGCAGGAGCTCCTCCTGGCCATCGCTACTTCTTCAGCATTCTGCTCAGCAGGACAGAGCCCTCTCAAAACACAAGAATATGGAATGCACTTTTCCTGCTGGAAAGACAGAAAAGCAAATCTGAACTCAGCATAATGTGCAGGAATTCCTGGGATACTCATAAAAACGAGGGATTGCTCCCCTGTAGCCCTGAGATCTGAATTGGGGATTGGAACATACATCATAGTTTATCTAAAAAAATTACCTAAATTAAGTTTATGGTTCTGAAATTCTTGTCTATTAATGTAGCTTCTCTTCCATCCATTAAAAACACATAGGAAGTTATGCTAGGTGTGGTGATATATGCCTTTAATTCCAACATTTAGGAGGCACAAGCAGGTAGATCTCCGTCAGTTTGAAGCCAGCCTAGTCTCCATAGTAAGTTACAGGAGAGTTGGGACTGCATAGTGAGACTCTTGTCTTAAAACAAAAGCAAAACCAAAACCAACCAAACAAAAAACTCCAAACAAACAAAACTCCCAGAACAGGTGGGGCATGGTGGCCCACACTTTTAATCCAAACACACAGAGAAAGGGGCCTTTTGGATCTCTGTGCCTATGAGGCCATCATGGTCTATATAATGAGTTCAGGGACAGCTGGCACCAAATATAGGGACCTTGTCTCAAACAACAACAACAACATCAATGACCAGAACAACAACCAGAAAGTTACCAGAAAAGACCTAACAAATGAACCCACACAAGAATAGGTTGTGATGGTGTCAGTACAGGTCTCATACTGAAGACATTTGACAACTTATTTTGCCCGCACATATGTTTGTGCAGCACATGTTTGCAGTACCCAAAGAGACCAGTAGAGGGCACAATATCTCCTGCAACTGGAATTACAGAGAGCTTTGTGCTACCCTGTGAGTGCTGGAAATGGAACTTAGGTCTCCTGCAAGAGTAATCATTACAGCTAACATTTTATTAATGTATGTGAGTAATGTGTTCAAAGGCTGCATGGTTTTACTTTGAATGACAAGTACCAGAATATTCATTGCTCTGTCTATTCAGCAGGTGTTATCATTTCTAATGGGAGCATGGTATTCAATGCACCCAAGGAATTAGCACACATACATTGCACATGTGCACCTTTTCAGGTATTTATAGTTCTTGTCTATGTGCAAAGATGCTGGTGTTTATGTAACTGCACTGATGCCAGCCTAACATTTTTATTTTAAATATTGTGTTAATTCTGTTTTGTATGCCCCCCCCCTTTTTTTTTATCTTAAGTCATTCTTTGTGATAATTCTATTCCTGGAAGTGTGTCTCAAGTTCAGTCAGAGTCAAGGGCTACAAACATCAAGCAGGAAGAATTTGTACATATTTAATGGTAAATATTCACAGAACCTCTAGGACAGGGGTTATATCCAGAGAAGAACTGGGCAGATAACTGCGTTGGGATGTCTGTAAGTGGTGTCTTTGTAGATCTCTGAAAGCTTTTTAGAAAATAAAAGTGCAGGTAATATTATGGCTGCAGTTGCTAGGGCACATCACGTAGGAGTGTTATACAGTGAAGCAATGTCGGCTGCATTGGCCCATTTCCTGACGATTTAACAAACTCCTGAAGATATGTACTATGTATAGAAAGGAAGTTTTAAGCAAATGGAAAATATCAGTTGCTTTTTACTAAAGAGTAGACATTTAGAAGAAGAATCTGTTGGATCTCTCCCTGCTTTTGTTCACTGGTTAAAGCGCCATAGCAGTGATCTACAACACATACGAGCTTCCTTTGCAAGGCAAATGTCCAAGTAGAGATAACTCATTTACTGAGATCACATTTTCAAGGTCTTTAAGAGTCAACGGATGAGACAGAACCTAGGTGTGTTTGCCTGGTGTACCATAACTGTATCTCTCAGGCTGAGGCTTTGCTTATGGAAATGTGGTGTCTCATAATTATGTTTTAGAAAGACCAAGCTGTATGAAGTCCCAAAGGCACAACTGGTTCCAGGCCTCTTTCTTAATTACTGTCTTAATTACTGGGACTTGCAGGAAACCCTTTATATCTTGTCTTCTAGATCCACAGCCTCATGTCTGGCTTCATGTGTACAAGACATATTCTCTAATTCTCTTCTCTCTCTCTCTCTCTCTCTCTCACCAGGGATTGCTTCCACTGCTTTGGTTTAATTGGTAATCTGCTTGTCCAAACACTGAAGATCCTTGTCCCCAATTGGTTTTTGATCAATCAATAAAGATGCCAGCAGCCAATGGTTGGGCAAATGGAGACAGAGTAGGATCCTTAGATTTGCCTTGGCTAGGATGCGGGAGAGAGATTATCGCCATGACTTGGGGAGAAGGATGGGATGTAGGAGCTGCAGGAGAGAAAGCCTACCAGCCATGTGAGAATTCAGGTAGGTGGCCACTGGCCACTTCCCAGATTGGGCCTGGTGCAGCAGAGGAAGGTTTAAGAGTGCCCAGCCTTTAAGCTAGCCAAGGTATTTTAAAAATAAGCTAATGTGTACCTGTCTTTCATGCGTGGATCCAAAGAGTTCCTGGGTGGCTGGAAGTGTAAGACCCATCAGGAGCACGAAGCGGTGTAACTTAACCCACCACCACCCCTCTCTCTCTCTCTCTCTCTCTCTCTCTCTCTCTCACACACACACACACACACACACACACACATATCTGTCTTCTATTTCCCTCTGCCTTCCCCCCACAACTGTTTCTATGTTCATAAAGACACTTTAATATCAGTTTATGCACATGCCTTGCTCCTAAACTCCAGTGTGGCCTCACCTTGCTTGTGTCTACAAGACCCTCTTTAGAAGTAAAGTTGACATCTCCCTTTAGTGGATAGGGCTTGTGATGGCTATTCTAAGTTGTCAACCTGACTACTTCTGGAATGAACTACAAATCAGAAATGGAGAGCATATCAGTGAGAATTTTTTTTGCTTGGTTGAAAGTGGATATAGCCACTTCTAGTCTGGACTTTTGAGGCATGACAGACATACACCTTTGATCAGGTTCTTGAGGCCAGAAAACACACCTTTAATTAGAGCCACACCTTCTGCTGGAAGCCTATGGAAGGACATGGAAGGAGGAAGGCTTTGCTCTTCGCCTGCTTTCCCTTGCCTTTATTGCAGGTCAGTTCCTTCACTGACATAGGAGTCTATGTCTTTGATATTCCAGCATCTACCTAGACCAGCTGAGGCATCTAGGCCATGGTCTGAGCAACTTCTGGATTCTTGGACTTTCCATTCATAGCCAGCTATTGATGCATAGTTGGACTGGGACTTCAGCCTTTAAGTCATTCTAATAAATCTGCTTTTTATAGATAGATAGATAGATAGGTAGATAGATAATTAATTCTATAAGTTCTGCTACTCTAGAGAGCTAACCCTAACATACATCTGAAAAGACATAGATCACCCGACAGCTCTCTTCAGGCCTAGGGTCCAAGGAAAGCACTTTGGAAGAAAATATTGAGAGATCTGGAGAACATTGGTTCCAGGCTGACCCTGGGCTGGCTCCTCTTTACAGAGACTGTCAGGATAAGCAGAAAGGTGAGGTGGGGCTTTCATAAAGCTCTGTGGTGTAAGAACTATGAGTCTCTCCTCTTGCTTACCCATTCTCTGCCCTTCTTATGTTCTTCTAAAGGATGTTGTCCCCAAAGCTAACAGTGCCACCTTTTCAGGAGTACACAAATTGTCACAGGTGGCTCCAGACCAAGGAATCTGGCTTTTGTTCACTAGTTGAAGCACCATAGTAATGATCTGCAACAGGTTCTTCCCTATCACCCTGTGCTGTGCGTGTGTATTTTTTTTTTTTTTTTTGGTGTGAGTTTGTGTGTGTGTGAGCGCCACAGACCACCCCAGCCAGGTGTGGGAGTCCCTGGGATGAGGATTCTTGAAGACTAGGTGGGTAAGGATTCCGTGGTGACAAACAGAAACAAACACAGAGGCAGTTTGAATCTGAGTGTATTCTGCAGCTCTCAAGCAAGGGTTTTTACACATAAAGAAACAAGTATTACAGCTCTTAAAAGATGTATTCAGTGAAGCAATCACAAATATTGTCAGTATCTGGCACAGTAAAGCACAAAAGTCATGCAGGTATTACAGTTCTGAAAAATGTATACAATGAAACAATCATGAATAAAACAGATGGCATCATTGTTATTTGGCATAATAGAAATCATCCAAGTATTACAGCTCTAAAAAAAAATCTATTCATTGGGGCAATCATCCAAGGCTAGGAGCATATTTCCAAAAGCAGGTTAATAAATTTTTGATCAGTTATTGTTTAACATCTAATACCTGATTTTTTAAAATAAATCTTCAAAGTGTAAATTTAAACTATTTTCATTCTTTTTATTTAAGGCCTTCTTTACCACAAACCAAAGCCCACCTCTGATAACACACGTGCAGCCATATGAAATTTTGTTATTGGGAAAGTTTTTATCATAATACTATACAATTATATAAATGATTTATAAAATAAAGCACTGGTTTTCCCGGAGATAAGGTCATGGCTGGTGACCTCATCTCAAGGGATGGTTTCTTACCCACTTTTCTTGCTTAAGATCGTGGCTAGGCTATCAGGAACATGTCGTAAGTAAGGAAAGGAATAAAAGAAACTAAACGAGACAAATTGCCATGAGAACTGCAGCTCAATGTTTTGTTCCGGGTAAGAGTTCCACAGCCTGTTCCAGGAGGCCTCCTTCTTCTGAAGTTTTTGCCTCAGTCTCTGGAAAATGTCACATAGATTCTACTGGGGTTGGTGTGTGTGTGTGTGAGTGTGTGTGTGTGTGAGTGAGTGTGTGTGTGTGTGAGTGTGTGTGTGTGTGTGTGTGTGTGTGTGTGTGTCTTCCTACTCATGATGCTTCTCCATAGCCCAGGCTGACCTCTTACTTGCCACTACTCTGCCCTTAGCTTCCTGATTCCAGGTTTGGACCATTATATGCTTTCTAGGAATGCTTGCTTTTAATGTCTGCCAGCTCAATTGGTCTGACCCAGAGTGCATGTGGTTCCAGCCAGACCTGTGAACAGCTCATACATCTGCACTAACAGCTTCAGGGTTAGAATGAACTCAGCTGGGGTCCTGGGGAAAATATTCATCACTATGTATGTGGTTTCTCTTTGTTTTGACTTCCCCAAACTGTAACCATCCAAGGCTCTTCCCTGGGTGCTTGTTCACTTCAGGGGACTCCTCCTCCTCCCTCTTGCCTCCTCCCTCCTCCTCTTCCTCCTCCTGACCTAATTTCTCAGCATCCTTTATTTCTCATCAGATAAGTATGGATCTTACAGAGGAGAAGAGCCACTCTTAGGCAGTGTTTGAAAAGTGAGCCTTCAATTCCCCACAGATAAAAAGTTTCTAATGAGGCAGAGCTATATTTCTGGCTCTGAAGGGAAGAGGTGTTGAAGGGATTCCCCTATGACCCAGGAGAGGCTCCTAGAATGGGCACCTTGGCTTCAAGTCAACTTGGGATGAGGTAGTTAGCAGGAGGCAAGGGCTGTACCATGTGACACCAGTCGTCTCTTCCCTGGTCATTCTATTGTATCCTGGAGAGCCCTGGCATCTCTTATGATGTCACCTGTGTTGTGATGACACCAACTGCCACTGAGTGGGACATGGCTTGTAGGCTCACCTTGAAGATAGCCCTGCTCTTTCAGGGCTTCACTGGGTCTCTAGCATTCCCTCTTCCTCAGGCTTCTTCCGGGGATTCAGCATGGTCTCTCCTGGCCCCGTGCCATCAACTATGCAAGTTCATGTGTGTTTATCTACCTACAGGGTCTGCTGGGAAGGAGTCATCCCAACCCTCCACCATCACTGAGCAGGAGCAGCAGAGGAAGAAGTAGGAAAAACTGACCATTCATCTACAGAAGATGATGTGTGTATGTGGGGGGGGGGGCGATGAGGTAGTTCTGATGCTCTGATCAGGAATCTGCATGTGAACACTGAAGGTCTTGTCCCCAATTGGTTCTTGATCAATTAATAAAGATGCTAGTAGCCAATGACTGGGCAGGACTTCCAGGTTCCCTCAGGCTGGCTAGTAGAATACTTTGGAGGGAGAGAGAGCCACCAGCTGTGTGAGATCTTGGACGGAGTGACCATGGCCATTTCCCTGACTGGGGCTGAGGTAGCAGGTGGGAGATTTAAAAATGTAACTAAGCTGAGGGCCTATTTAGAGGTGTTGAGCTAGGACTAAAGCTAACTGAGCAACTAAGTTGAGAGCAGAATTATAGTTGTTGAGCTGGGAGTGAAAGAACGGCGTGTTAGCCGCGGGAGGCTTAGAGGTGTCTACCATTGAGCTAAAAGCATATTAAAAATAAGATAATGTGTGTGTGTGTCTTTCATCCACAGATCCAAGCGAACCTGGGCAGGGCTGGCAGCTTGGTATGTCTGGAGCTTAAAGCAGGGTAGTAGAAACTACACACTACAGACATGTAAGAGGGGTGAACAGTGTTTTATCCTGGCCCATTGTACAAACAAGGATTTGAACAACAGGTAATTAACATGCTCAGTTCACTCTTGGCTATGTTGTCTCCACTGTGTCAAGCCCAGGTGTCCTCAGGGACAGGAGGCTGAACCTCCAGGGTGTCCCCATGCCCAAGCTAACTTTCCTGAGTGTGTCTGAGAAGCAGAACTTGAAGCCAGGTTAGGAACAAAATGGGGACACAGGCTGTTTTACTTCCTCCAACTGAAAAGCAGAGCCTGTATCCTGAATCCCAGTCTGGGGATAGAAACCGTAGTTGTGTGAGCTCTCAACCTGCCCTTTAAGATGCCTTGACTGGCAATGAATTGTGGGAGATGCTAGGCCCTGTGAGTTTATGATGACCCTTTATATTGAACCAGCAGGTGTTTGGGGGTCCTGGTTGTTTTTGACAACAGCAGGAGATACCTGGCTCCATTTGGTCCATCTCAGTGTGTGACCAGAAGGCCTAGAGTTCAACACTCTTCCTATCTGATCTTGTTCCTCATACTCTGAGACAACGCCACCTTCCTTCATTTCTTTGACATCCTAATTTGTGTGTGTGTGTGTGTGTGTGTGTGTCCCTGTCACTCTGGATTTTGAGAGTTGGAGGTGGGGCCTTCAGAGTTGCTAATCTCACTGTTTCCAGGAGATATCAGTGCTGGGGTCTGGGAACCCAACTTTGAGCAGCAATGGTCTTAGCCCCTGTACTTAGTTGGTGGCACATTGGAATCTCCTGGGTAGTTTATATAGTCATTTTGATGTTGGGTCTCTGCCTTGGAAATACTGATTATCTACTCTGGGCATTTGTATAGCAGTAAGAACCTAGAATCAAGAATCCCTGTCTAAAGATAAGAGAAACCTCACAGTTTCTGGTGGGTTTAGACCTGTGGCACAGACTCTTGGGAACTTTTTAGAGAGCGAGTCTGCCCTTCCGGGCCCACTAAGGGAGGTCATACAGCCCTAGCTCCCTCCCTTTGGATTTCCTGCCTCTGCTGGCCTGGGGCCAGGAGAGGATATTAGTAAGCACCAGGATGTCCTAGTATGTAGGATTCAGAATGTGACATCCTCTGACCTGGGGACATCCAGGACACAACCTGAATTCATGAGATATTCATGGCCTGTGTTCATGGGGTTCTTTGCTCCTGGGGCCAGGCCCTCCCACAGGTTGAATTTTGAACTTGAGATGCAGAGGAAGGAGCATGAGCAGATGAGGTCAGACCTGCAGAAATTGCCCAAGAAGATAAGTGAGGCCTTGGCCAAGTGCAAGGAGCTGACTGGGGAAACATCTCCTGCTTGTGAGCAACTGACTTGCCTGGGACCCCTGCACTAGGCAGGGGCTGCTTCTACCCTTCTTGTCTTTGAACCAAAGTGAGGGCTCTGGTTCTCTCCGGTTTGCCTCTTAGCAAGGTAGACTGCCTTGTGGCTCTTCAACTTGTGCCTCTAGGACACAGCTTTCCTAAGTGTGAAAGAGACTGTGAGACAAACAATATTGTTTGGCCATCCTCAGGCATCTGTAGGTAGAAAATAGTCTGTATCCTGAGGGGAATGTCAGGCAGCCTTGGGCCTCTGAAGCTCTGGCAGGAGCTTTGCAGAGCTGATTTCCAGGGGACCCATATATTCTTCTGTCTTCTTTCAGAGAATGTTTATCCTGTACCTGCTGATGTATCCCAATACCCTGGAAAGATAAACAGGTCAGGGTCACTTCCTATTCTGGGAGGTCCATGGATCCCTTTTGATGTCAGGGTTTTCAGAAGTACTTTGAGTCTTTCTGGAATCCAGCTGTTCTTTGTCTTTGGCCTGTGTATTAGTCAGGGTTCTCTAGGGTCACAGAACTTATGGGATGTCTCTATATTGCTCTATATTGAGGGGATTTATTGTGATGACTTAGTCTGTAGTCCAACCAACCCAAAAATTGGCAACCGTGAATGGGAAGTCTAAGAATCTAGTAGTTGCTCAGTCCCATGAGGCTAGTTGTTTCTGTATAAACTGGATCCTGAAGAAGTAGGTTCCAGCAGATGTGCTGGCAAGTAAATGCATGCAGTCAAAGAAGAGTGAATCTTCCTTCTTCCAATGTCCTTATGTAGGTCTTCAGCAGAAGGTGTGGCTCAGATTAAAGGTGTGTGCCACCACAGCTTGATCTGGGACTTGCTTTGTCCCAGGCTGACCTTAAACTCAGAGATCACCTTGCCTTGGTCTCCTGGGATTGAAGGCATGTACTACCTTGCCTGGGCCTAAGCTTTTCATGGCCACTATGCCTCAAGATCTCCATGCCATGATCCAAGTCAGAAACTTGTGTCTTCCAGCCTCAAGATCTAGATCGCAGGTGTGCCCTCCAATTCTGGATTGTAGTTTATTCCAGATATAGTTAAGTTGACAACTAGGAACAGCCATTAAAGCCCGCCTTTAGGTGACGCTAGTATGACTTCTATGGGCTCCAATCTTTGGCTCTCTGGGGACCAGGGACCTTGCAGGGATGGTGGTACGTTGTGGTGGGGAGACAGATAAAGAAAGGCTGGTTAGGATCACCATTTTTGGTTGTGATTCAGCATCCTCTACAGCTGGCTCCTGAGTGAGCAGACTCAGCTGAAGAAAAAGATGCACATGTCGAGGCAGGAGAACAGAAAACTGCAGAGGAAGCAGATTGTAGTGCAGGAGTCCTGTGAGGAGGCAAAGAGGCTCTGTGATGAGGCCCACGAGAAGATCTATGACCTCTTGGCCAAGCAGCAGTAGGTAGGTTGAGGCAGCAGGAGAGGCTGTCTGCCTGTCTAAACAGACACATCCACACACACCCATGTAACTATCCACCCATTATCTAGTCACCCATCTATGTCCCACCCAGTTTTTCATGTCTGTCATCATTCATAAGTCTTTCTGGGGATGTGGGCTCATGTGAGAAACTAGATGATTGACAATCAAACCCTTTCGCTCTGCTAGAAGCTACAGTTCATTAAGGGAGATGGATTGATCACACATCACACACCTACCTGCCATTAATGGTAGCATGGGTGCCATGTGGGAAGCCACCTAGCTTTGTGTGAAAAATGGCTTTTTTTTTTTTTTTTTGAAGGAGTCATGAGGGATCACAGGTGGGAAGCAGCTTGCGAGGAGGACAGCCCCATAAATGAACAGTTCTCATTGTCATCCTTCTTGGGGATCTGTGGCCTTCTCCTTTCCTCCTGCATCCCAATGTGGTCTCTTCTTTTTCTTTTTAAATATTTATTAATTTTTATGTATATCAGCACACTCTAACTGTCTTCAGACACCTCAGAAGAAGGCATCGGATCCCATTACAGATGGTTGTGAGCCACCCTGTGGTTGCTGGGAATTGAACTCAGGACCTCTGGAAGAGCAGTCAGTGCTCTTAACCGCTGAGCCATCTCTCCAGTCCCTCAATGTGGTCTTTTCATCTTACTTGACTCTTGGTTCACACTGGGAGAAGCCTGTGTAGCAGCTGGTCAGCTCTGGTTTTTTGGGAGTGGTGCTGGAGTGTTCTCTTCTCTTGGAGCTTACAGTCTGGAGGTGACTGGATCATCAGGGATGTGGAAAGGGCTTTGACAGGCTGGGGGCTGGGGTGGGAGATTTGGGGCTTCAGGAGAAAAAATTCTCTAACCACTGGAACATAGTCTGGCCAAGCACAGCATGTTCCCCATGTCAGTTTTAGTTCTCAAGGGATGGATAGCAGGGTTCTGACCTCTTCTGAAGGAGCCAGAGTGCTTATGCTAAACTTCCATGCTCATCTCGCACGAGGTTGGCTTCTGCTCAATTCTCTCTCTCTCTCTCTCTCTCTCTCTCTCTCTCTCTCTGTGTATTGTAGGCATGTGGATGGGGTTGATGTATCATGTATATGTTTAATGGCTAGAGGAAATGACCAGCCCAACTTTCTTTGTCAGTAAACATGATTTCTTACTTCCCTAGAAGCTTGCAGTTTTGGCTAGCCTGGCTGACTAGCAAGCTCTTGGGATCGTCTGAATGTGGCTGCTCTTGTATGAACGTCTATGCATGCCTGGGTACCACCCATCCTCTGAGAACACGGTCTTCTAATGAACAGGATCTGGAAAGAATGGAAAAATTGCTGCAGGACAGACACACGCAGAAGGAGCTGGGGATCCAGGACACGGATTTAACAGAAAAGCTAAAGTATCACATTGAGGTCCTCCAGATAAGAGCTCAGGATGGGAGGAGAGAGGGTTAGACCCACATGGGTCTTTTGAATCTGGAATCTCTGTCCTTTATGGGCTTCTGCTCATCAGCAAAGCTAAGAGCATCTGCTAGGGAAAGAACACTTAAAAGTTTTGTCCTGGTCTAGACAACAAGGACTTCTGTCCAGGAAACCATATGTTTGATATTCTGTGTGTCTGAGGCATTGTGACTCCCTTCTGTGCTCTCTAGTATGTTCCAAGTAGGCTGTCCTTGAACTCACAGAGCTCTGCCTGCTTCTGCCTCCCAAGGGATAGGATTTAAAGGTGTACACTACCACACCTGGTTGAAATCACATTTTTAATATGGAACGTCTCCTGTAGAGATGAGATTCCACTCCTTGAACACTGCTCTCTGCAGTGTTTACCCATTTTCCATGAAAAGTGTTTTCTGGATAGAATAGGTTTAGGAGTTTCCAGGATAATCCAGGCAGATGTTTCCGCTGCAGGGATGATCAGATTCTTCACTGGTGTGTTCTGTAACAGACTCCCATAGAGAAGCAGGATACAGTTTCCCAGCTCTAGTCCTGAGAAACTTTGTGTTAGGTGCCAGAGCCTGTGCAGGGCCATTGTTCTCAGACTCATCAGTGCATCTGTTGACTATGGTAGTAATATGCTGTTACATTTTACAAAATGATATTCCTGAAGTTTAGGAGAAAGTCCTATTCTTTCTAGTAGAACAGAAAACATTTAGTATTCAGATCAAATTCTGATACTTCTAGGCCCAGATACTGTGTAACTCTGATTCAATGGGGCAAAAACAATGACTTCAGTCTAAAGACCAATGTTGACCATCCAGAACAGTTGAGGTGGAGGGAGGTAGCAGCTTGACAGGGGACATGGCAGGTCCCCACCAGGCCTGTGTCCTTTTTCATTTTGTTTTAACTTTTTATTGATTCTTTGTGAGTTTCACGGTGTACTCCAGTCCCGCTCATTGGAATGAGTCATTGGTCTGGTTTGAGGTCTCTGGCTTCTGTGACACCATCAATATTAGATCCTCCCCAGGACTCCTCCTGGTTATCCTGCTGTTTCCCCGTGTCATAGAGATCCTACAGCTTTGAATTAGCAAGACTGGCCCTTTCACACATCCTAACCATTCACAGATGATATAGAGTTTGTGGTGGGCCAACCCAGAGCCCTGGATCTGGCCTGGGTGGTAGCTGAGCTGGTCAGCACACTGGCTTTATCAGCACCACCAGGGCAAGTTCTCCAGCACTGCTCTGGCTAAACTACACAATGCCACCAGGAAGGATGCAGGATCAGCTCTCCTGTTCTCATGCCCTTGAGGCCAGCTCACCCCTACCCACACCTCCAGAGCCAGGTCCACAGTGCTGCCCAGTCAAGGCATAGGACCCAATTTCCCAAGTGATGCAGTATGCAATGGGCTGGGCCAGCTCTCCTACTCCCAAGCCCTTGGGCCTGGTTCACCTGGGCCTTTGCCACCAAGGCCAGCTCCACTGTGTTGCCCACATGAGGTGTAGGGTTCATTCTCCCAGGTCTGGTGAGAGGGCAGGGTTAGCTTACCTATTCTCATAACTGACTCTGGTGGTGAAAGGCAGGGGGGCAGAGGTCATCTCACCCTGCCCAGGCCACTTCATGGCAAAGGAGTGGCAGGGTCAGCTCTCCCTCATTTACACCCTATGGGAGGGCTCACCTTCTAGGCCTTTGCCTTAACTGCCTCCTTCCAGGTTTGAAAAACTTCAGCATGAGCTGGAAAAGCCCACAGCCCAGGAGGAGAGCTACTGCATTAGGAACTACCTGCTGACCCATTCCCAGCAACCACAGAATTTGTAGGATGGGTTTTTCTTCCTCAAACTTGGGTTCCTTGTGTGTGAATAGGTCCTAATTTTATCAAGCCAGTGAGCCAGCCAGCCTGCTTCTGAGTCTGATTTCTTTTTCTTCTCTGACAACACCCCTTGAGAGAACTGAGGAGACCAAAGGAAGCCATGGATCACTTGAATGTGTGATACTCTAGAACTAAGGCCTCAGGAGAAGAACATCCTTGTAGCTGTGAACTGATCAGTGAGGCAAATACCCACAGACCTCTGGGTGGTCTAGCTCTAATCTGATCCACAGATCTGTTGACTCACTATTCCAAGAGAAAAGAAAGCATCAAAAATTAGCTTGAGGTACAGAAGAGCCTAGACAAGAATCACTCAGAACCGTGCCATACACCAGCAAGTGATACTGGTGGTGGTGGGGGCACAATAACATGGAGAGAGGATATGTTGGTGAGCAAGAGTTACTCTGTCATTTTACTGTCTAGGGCTTTGGGAACTGGGTCCTCAGCCCTCCATATGTGGTGGGAAATCTGTCATGGAAGACCTATTGATGCCACAGTTTTCCAGGTAGACCACAGCCCAAAGTATGGGATTCTCTCTGTGTGGTAGTGCTGAAACTGACAGACTCTGTGATACACAAGTGCTGTTGAAG
The DNA here is from genome assembly GCA_019843965.1 of Rhynchomys soricoides. Taxonomy (NCBI): domain Eukaryota; kingdom Metazoa; phylum Chordata; class Mammalia; order Rodentia; family Muridae; genus Rhynchomys; species Rhynchomys soricoides. The sequence goes on from JADRCH010000236.1 coordinate 2,201,732, forward strand.
ATAATTGCTACAGAGATGATGACAGTCCCCCATTCTTCTCGTTACTCATTTCCAGAAGGAAAAGGATCAGGGAATCTTAGTTGCACACCTGGAGTGAAGTGATCTGTCCTGAGAAAGGATTTGTAGAGAATATGCCAGAGTCATCTTTGACTTGTTTGGGAAGAAGATGCTCCCCATGGATTTCTAAGGTCTTAAATGCACACAGGCATATATCAACATCGTAGCAGACCAGCCTGCTGTAGAACTAATTCTAGCCAAGGCTGTATTTCTCCAGCAGAGGGCAGTAATTCATCATGAAACATCCCATGGTGTCTCAGAAAACATGCTCTATGAAGTGGCAATTCTGGCTGGTAGAGGCTAGTAGTCTTTTAGCTGGGAAACTTCAGATGATGTCCTGACACTCAAGAACTATGCTGGATCATGTGAACAACAGCTGAAAGGCATGTGTACAGAAGGCAACATTCCAAAATGATCCAGGCAGAGTGGCACCTTCATCCAGGGCAAAGATGTCTTCTCTCAGCCTCTAGCTTATGATGAGATTCAACTGAGTGTAAATGAAAGATATATGGGAACCTCTTGTGCATCATGTGACATCACCTGCAGGCAGCATGGTCTGAGCTTAGCTCCAGTGTTGTGCCTGCAGCTGGTGAGGTTCAGGCATGACCCTCAGATAATCAATCAAGGTCAATGATAAATAGGAGTTTTCAGCTCAATTATCACTTGCTGAATTTGGGGGAAAAACAGAATCCAAGGACTCTACAAATTATCCACCATGTAGCCCTGAATCCCAGCAGAGAGAATCACATAACGAGGCTTATCTTAACCCCAAAGGTGACTACAAATGGTGTAATTTTTGGGTCGGGAAGTGAGCGAAATAAATGTGTTTGATAAAGAGAGGACCTAAGGGGCTGGAGAGATGACTCAGCTGTAAGAGCACTGACTGCCCTTCCTGAGGTCCTGAGTTCAAATCCCAACAACCACATGGTGGCTCACAACCATCTGTAATAGGATCCGATGCCCTCTTCTGGTGTGTCTGATGACAGCTACAGTGCACTTATAAAACAAATAAATCTTAAAAAGAGAGAGAGAGAAAGAGAGAGAGAGAGGCCCTGATAGGTGTGTGCTCCTAAAACATGGAGAATGAGTTACTGGGAAGATACGTAGATGCATACACAGATCCAATAAATGTGTGACTTGCTCTCTGTGGTGGGTGACAGAGCAGGATTTATCCAGCATCTGAGGTGTATTTTCCATGATTAAGTTAAACCCAGTGCCACAGAGAGGATTCAGGATTCCTACTTCTCTCCGGATAGAGTCCCAGAGCAATGACCTTGAAAACTGTAACAGTGAATCCCACTGCAAAAGAGCATTTCAGTGGCTTCTGCTGCCTCAACATGGGCCCCATCTGGCTGCAGCTTTTCAAGTCTTGTGGTTGTAGATTAGGACCTAGTGATTATTTGTACATAACTGTGTAGAGACAGTAAGAGTTTTCTATAATTCTTCAAGCTGAGAACCTAAGAACCTTTACTATCAACAGTCTAAGTTAAAAGCAGAGAGTTGTGAACTGACCAAGTGTTAAGTGCTTTAGGCTCAGAAGCCAGTCAGAGCTAAGTAAGTAACACTATGTACAGAACTGCATGACTGTGCGGTTCAGGGACAAAGCACCAGGGTGACTTTGGCTGCTAGAAACTGTAGCCAACAAAAGTATGGTGCACATCAAAAAGGTGAACTTTCGGAATGTTCATCCCCTTAGGAATGGAACAATTTGAGCCAAGGCATTGGCTCAGGTGGGAGATACATTTCCCCACAAAGACTGGGATTTTTCTGTTGCTGAGGATGCACCAGGGAGGGCTTCAGAGAAGTGCTGAGGTATATCCAGAGCTGCTGGCATCCAGGAGGAGTCTGAGAGTATAAATTAGCACTTGTCCTGATGGATCATAATGGATATTTTAGTGTAGACTAAAGTGAATTCAAAAGACTTTGAACAAAAGCCTGTAACATCCTTGGTCTTGGGAGAGCTAGACCTACAAATCCCCAAAGGCATGGCTACACTTGACTTGATAGACTATTACAATCTGTGACTGCCTTCCTACCCTGTGCCCAAGGCCAGCTACAGGGTGTAAGTCAGTGTCTCTAAGTCTGCAATGAAAGAATGTTGCTTAATTTTTGGTTTGTGGTTTTGGTTTTGTGGTTTTGTTATTTTGTCTTTGTCTTTGTTTTTGTCTTTGTTTTTGTTTTTGTTTTGCAAAAGTTATTCACTGTTTATATTGATTGCCTTCTTAAAGCCCTTCTTGAGAAAAACGACTGCATTTTTTTTTATGAATAAAAAAGCTATCTTCAACTCTTCACCCTTAAGACCAGCTTTTTTAGTTAGGTATGGTGTCACAGTCCTGTAACCCCAGAACTCACAGACAAGAGATGAATCTCTGCAAGTTCCAAGCAGCCTGGGCTACAGAGTGAGTTCCCAGCCGGGGATCTTAGGGCTACACGGGAGGGAACGGTATATTGGGTGTGGATAGCGTGGCTGACTGCATGGATACACACTTTATGATGGAGGACCATGTTGTATGCATGCCGTCATGTATTTAGCTACCCCTACAATATGGTACTCTTTATAAGTACTTTCATGAAGTGGCCTGTGGACCAAATTATTGAGAAATATACCTGTATTGTTCTATAGCCTCTCAGGAAATAAAAACATTAAGTATAAAAGAAACCAGGAAACCCAGAGCTATCTGCCTATTTTTCTTGCAATACAGCACCAGTGATAACCACACAACAGAGATAATTACCTTCAAAATTTGTTGGGAAATAGCTCTTTTTAGATGCTGTTGGCCTTAACCATGCATTTAACTTGCTTTTTTTTTTTTTTTTTTGAGGTCTATTATCTTTATTTTTATGTGTATGAGTGTTTTACCTACAGTGTGTCTGCCTGTGCTCCACATGCATGTAGTTCCCTCAGAGACCAGAAGAGGCCATCAGACCTCCCTGTAACTAGAGTTACAGATGGTTGTTAGGCACCATGTGGGTCTTCTGAGTGAGCAGCAAACGCTCTTGACCTATGAACCATCTCTCCAGTTCCTGCACTTGGCTCTTGTCCTTCTTGTCCTATGTGCTGTGGTGGTTGGACTTGATCACCTCCAATCAATGGAGAAGTCTCTGGAGATGTGTAGAGATAGGTCCATGAGGTGTGCAGGCTAATTGTCTTAGGCTGCCAGGCATTTACACAGGGCTTGGTTGTGTCTACTGTTCTCTGGGCATTCAGGATCCTGCTCCAGCATCACTTATGGTCAGGGTTGGAGCAGATATGTCACCTCTCATCTAGGATGACAATGCAGATTAGGCCCGTCATTTAATGTGCAGAATTGAGAAACTTGCCTGGGGTGGTGGTATGGGAAGGAATCCATGTTGATGCACCAGCGAAGCTGTGTTAAGAGGAATCTGCAGACTAGCCCAAGTGAATGGAGATTATGGCTACATTAGGAAGATTTGAGTGGAGATCTAAGAGACAAGGTACTCGGATTGTAGCAGGGAGCTCAGGAGGGGGGAAGGGGTACACAATCCTCACAAACACTAAGACTCAAACTTCCTGGACAGAAGTTCTTGTTGACTGGAGCAGCACAACACTGAGCTGTTCTGTCCATGGATGGGACTGAGAGCCCCACAGATTGCCAGGAAACCAAGAAGGACAGAGATCCAGGAAGGGAGAATTCTCCAGCACCATTTATAGGAAACAGGCAGGAGAAGGTGCTACTTGGGCTTCTACGGTGTGAACCAAGAGCTGGGCATGGTGCAGAGATCAGGTGCTCTCCCTCATCTCCCAGATCTTCTCCTGGCCTCCTCACAGAGACTCTCTGCCTCCTCATCAGGACTCTTGCAGCACAACTGCTTCCTCTGCAGCTCTCTGTTCTCTTGCCTCAATGTCTTCACTTCATCATTCAGCTGAGTCCACTCACTCAGGAGCCAGGTATGGAGGATGCTGAACCACAATGAGAAATAATGAAGCATAGCCAGCCTTTATCTGCCTCCTTACCTCCAACTACCATAGCAGCTCCTGCCAAGTGCTGGGTCCCAGGCAAGTCAGTCACTTACCAGCAGGAGACAGTTTCCCCAGTCAATTCCTTGAACTTGTCCACGGCCTCACTTATCTCCTTGGACAATTTCTGCAGGTCTGACCTCACCTGCTCATGCTCTTTCCTCTGCATCTCAAGTTCAAAATTCAGCCTGTGGGAGGGCCTGGCCCCAGGAGAAAAGAAACCCCCCGGACAGAGAGGCCACAAGGATCACATGATTTCAAGCTGTGTCTTGGACTATGGCAGTCCAGAGGGTGTCGCATGCTGGCACCTATACATGCCAGGGGACATCCTGGTGCTTATTAAACTTGCTATCCTGGCCCAAGGGCAGCAGAGACAGAGGTTAAAATTAGTGGGAGCCAGGTATCATGAGCTGCCTCAGTGGGCTTGGAGAAATAGACTAGCTCTTTAAGAAGGCTCCAGGACTCTGTGTGACAGGCCTGTTGTCAAGCCCCCACCTAAAACTGTGATGATGTATCTCCTGACTTTACAACATCCTGGGTTTCTATTTTAAATGGTTGCCCAGAGTGTATAATCTTTATTTCCAGGGAGCAGACTCAAAATAAGAATGGTTTATATACTCTCCAGCTGATTCTGTTGTTCCACCAAAGTGATCAAAAGGTCCACAGGCATTGCTGATCACAGTGGAGATCCCAGACCTCAGCATTGGTATCTCCTGGAAAAGTCTCAGACAGACACATCCTCATGGCCTACCACAGACCCTGCACTTCCAGGATCTGGAGGGACTCTAATACCCACACACAGTCCCCCCCCCCCCCCCCCCTCTCTCTCTCTCTCTCTCACACACACACACACACACACACACACACACACACACACACACACAGAAGTACTGTGAAATGTAGGAAGGTGGAGTTGTCTCAGATTGTAAGGAACAAGATCAAATAGGAGCAGTTATAAGCTCCAGGCCTTGCAGTCACACATTGACATGAACCAAATGGGGCCAGAGGGCCCCTGCTGTTGCTAGAAACAACGAGGACCCAAGCACCTGCTGGTTAAATAGGAAAGTTCATCATTAACTCACAGGACCTAGCATCTCTCATAAGCCAATGCCAGTCAAGGCATCTTAAAGTGCATGTTGAGAACTCACACACTACGGTCCTTATCTCCAGACTGGGATTCATCTTCCTCTCATTTGGAGGAAGTAAAATAGCCTGTGTCCACAGTCACTCCTACCCACGATTCAAGATCCGCCACCCAGATGCACTCAGGAAAACTAGCTTGGGCATGAGGACACCCTGGAGGTTCAGCCTCCTGTCCCTGAGGACACCTGGGCTTGACACAGTGGAGAAAACAGCCAAGAGTGAACTGGTCACTTTAAGTCCCTGTTGTTCAAATCCTGTGTGGTGTAATGGGCCAAGACACCATGCAGTTCATTCCTCACAGACATCTTCTGTAGCTGAGGGATCAGGTTCTCCACCTCCTTCATGTGCTGCTCCTGCTCAGTGAGGAGGGAGGGTGAGGATGACACCTCCTGAGGAGCCCCTGCAGGTAGGTAAACACAGGAGAACTTGCAAAGGTGAATGGCACAGGCCAGAAGAAACCATGCAGACTCCCAAGAAGCCTGAGGGGGAGGGAATGCTGGGAGCCAGTGATGCCAGGAAAGAGTGGGGAGGGGTACTCGAGCTGGAGCCCCGAAGCCATGTCCACGTCCCCAACCTCCACGGGAATACATGTGCCTCACTCCCTACTGTAGTCCCTTAGCCACAGAGAGCAGAAGCTGGCCCAGTCAGGAAGATTTAATGGACTGTCAGGTCATGTGACGGAGGTAAGTTCCAAGGTCCCTCTTTCTTACCAACACCAAGCTCTGACATGTGTATCTGAATGTCTGAGAGCTTCGTACATTGAAACCCTAACCTTAGAGAGACATATCCTTACTCTCTGTGCCTTCTGCTGGCCTTCATTGCCACTCAGAATGAAATGAAGGGGCAACCAGAACAGCAGCTGCACCTTTGTCAATTCCTGACTCTGCTGCATGATCTATCAGAATCCCTTGACCTGGGTCTGCCCTCTAGGAAGCCAGAGAAGCAGGACAGGCCCCTTGCTTCCCAGAGTCTCTCAGCTGCTAAGACCCACTACAGGAAGACCTAGCTCAAGCTCCGCCTAACCTCAGCAAGTTCCCCCTCCCTTCTTATCACCTCCATTCCTCCCTCCTCCCAGGACCCACTGTGCCTTTTCTAGAACCCTGTGTTCCTTCTTGTTGTCCATTGAGATTGAAGGACGGCTTCTCTGTGCTTCTCTCTAGTCTCTCTAAGCCTTCCAATCGATCTGCCAACTAGACTCCTCAGTCTTGCCAACATGTTTATGGGTAAAACCTGTAGGCACCGACTGAATGCTTAATGCAGTTGCTGTTGCCACAACACAGATGACATCACAGAGAAGTCTAAGGAATCTCCAGGATGCAACAGAATGTCCAGAGGACGGATTGCTAGGGTCCCCTCCACCAGCCCACACCCACCTACCTAAACCACTAGAAGCCAAGATGCCCTTTCTGGGAGACTTCCCTGAGACCCGTTTCACTACACCGTTCCAAAGCCAGAGACTCCTCCACTTCATTAAAATACTTCTACTAGTTCAAAGAAGACTTACTTGCCAAGCCTAGTCCAGGAGTGTACTGGCTGGTTTTGTGTGTCAACTTGACAAAAGCTGAAGTTATCACAGAGAAAGGAGTTTCAGTTGAGAAAATGCCTCCATGAGATCCAGCAGTAAGGCATTTTCTCAATTAGTGATCAAGGGGAGAGGGCCCCTTGTGGGTGGTGCCATCCCTGGGCTGGTAGTCTTAGGCTCTGTAAGAAAGTCAGCTGAGCAAGCCAGGAGAAGCAAGCAAGCCAGTAAGCAGCATCCCTCCATGGCCTCTGCATCAGCTCCTGCTCCTTGACCAGCTTGAGTTCCAGTCCTGACTTCCTTTTGTGATGAACAGCAGCATGGAAGTGTAAGCTCAATAAACCCTCCCCAACTTGCTTCTTGGTCATGTTTGTGCAGAAATAGAAACCCTGACTAAGACAAGGAGTGACTCTTCTCTTCACATCCTTTATTCAATAATATGAGAAATACAAACTTCTAGGAAATTAGGTCAGATTGATGGGGAGGAAATATCAGTCCCCTGAAGTGAGCAGCACCTTGGGTAGACCCACAGGGCTGTGTGGAAGTGGTGGGTGATTGTGGGTGTCCTGTCAGAACAAACATGAGTTCCATAGGCGATGAGGGAAATTTCCCAAACTGCTTCAGCAGAACACATTCCAGCCATCATGATGTTAGCAAAGGTGTGACCAACTATTAACAGGCCAGCCTGGAGAGAGTAAGGACTGGGGCTCCCTGGGTCAGTTCACAGACACTAAGAGTTGAGGGGGTAGTAGAGGCAGAGAGAGAGAGAGAGAGAGAGAGAGAGAGAGAGAGAGAGAGAGAGAAGAGAGAAGAGAGAAGTAGAGGCTAGCCATGAGCATGTGGAGAGAGAGGAGGGAAAGGGGTGATGAGACAGAGTGGGAGCAAGAACGAGAGAGAGAGAAGCAAGCAGCTTCTTTTATAGTGAGTTAGGCATACCTGGCTTTTGCCAGGTAACTGTGGGGTGGAGCTTAGACAAAATGCTAACAATTTTTATTTATATTAATGTTTTAGATCAGGTCTCAGGTAAACCAAGCTTTCCTCAGACTCCTGATCCTTTGCTACTCCTGCCAAAGTACTTGGATCAGTGGCATGTCACCACACAACTTTGCCTGGTATCTCATCTTTATTGGACTTTCCTTCCAACTGTTCCTGACTGCTGATACTTCAGGGACCTTCCATAATTGTCATCTAAGTAAACACATTAAGGGTGGACGGAGGCAGACTTGTTAACAGCTAAGAGTAATCCAATAGAATGCAATAAGTGTTAAATGGTAGTGGGATGTGCCACAGCCAGTAGGGAAGGGAGCAGAGACAGACATTCTGTCCTCTGTGGTCACAATAGTGACGATGCTCCCTCACTTCGGTCTCTGTCCATTCAGAAGACTTCAGAGAGTGACTTCAGGGTATGTATAATGTAATGCACAGATCCAAGTTTCCCACTTCCCACTGTGAGCAATATACCTTGAAAATATCCAACCTTTATACCCCCTACCTAGCAGCATGCTGGCAGCCTCTCTTCTTGATCCAACTTCTGTCCTGAATCTGGAAGGAACCTTGCATTTCCTCTGTCATTCAGCCACGGATGTCTATGTCACTTGATATTGCCTGGTATTAAACTATGACTGCATTTTGCTATTGAATTTATTTGTGTACGTACAGAAGTGTATGGACATGCCATTGCCATAGCCTGTTTTGGGGGCAGTGGATAACTTGCAGGAATCAATTTTCTCCTCCCACCATGTCCAACCCAGGGACCTAACTCAGGAGTGCTAATGCTGGGCATTCCTTAACTCTGGATGGTGGAATAGACTACTCATAGCTCAGAAAATGTAGATGACAGTAGAAGGTGGTGTAGGTGACCTGGACCAATTGCACATCACTTGGGCCACCTAATCCTCATTCTGGAAGCTCTAAGCTCCAGCAAGATATCAACGAGCCATAGGGACTATCGGACTTCCATCACAAGGCACGGACTCTTCAAGACAGACCAAGGTAGACAGTAAAAATCCAGACAGGCATCTATAGAAGACATTTTAGAGCCATTTGGGCCAAACAATGGTCTCAGCGCAGTTACAAGTTCTAGATGTCCATGTTCCTGTAACCTGTTTTTCAGGTGAATGTGTGATAGTGGTCTTCTTTGTTTCTATAGCTTTTCTGTATCAAAAGTAAAATAACAAATGTCCCAAATCAGTCAAGTGGAACATACAGTAATTAATATATTTACATGAGTATATCATGGAGAGATTCTAGCATAAGTGAGGAATTGGGAACCAGATGTATTGGTTTCTCTGGAGCAACACCTACCACACATATAAACACCCCATGAAGCTCAGGAGACAATTTGTGGCAGATTATTTTCCTCCTTCAATCATGTGTGTCCCAGGGGGAGAAAAACTCAGGTCTGTAGGCTTGCCAACATCACTATTAACTGCTTATCCATCTTGCCAGTCAATCACAGAAACCACAGAATTTTTTTTTTTTTTGAGAAAACCATGATTTGAGATGAAATTGGCAATTTTCATCTCAAAATTGAATGTTTGCCACATTCCACTTAAGGCAAGAAATGGAAGCTGGACGATTTTAAAAGTTTCTATGAAACCTCCTGCTTTTCTGTATGCTACTCTCTAGGATGTAACAGGGTGAACTCTCTGTCCTCTTCCACCCAGATGTACTAAGATTAAACCTAGGACATTGCACATGCTTGGCAAGCACTCTACCTCTGAATTACAGACCTGGCTATATCTCGGTTCATCTGTTACAACTAGTACAAAGCTGACTTCAACAAGAGATTGAGCTGTCAATTCAGCCACCATACTGGTCCTTGAGAATGGCTGACAGAATGCTTTCAAGACTAAGAATGTTTATCTGAAAGAGAAGATGAAGGGCCCCAGTCCACATAGCCTGAGTTTAGTTTAGCCTGGGATAGGCTGAAATTAAACTGTTCTATACCTGCATAAATGCAAGGAGAAAAAGAGATGTTAATCTACCTATCTTTTAGCATTTATCAGTACAGCCAAGAGCTGTTATGAGGACCCACATAGAAGTAAGGAATGGTCTGCCCCAGATCCTTCCAGATAACAGAAAGACGGACAAGGAACCCCAGCCACGTGGTGGTGATTGGTAATTTAGCGTGAATGAAGTCACAGCTAGTTTGCACTGTATCTACAGGTAAGAGTCAGCTCAGAGAGAGCAGGTGACTGAGGTCAGAGATTAGCTGAACATCCCCCTCCTTTCGGGCTTCAGAGCTCTTAAAAATCTTGATTTCACAGCAGGAGATTGGACATGCACAGGATTACTTTATTCACACATTAACACTGGGGCTCACTGTCAGTCTCAGAAGTCAGATCCATTACAGGAGAGCTTCACAAGAATAACTCAGTCATCTGGAAGAAATACTTTCTAATACACTCTGAGATCTACTGTGGTAAAAGAGCACCATCGACCATCCCTCTCCCTTCTTAGCCTTGAACAGACAAGCTCTCCCCCAGATCCTTTTGTGGCCTCTGCTGCAGGCTCCATCCACTCAGACTAGTCTGCAGCTTCTTCTTAACACTGCTTAGCTGGTGCATCAACATGGATTCCTTACCAGACCTCTACCCCCTGGAGGGTCTTTTAATTTCTGCATTTCAGATGATGGGTAGAATCTGTATTGTTATCCTAGATTGTTGGAATTGTTGGTGGAAAGCCCCTCGTGTCCTTCCCGGGCGCTGCGGCTCTGGGTGGGACAGGAGACACTGGGGAAGTGGCTGCACGCTCTTCTACAGTCCCACGGGCTGGTCAGGTTGTGTGAGAGGCCTCTGCGGAGACACAGCCCATGGGTAGAAGAGGGAGCCATCCCCGGGAAAACCGCAGCCAGCTCTGGAGTTCCCATGGTTGGACATTGCAGATGCCTCTGGATGCCGCAGGACCTGGGAACAGACGGGGCCCACAGAGCGCAGCTGGCATCCCTCCATGGACCAATTTGTGTACCTTGGGGCACCAGGCTAGCTGCTTTGGCTTGGGGGAATGTGGTGGCCATCTGGAAGCACTGAGATGCCGGATGCCTTAGGCATGAGATTAGATGCGGCTCCTTAATCGAAGGCTGGGTCCCTCGATTGCCACAGAGGGTCATGATGAATAGACAATCCATAATTCTAAGACAAACATCATTGTGTGAAGTGGCATGGATGGAATTGTACCCCTGCCCCTCTGGGAGAGGTGAGGCAGATAGAGTAACTGGGAAGGGGTGTGGCTAAGCCTCTAGGTATCTCATTAACATGGGGATGGCTTGGGGCTGTGTGACCACGCCTCTACCGGAGAAGGGGTGGTCCAAAAGCCTCCCCAGAGCATTGGCATAATGTTTCCGGTCCCTTGCTGGTTCCGCTGGGTCGCCCAGAGTTTACACCTGTGCTCGATCAGGTGCCAGACTGCCTGTCACAGATCACTGCCCCACACTAGATGAAAGAGGACAGAACTTCTCTAACCTTTACAATAACAAATGCTGAGGCATGTTCCTGAACCCAGGAGAGCCCTGCGTTGATGCCTAACAGCCCAAGGCAATCCCCCATGCTTATCTCATGCACCAATCCCTATGGGTCTCCACAAACACCTCTCTTTTTTGGGATGGTCATCCAGTCCAACTAATACAGTATACAAGGAAGAAAGGAAGGAATGGCAAAAGTCAAGTGCAGGGGCTGGAGAGATGGTTCATCTATTAAGAACATGTATTGCTCTTCTAGAGAATCCAGAGAACACAACAATTCTCTGTAACTCCAGTTCTAGGTGGAATCCATTGCCCTCTTCTTGTCTCTTGGAAACTGCATGCATGTGATTCATTGACAGCAGCCAAAATATCTATACATGTAAACATAAATTAATCTAAAAAAAAATGTATGAAATGCATAGTTGATGCCAACAGCTCCTTAAAAACACTGTGACCCCAAGTCTTAGAAGGTTATAATCTATGCATTGCAGTTTTGACAGATTCTGTATTTCAAGGAAACAAGAGGCGAGAGCTCTGGGATCTCCTGAGTTCTTTGCTTTTTGTTTTGTTTTGGATTGTTTTGGTTTGGTTTTGGTTTTTTAGAGACAGGGTTCTCTGATAGCCTTGGCTGTCCTGGAACTCACACTATAGACCAGGTGGGCCTCGAACTTAGAAATCAGCCTGCTTCTGCCTCCCAAGTGCTGGGATTAGAAGCATGCGCCACCACTGCCTGGCATCTCCTGAGTTTTTTATACTCCCTTAATGAATGTTCTCATTTCCTGAGAGGCATCAGAAAATACCAGTGTATTTCTCAATAATTTGGTGTGCATGATCATTTCAGGAATATGAGCATACAGAGTACCACGTTTTAGGAGTAGCTGCATATGTGACATGACATCATGAAGAGACTATTCATGGTGTAGGAGACTATCCATGGTGTAGAATATCCATGGTGTAAGAGACTCTCCATGGTGTAGGAGACTATCCATGGTGTAGGAGACTCTCCAGGGTGTAGGCCACTATGTAGCCCTAGTCACTGAGAACTTGGAGATATCCATCTCGTCTGTGAGTTCCGGGGTTACTCCATGCCTGATTAAAAATCTGGTTTCAGAGTTAGTAGTTGGACATTGTGTATGTGTGTGTTTTTAAATTCATAGAAACAGTCATTTGACTCAATAGAAGCTTTAAAAGACCATTCAGTATATATAGTGTATAGCCTTACAAAATAGCAAAGAACAAAAGAAAGATCTAAAATATAACAAAACCTCAAAACAATACAAAGAAAGCCAAAACCTCAAACAAACAAAACACAAACCAATCAACTAACCAACCAACAAACAAAAAGTTTAGCTCAGCAGCAGTCTCTTGATGCAGATTTTGGGGGCACTGATGTACACTTTGTGGCTGGTCATGGACACACAGTAGAAAAGCAGCCACTGACTGTAACAACCTTTTCAACACAAGTGTAGAGATGCCAGCTCAGGGCTTTGCAGATCAAGCCTTTGCTAAGGCTGATTCTATAATCGTTGGCCATTATACGATCTTTGAGCTGACATATGTGTCCCCAGAAAAGTACACGGGGAGCCATCCACTGTCCAAAGACATCAAGGGTCACTCTGACATCTTCTCTAAATCCTTTTTCAGGATTTCAATCCAGGCTATGAAACTGGAGAATCCTCAGTCAATTTCCTTATGGAAGAACACATGACTAACATGACCTGGAAGAAGTTGTTGTCATCTCTGTAGAGTGTTAACTTCAGAATCACGGGTGCATGGCACAGATTAGCTTCAGCACTGCACTGGGATGAGAAGATAATGGGGTTTGGTGTGGTTTTAGCAGTGTGGCTGCAACATAGGCTCCCTTGACAGCTTTCCCACCACATCTGAAGGCTGAGGGCTCCGATGATTTACAAAAGATCTCCGCAATGAGCTGACAAAGTGACTATGAGCAGAAATGCACCCTCCCTGCATCCTGTGCCCCTCACCGGGACCACTTGCTGGTGGATGTCAAGGTTCTAAGTAATGAGTATTTCTGGGTGGGGTTTTGTTTTGCTTTGCTTTGCTTCTTCTTCTTCTTCTTTTAACCTCAAGCGTTTTTCTTCCTCTTTCTTTCTTCCAAAACCAGTGAGCCAACAGACACATGGATCAGAATCAGAATGGACCACCTGCAGCAAAACTGCTATTTGCCTCACTGGTGCATTTATAGCTACAAGGAGAGTCTTGTTCTAAGATGACCTTGATCCAAGAGTGGAGAATGTCAGGGTTCCCTTTGTTTATGGCTTCCTTCGCCTCAATTCTGCCAGATGGTGCTGTCAGAGAAGGAAAGTCAATCAGACCCAGAAGCAGCCTTGCTGGGTCACAGGCTAGACAATATCAGGGCCTATTCACCCATAAGAAACCAGAGTCAAGCAAGAAAACCCACCGCCCGATTGCTTTTATGCTGGGCCGTGGCTTCTTGCTCTTGTTGGAGTTTTTCCTAGAGGAAAAACTTTTGGGGGTTGCCCTAGAGGAGGAAGGCAGTTAGGGCTCTGGCCTGATGGGTCCTGCCATGTAGCAGTTGTTGGCATTTTGTCTAGGCTCCACCCCACAGTTACCTGGCAACAGCCGGGTGTGCCTGACTCACTATAAAAGGAGCTGCTTGCCCCCTCCTCTCTCTCTCTTGCTCTCTTGCTCTGTCCTCTTGCTCCCGATCCCCCCCTCTCTCCCCATTCCCCTCCCTCCCCACTCTCTCTCCACGTGCTCATGGTCGGCCTCTACTCCTCCGCTCCTCCCACCCCCGCTGCCTTTCTCTGTCTCTACTCCGTCAACTCCCCCTCTCCATGCCCTGAATAAACTCTATTCTATACTATACCATCTTATAGCTGGTCCCTGAGGGGGAAGGGATGCCTCAGCATGGACCTGCAGAGGTACCCCCTTCCCCCACACCTGACTGCATATCCACCAGACATATGCCTTCTCTCCCTTATCTTTTTATAAAACACAACAGCAGTCAATCTGTGACCTCCAAAATCTATATTGTGCAAGACAGTCAACACTGATCTTTTGAGAGAAGTCATTGTTTGTACTCACAAGGGTTACAATGTAGCTGGACCTTTAAATTGTTACAGCCTTTAACAAGTGTTAGAAATTTATCTGAGTACTGTATGTTCCCTGTTCTCTTAGACAGAAGAAGTCTTTCTCCTACAGTCCAGAGACTTGATTTTGGAAAAAAAACACAATAGTGTATTAATAGCCTTGCCAATAGCATAAGAGAGGTAAACACATTGTTCATGATTAGTTGCTCACTGGCCACCTCATTTTATAGATACACATAATATAGCCTTGCAATCTAGGCACCTGAACAAGGTCATGAGGCAAGCTCAGTCCTCCTGCCAAGAAGGCACTTTGCTCCCAGGCAACTTACATGATAGAGCCTTTCATGATGGAGCAGCATCTTCTGAGCTGTGTGCCTGAGAACACAGGCCCTGAGTGGACTCTGGCAGTAAACAGAACCAGCTGTGTTTTCCTTAGGACTACAGCTGGGAATCTATATCCTGGTTCTTTTGATGAATCTGCTCCATAATACTTGGTGAAGGTTCTGACCAGTTCTACAACATCCGCCTGGGTTCATCTTGGCAACTCCTGAACCTATTTTATCCAGAGAACACTTTCCATGGGGAATGAACAAACAATGAAGACAGCTAGTGTTACATCTAATAGTGTCCAAGGGTGAGAAGCTCATCCCAACAGGAGATGTTCCTGAATAAAACTGTAATTTCAGCTGGGCATAGTGAGGTTCACCTTTAAATCCCATTGCATGGGAGGCAGAAGCAGACAGAGCTCTGTGAGTTCAAGGACAATCTGTTCAGAACACACCAGAGAGCTCAGAAGGGAGGAAGAGGACACAATTCTACAGACACAGAGTATCAGACATTTTTTTTTCCTGGATAGAATTTCTTGTTGACTGGACCAGCACAATACTCCGAGGTGTTCTTCCCCTGGTGGTGGCTGGGAACCTTGAACATAAGCAGAAGTCCACAAAAGACAGAGATCTTAGGTACAGTGAACAGCTTTGGCTCCAACCTGCAACTCCAAATCTCATCTGGGAAAAAGTCAACTGATTCTACAGTCTTACTGCCACGTTCATTTCCTGGGGGAAGGGGGGAGCAGCTCCTTCTGCTGCAGCAGGTACTGCAGCTTTTCCTCCAGTCTTTCCTGCACCTGCTCATTAGAAGATTGAATCCTTAGTTGAGGGTTGAACACAGACCCAAACAAAGTCTCACAAACGTGCAGGCACATACAGACAATCCCAAGAGTTTGCTGGCCAGCCAGGCTAGCCAAAACAGCAAGGTTCTGCGGAAGTAAGAAACCCTGTTTCAAGTTAGAGACTGGCAAATTTAGTTGGTCTCCTCCAGCCAATGCACACACATGATGCACTGTACCCTCACATGCCTAGACTTCTAGACGACAGACAAATTCACAAACACAAATAGAAGAAAAAGAAAAGGTAAGCAGAACGCAACCTCCAGCCAGTTGAAGATCAGCTGGGCATGCGTGCCAATTATTTAGTTTCTCTCAAGAAGCTATCTTTCCAGAAATACTTGCGCACGGACACAGAATAAATGACCAATTGGATGGCATGAATGGGCAGGTGGGTGAGCAAGATGATGGGTGAAAGCAGAGGTGTGTGCATGAGCAGACAGGCAGTCAAAAGGGCAAATGGTGCCAGACATCAGCCTGACCCAGCTGCCTACCCTACCTGCTGTTTCTGGGTCTGGAGGTTACTGTCTCCTGTTGGTCCTTACAGAGCAGCTTCAAGTTCCCAAGTACTGCTACAGCAGGGACCAGTTCCCCTGCACTTTCTTGTTTTCCTGCCTCAGCCTTCATCTTCAGCTGGGTCTGCTCCATCTGGAGCCAGCTGTGGAGGTTGCTGGAAACGCCCACTTCTGTCAGTCTCCCCTTACCATTTCTACTTCTAGGCACTGTCAGCCCCATCAGGCCCCATGAAAACTTAGACAAACACCTAATACAGCCATGATAGCTGTACTCAGAAGGCCCAAACCAGAGAACAGCCAGTTGCTGAAAGAATCAAACTACTTCTAAAAATACCCCGGCAAAAGAAATCTATATACCTCCAAGAACAAGAGGAGTCTCTCACCTCTGCTTATCTGTCCATGGTAATGGGGACATCAGCAAGTAGAGAACAAATACCCTCTGAGGGTAGACAGGAGACCCTGTGGGAGTACATTCTATTTACTGGTCCCATGGCAACCTGCTTTGGAAAACCCTGCCTGAGCCCCAGAGGCCCAGGGCTGACTGACACCCCCCTCAAGATGTGAATTGCCTTTCTATCTAGAGGCTCTTGAGGCTGGCAGGACAATGCTGAGCAGGATTAACAGTCTCATTCACATTCAGCAAAACTGAGTCCAAGAGCCACAAGGTATATTGGTTGCTAAGAGGCAGAAAGGCTACAGCAAGAGCTGAGGACTCTCCAGTCCAGAAACAAAGAAAGGTAGAAACGATCATCCCACCACTGGTGGGCTCCCTGCCAAGACAGGCTCTTACTGATAGAAGCCAGTCTCCTTGTTTAGCTCCTTGAATTTCTCCGAGGCCTCAGTGTTCCCATTCTCCAAGGTCTGCAGGTCCAACATGAGCTTCTTATGCTCCATCTTCAGCTTGTCAAAGAACTTGGCCTATCATATGGCCTGGCCCAGGAGCAAAGAGTGACATGAACATAGTCTTCAAGCATCACAGGAATTCAGGCTATGTCCTGGACTACCACAGCCCGGTGGATATCATATCCTGGCTCCTACCTGGAGATCCTGATGCTTGTTAGACTTGCTATCTTGGTCCTAGGCCAGCAGAGGCTGCTGTCCAGATGGACAGAGCCAAGGCTTATATAAACTCCCTCATACGCCTGGAGGAGCAGACTAGCTCTCTAATTTCCCAAGAGTTTATGCCACATACTAGGGCCCACTAGAAATCTGTGATGATGTTTCTCCTGTCTTTAGAGCAGAAATTCTTGATCCTGGGTGCCTATGACCAGAGCATTTCTGGAGATGAAACTCAACCTCAGGATAGGTCCAGAAATCCCCAAGAGAGTCTCATGTGACACCAAGGTGAGTACTAGACCAAGTACTGTGCTGCTTAAAGTGGGGCTCCCTGAACTTAGCACTGGCATCACCTAGAAATGGTGAGACTGGCAAATCTTCAGGCCCCACCTCAGACCTCCTGACTCCCAGAGTCTGGAGAGACATATACACACAAACACACACAGAGGAAAGTGGAGAAAGGGGAGAAGAGAGAGAGACAGAGAGACAGAGAGAGCAAGCAATGGGATGCTGAAGAGATTCTTGGAGCAATATTGCCTCATAATATAAGGCACAAGACCAGAGAAGAGCAATGATGAGCTCCAGGCCTTCATGAGATGTACCAAGCAGGACCAGGCCCCTCCAGCTGCGACCAGGAGCTTCAGGCACACAATCACCCGCCAGGCAGTACAAAGACTCATCACAAGCTCACAGTAGCTAGTATCTCACACAAGCCACCACCTGTCAAGGCCTTTCCAAATGCATGCCAGGAACTCACACACTACTGCCTCACTCTCTGAATGTGTGACTTAGACCACAGTCTCTGGTTTTCAATTGGAAGAAGCAGAATAATCTGTATTCCCATCTTACTTCTGCTCAGGTTTTGGGTTCTGCCTCTGGGAAGTATTCAGAGAGATGATGTTGGACAAAGAGACACCCTGGAGGTGCAGCCTCCTAGAATCTAAGACTTTAGAAGGCCAGTCTGAAACTCTGGACCCAAGACAGAGTTTTGGACAATGAATACCTATTGTCCAAGACTCGCAGCTCATTTCTCTCACTGGTCATCAGCTGAAGCTGTGTGGTCAGCCTCTCCACCTTCTCCTTCACCTGCTTCTTGGTGAGAAGGATTGGGGGGTGCAGTTAGGGACTCCCCAGTGCTCCCTGTAGATAGATGAACACAAATTAATTTGCACAGTGACCATGCATAAAGGACAGACCACCCTGATTTCTAAACAGAAAGAGCATTCTGGAACCCTGTGACACCTCAAAGATTTTGGCCCATGCTTCAGATGCCTCCTGTGTGGATCTCAGCTCTCCCATCATTCTATAGAAAGGGGAGTACCAAAGCATCCAGGCATTTCCTCTGCATCTCTACACATGCTTCAGGTGAGCACAGAGATGGCCTCTTTTGGTTTATTTACAGCTGCAGGGGATACAATTAGGCTTTGGAAGCCTCAAGCCTATGATTTCAGAAACAAGAAGAAAGATGGCAGAGTCCACGAGAACTCAGGTGCTGTGGAGATGCTCAGATCTCCTGCCTGATCACTCCAGTCCCATGGCTGTGGATGGAAAAGTCATGCAGTAGCAGAACATGGTCACCAAGTCTCCCCACTGACAGCCCAGAACACCCAGGGCTGGCATAAAGGATCCAGTGTCTATCTTGGTCCACTGCCTCTGACAGTTATTTGGCTGCCTGCCACCCACAACAGTGGATTCAGAAAGCTAAGGGGGCCACTGCCAGAGAGAGGTGACCAGAGGAGTTCTCTGTACAGCCTGAGACCATAAGGTCTTGACCAGAAGTACTTTTCTTGCCCTGTCACTAGTGTCAAACAGCCACTGTACGTAAAGGAATACACTGAGGGTTAAATGCAGTGACATCCTGCCCTAATCTGGGAACACCTCCCTGTATCCTGCTGGTCTCCCTTTGTTCTGCACTACACCCCCATCCCCCAGTAAGACTAAAAGCTAGCTGTTTTCAACATAATAGCTTTGGCCTTGCCAGCTAATGGCTTTTGAGGTGGGCAAACTAATGTTCTGGAATCTTTGACTTTCCAGCAGGAAAGTCTAGTTGCTTCCCAGAGGCTCCAGTTCCTGTACCCCATTACTAAAAGGCCCAGCTCAAGCCTCCAAGAAGAAGCTCCTCCAAGAAGCTCCCCATCTCTACCCAGGACTTACTGCTCCTTTTCCAGGAACAATTATTTCCTGCTGTTTGACACTGAAACTGAAGGTCAGCCCTCTCTGCCTCTCTTTCTGGTTTCTCTAGGCTCTTTATTCTCTCTCCCAAGTAACCTGCTCAGTCTTGCCAGCATGTCTATGTATGAACCCAAGAGGTGCTAAAGGAACACACCAAGAAGCAGCTGGTGTTGCTACAACACTGGTGACATCACAGGGGATGCCAAGAGCTCACCGGGATACAATAGAATATCCAGAGAAGGGACTGCTGATGTCAGGAAACAGCCTTCACATCCCTGCTAGTTAATTTTCCTGCCAGTTCACAAGAAGGCAAGGTGCCCTTTTCAGGAGCCCCTCCTAGGACAGGAGGGGAGCCCTTTAGCTGGAGATCTCTTCTCTACACTCCCCTAGGCTCTTTTTCATTT
>JADRCH010000236.1:2221287-2242255 GCA_019843965.1 Rhynchomys soricoides
GGGCTGGTGTGTGTGTGTACAGAACAAAGAGAAATCAGATGTAGTAATAAAAAATGCTCCAAAGGTCCTCAGCAGACACACATTTCAGGCATGGAACTATTAGCAAAGATGGAATGAGCTGTTGACAGGTCAGGCTGGAGCCACCTGAGGATGGAGGATCCATAGGTGTGTCTCAGACACTCCCAGGTAGACTGTGATGGTCCAATCTTGAAATCAGGAAGATGACTGGCATATTAAAGGCCAGCCTGGGCTATACTGAAACACTGTGTGGAAACAAAGCACATCCTAGTTGTAGTCAATGCTTCTCCAAGACCTACAAAAAAGCTAGATCCTATTGTCATCAGAATGGTGCCGTGAGCAGTACTGGCTGTGGGACACCTTTCTCTAAAGCTACCCGGGATAACGCACATTGTCTTAGGAAAGGTGACACTGTCACCTCTGAGCACAATTCCCATCAGAGCATGAGAGGGGCAGGCGAAGGTCAGTGTCGTAGTTAGGGTTATTACAGCAGTGATGAAACACCGTCGCCAAAAGCAAGTTGAAGAGAAGAAGATTTATTCAACTTGTTTTTCCACATTGCTGTTCTTCACTGAGAGAAGTCAGTACAAGAACTCAAACAGGACAGGGATCTGGAGGCAGGAGGTAACACAGAGGCCATAGAGGAGTGCTGCTTATTGACTTGCTCCTCCTGACGGCCTCATCCTGCTTTCTTATAGAATACAGGACCACTACCCCAGAATGGCACCAGTCATATTGAGCTGGTCCTTCCCCATCAATCACTAATTAGGAAAATGCCTTACAATCATATCTTAAAGAAGCATTTTCTCAACTGAGGTTCCCTCCCTTCAGGTAACTAGTTTGTGACAAGTTGACATAAGACAGCACAACTCACCCCTTGTCAACTTGGCCTATAAACACATTACTAAAGCCACAGCCCTTCTTTTATTTGTCCCCATGATCTCACATTAGAAACAAAAATAACTTTAAAAGTCCCAGAGTCTTTACAAATTCAAACATTAAAATTTCAGTCCCTTTAAAATAGTTAATCTCGCCGGGCAGTGGTGGTGCAATTCTTTAATCCCAGCACTTGGGAGGCAGAGGCAGGCAGATTTCTGAGTTTGAGGCCAGCCTGGTCTACAGAGTGAGTTCCAGGACAGCCAGGGCTACACAGAGAAACCCTGTCTCTAAAAACAAACAAACAAACAAACAAACAAAGTTAATCTCTCTTAAAATCCAAAGTCTTTTAAAATTCAAAGTCTTAACAGTGGGCTTCAGTAAAATAAAAGATCTATCTATCTATCTATCTATCTCTTGAATACTTTCTTACTTCAAGAGGGAAGAACCAGGGCACAGTTCACAATCAAACCAAAGCAAAACCAAAACAACAAGAACAACCACCCCCACACCAAAAACCTCCAGCTGTTCAAGGTCTAGGATCCATTCATGATCTTCTGGGTGCCTCTGAGGGCTTGGGTCACTTCTCTGGCTCTGCCTTCTGTAGTACACACAGCTTGTCTTCTAGGCTATGGCTGACTCCACTCCATAGATGCTGTTCTTGGTGATCATCCCACGGTACTAGCATCTCCAAAACTACTGGGGTCTTCTGCTGCAACTAGACAGCACTTTCACCAATAGGCTCTCTTCATGGTGCCAAACCTCTGCTTCTCTCCATGACCCTTTCAATCTTGGGTGTTCACTAATGGCCTCTCCTGGCCTCTCACAATGCCAAGCCTCACTCCATGACCCTTACATGTCTTCAAAACCAATACCTCCTGGGTGACTCTTACACTACCAAGGCTGGGTGCCAGATGAGGTACAACCTTGGCTGCCTCTGTAACACAGCTTCTGTGTGCTGAGTCTCAGGAAAGACTTCCCAGACTTCACCTCAACAACGTTGGTCTCTTCTTAATTACCATTCATTTCTTAACTTCAGCTAACCAGCATTGATTGTCCCAGTAACACCAAGGTTTTACTACAGTGGTGCTAGTCTTTTGTTAATTGTGGCTGACTCTTAAGCTCCAGCTGACAAGAATGACAGAATCTCAGTTGAAAATAGCAAATGGTCCTGACAGACCTTTAAATATCCCTCTAAAACTTCACAAGCCTGGCCTTCGTCTTCGGCACTGCTCTCAATATTCTTACCTTCCAAGCTCTTACAGAAGATCCAACTGAGCTCTTAACACTCAATGGCTTTTCTAGAGCACCTTGTTGAGTCAGAAGCCCAGGCCATCTGAACAGAGAGGGATCTTCAAATAGTTTTGCTCCACCGTATTGGAATCCATGTTGAATTATAGGAGCCTTAAGAAATTGGTAAAGTAGGGTTGGGGAGATGGCTCAGCAGTTATGAGCACTAGCTACTCTCCCAGAGGACCCAGGTTCAATTCCCAGCACCTATATGGCAGCTCACAACTGTCTGAAACTCCAGTTCCAGGGGATCACCCTCACACATACATATATGCAGGCAAAACACCAATGCACATAAAATAAAAATAAATGATATGAAATTGATAAAGCTGACAACCCCTGGTCTGAAGTCTTCCGGCCCCCTTTCTCCTGAGGAAAACCAGCTGAACAAAGGTAGTTGGTTCTCTTCCACCAGAACATCATTTGAGGCACAGAGCAACCTAAGGGCAAAGCCTAATCCTCTTGTTCTCATCACGATTCAGAGTTTGTTTCCTAGTAACAAACATGGTTTCTGTCAAAGGAGGACTTTTGAGATGCCTTTGCTTTGGTGACAGTGGCATAGAAAGGGCTCTTGGTCCGTCTTAGCAAGTGAATCAGTGGTTGCAATGCAGGAGTTTGCAGTCTTCCCTGGGATGCAGTTCCACACCAGGAGCCAGGGTTGCTGAGAGCAGTTGCTTTGGATTCTGTTCCAGGTAAGCAGGTGTGCAGAGAGAGGGCTGTAGGAGGTGGATGGTCTTGAGCTGAAGTCATCATGGGAAGCAAGGTAACTGTGATTTGCTATAATCTTGGGGTGACACCGAGGAGATGAGCACTTTTCTTGTTAGAAATCTCCAACTGCCCACAGCAAAAGCTCTTTATGCAAACATCCCCTGCCTTCGACTCTGGAGCTCTGATACAGGTGAGCAGGTGCTATTAAGTAAGCAACAGGTTGGGGGGATTTGTTAGATTTGTGTGTGCGCATGTTTATGTTTGTGTGTGTGTGTGTGTGTGTGTGTGTGTGTGTGTAAATTTCTCGGAATGGGTACTGATTCCATAGAGGTCTTCAATTGGGGATGTCTTAGTTTGGGTGAGAGACCTTTTTATTGAATCAATGGTTTATTTTAGAATTCTAGGGAGACTCTTGATTATGGGCAGTAGGTGGTCAGGTGTGTGTGTGTGTGTGTGTGTGTGTGTGTGTGTGTGTGGTGTTTCTTCAAATAGCTTGGGGGCTGGCCTAACTCCTCTCAGTACCTGCTCCTTCAATCAGTGAACTCTGGCCTCCTGAGGCTCGGGGAGGGGAGCCATTAGGTCAGGTTGAGGGGGCCTTCTTCTGACCCTTCTCCTGATCCTTCTTCTGCACCTTCTTCTGACCCTTCTCCTGAATCTGATGCCTTAGCCTCCAGCCAGAAGGCAGGCCAGTGAACAGAGAGGCAGTAAGTGCTTGCTGAAGTTGTGTTGGCTGAGATGGCAAGTTGGCATAGCCTTTGGTCTCTCAGCCAAATTCCCTCAGCAGCAAATGCAGTTTGCAGGTCAGCAGGAAGCTCAGAGGCAGAGTGGGAGTGCCTTTAGGCCAGCCATGCAGCCACCCCCAACTCCTCCCCCTCCTCCTCCACCTTCTCTTCCTTCAGTCTCCTTGGGGCAGCAGCCAACTGGGCTATGCCACCCCGGAAGCCAGGATGCAGCCTCTAAGAGTCACCCAAACGTTTCATCCCCAGGCCTGCTGGCCCTGGCCGGTGGGCCCTCCTGCCTCACTGCTGCCCTCACCCCAGGCCACCGCCAAGCTAGACCGAAAACAACCAGGTTGTTTCTGGTATCTCTGGGGCCATCTGTGGCGGTAAGCCCTGACAAATGAGGCAGGGAGAGAAAAGGTCGAAGGCCACCATGGAACCTCACCGCCGGGAGCTGCTTGCCCTATGGCAGCAGAGTCTGGCCCAGGCCACGACAGAGGTAGAGGCCATGCTCAGAGGTGGAGGGAGAGCTGTGCCTAGGCAAATGGCAACATCTGGAGGAGGAGGCAGGAGGTTTCAAGGAGGAGCTGCTGCTCTCAGTGCACCTGGCCAAGGAGCAGGACCATTTCTAGGGCCTGCACGCTTCACTGAAGCAGATGCATATTCACCTGCTGCCCTCTCTTTAACTGAAGGGAATCATCTGGCTGCCACAGTCTACAAAGGACATGGGTGAGTAGCAGCCCCAAGGGGACCCTGAAGCCTGCTGGCCACCCCTCCTCTCTGCAGATCACCGAGCTGGGCGAGGATCTGGTCCAAGCCATTGCTCTACAAGAGTGACATCTGTCTTAGCCTACTGTAGAAGGGACTGATGTCATGCTTTGACCTGAGTTCACACCTCAGTCCAGAGTGTCTCTGGGAACAGTAACACACTACCAAAAACCTTGCCTTCTGTGTCATGATTGCCACTCCTAAAGGATCCTCAGGAGGTCCTCATGTAAGGTAGCTGGGCAGAGATTGGAGGACACCTTGGAAGGGAGTGGTCATCCCTTTTCTAAATTCGTCATTTGTTATCTTTTTGGGAGCCAAAGGTTGCAGTCAGCCAGAAGGGAATCTAGGCCAAGGGCAGAAAGCCTATGTTTTCATCACTAGTGTTTTAGGATCACTAGAGCCTCTTCTCTTTGTGTCTCAGGCTTTTAGCTGGCCCTGATTTGCTGTGAATTATGCACAGTGGCTTCCTCAATTTTCTTTTAGAAACTATAGGCCCAGGAAAGTTAAGGAAGTTGCATGGCACCACGAGAAAATCCTGGTAGTTGGGTGAGGTGAGGTTCTCTCCCTGGGAGTCCAGTTCCCTCTGGAGGAGAGCTGGTGACAGATTCCCTTGGGTGGTCTCTTAGGAACTGCCGTGTTCTTGCTCTTGGATCTATTATTCCTGCTATCTCAGAGAGAATACTGTGGCCTACAGTGCTTAAAATGCCCAGGGAAGGTTGAATACCAAGAGTTTTGAATTATTGTCTATTGTTTTGTTCAACACATTCAGAGCCTAGAGACAGCAGCCATGACTTGGGCAGGTCCTTCCTTTGTCTTAAGTGACTCAATGTACATAATAAAATCAATAAAGACAAGCATGTAAAAGGAGAGAATGAAGAGAGCAAGGGAAACAAACAACAGCAGCAAAATGCCCTTAGCAGCTTGTGGGCCAGAGAGCAAAGAGAACCATTCCTGTGGGGGTTAGAAGCTGTGCTCCCAAAGGAGCAGCACTGGGAAAGCATCTTGGAATGGGAGGTACAATGTGGGAAGACTGGGCCCTGGCTAGGCACACTGTCTATTTGAATTTAGATGCCTTATAGAGAAACTTTCCAAGCAAAGCACATCTTAAGTACCCGAGCTGTCCTCAATCTGGTTTTGCAGGTTAAACTTGAGCTTAGCACCATCCTGCTTCCACCTCCCAGTCACTGGGATTACAAGTGGGGCCATCAGAGCCTGTGAGAATAGCAGGAGTTATGGCCTTCCTGCCTGGCCATCACTGCACAGTCCATGGCTGCTTTGCTTTTCCTTTGCCCCTTTCGCCCCCTCAGCATATAATCTCATTCTGAAACCTACAGGGCCTACAATCTATCTGCCTTTGGTGGCTGTAGTGCAGACCGGAGGGCACCCACATCAGCCTGAGGGCGTTTTTTTTTTTTTTTTTTTGTCTTGGCAGATCCACTATTCCATGTTCCTCTGCTAGCCACTCATCACACTTTACCAGCCCCTGATGGAGTCATTACCTGCTGAGGCATTGTGGGAACGTTTCCAACATTTAGGCACATGGCTTCTCTGAGTATACCCCCTAACCCAAGTCCCACATTGTAATCAGCCCTGGAGGCTCTTTCTGGGTGTATTTCCAAATTGAAGCAAGTAGTCTTTCCTCCTCCCCATTATTTCTGATGAAATTTCTCACTAGTATTTTGTTTCTCAACATCATGAAAGAGGTGATTCAATGAAGGAGTGAGACATTCCTAAGCGCTGGAAAATAAACTCAGTTTCCCACATAGGAAGTGCTAAGGGGTTTCTAATCAAGCAGAGAGATGTTTCTTGCTTTGGAAGGTGGGAAGAGTTTACCATGGGTTCCAGGTGAGGCTCTTGGAAAGTGTATCTTGGCTTTAGGTCAATTTGGAGCAAGCTAGTTACCAGGGTGAGGAGTGAGGGTAGTTTCCTCTTGACATTAGCAGTTTCTTTCCTGGACATTCTATTGTTCCTGGAAACTCCTGTCATACTCTGTGATGTCACCAGTGTTGTGATGACACTAATAGCTCTTGGTAAGTTCAGTGCCTAGAGGGGTCACCCATAGTCGTGGTGGCAAGACTGAGCAAGTTATTTGGGAGAGAGACCAGAGAGGAGCAGAATGATGTCCTTCAGAATCATTGAGAAACAAATGATCCTAGGGAAGACACAGTGAGTCCTGGGCAAGGATTGGAGGTTCCCAGAGGAAATGAGCTTGAGTCGGGCATTCCAAGAGTGGGAATCAGGAGCTGGGCATCTTCACAGCACCTGAGTGCTGTGTGGACTTTGCCATTTTTTTTCCTGGCTTCTGAAAGCACATCCTCCAGTGTTCTGAAGCCAAGTTGCATCCTGTGCAGCTGTGAATATGCCTGAGAAGGCTGTGGCCTTGGTCTCTTGAAGCATGTACTAAGAGAGCCTGAGGAAAACAGTAGCCACCCCTCTACAGAGCTATGAGAAAGTTGACATCCACAGCCTGAGTGTTTAGAACCAACTAGGGCAAAATCTCCTCAGTCAGCTCACTTCCTGATCATCCTTAAGTGTGCTAGTATTGGACCAATAGTGTGTAGAGTAGATGCTGTCCCTCCACTGCTGTACCTCAGTGTTTGTTGAAGTCGCCCGAACTCTTCTGTGACAGGACAGTGTGATGAACAGCAATCACACACAGTAGACTCGTCATGTGTTTTCCTGGGCTCGGGCTTCTGACACGGAGGTATGTTGTCTCACATGTTCATATAGCCAAGTTCTCCCAAAGAGCCAGGACACAATTGTCTCCCAGCCTCCCTCCTAGGTTCTAAGATTTGCAGGCAATCCTTCACACACACCTTGCCTTCTAGATCCACTGTCCTATCTGCTTCATGCACATCCTACCTTGGATTGATTGCGTTAGTGTCTTCACGAGGACAACTTTTATGCCAGACTAGGGACACCTTGATATAAACTTCTATGGGAGCCTGTGGAAGAAGGCTTTGAACTATGGATGGGGCAGAGTCAGAATGTTCTTCCCACAAGATGGCCTTTGAGGAAGAATTGTATAAACTACAAGTGAAGGCACTGAGAGCAAGGACGTGAAGGGAAATATGATGATATATATCTCTGTGGGAAAGGCAAAGAGCTGGGGGATATTGTTTGGGTTTTTTCACATGATAAAATAGGTTAAGACACGAGACTAGTATATTCCCTCACTGTATGTTTAAGGTAATGAATTCAACTTTTTTTTTATATTAGTTAAGTCTCTCTGGAGTAGCAGAACTTATAGAATAAAACGCACACACACACTCTCTCTCTCTCAATAAATATATATTTATAAATATATTTCAGTGTAAACCTATATGTAATAAATATATATATATGATATATGATATATATATGATTTATTAGGAAGTGGTCCATCTAATCCAACAATATCAAAGACTAGTTGTAGTTCAGTTCGTGAGGTAGCTAGATGTCTCAGCTGGTGTTCAGTATATGCCTATAAGTTAGAATCTTGAAGAAGTTGGCTCTAATACTCCTGAAGAAATGGACTTCCTAGGAAAGGCAGGGGCAAGCAGGCAAAAGAGAGAACTGCCTTCCTTCACATCCTTTATATGTGCTGACAGCAGAAGGCGTGGCCCAGATTAACGTTAGGTCTTTGCATCTCTAAAGATGTAGATGAAAGCTTTATCTTCCCACCTCAAAGACCCATGGTAGAATTAGATCATCCCACTTCACATGATTTAATTAAGAAAAACTCCCACACAGGTTGTAGAAAAATGGCATGAGGTGACTGCTCCTAGCCTGCTAGCTTCGAGGTGACTTAAAGATATCTGTGAATCCCAGCACACTGGGACAAAATGAAGGCATACTTTCTCAGCAGAGAATCTTGATATTCTGCCAAGTAGGCTGCACGCCTGAGGAAATGGCCTTCATGATCATCTTCCCATGAAAAACATCGATTGTTTTAATTAAACTAAGCAACACTTAAGAGTTGGACTGCTGACAGATTTCTCAGTCTGCAAGGAGGTTTGGGCTACCTTGTATAGGGCTAATGGGGTCCCACATCTGCTCGGCTATGGGGCTCGGCCTCTTGGGGAGGCGAGAAAGTTTTGACTGTGCTTACCCCACGACTTCACCTGCAGGTGTTGGGCTACGGGTAAGTGTTGGGACACCGCTCTGGGGGTGGGGAGCACAGTCTGAGGTCCTTGGGACAGCCATCTGGTTCTCAGGCTCTTGGCACCCAGGCACCACTGGGAGCCATGGAATGGCTGAGAACAGAGTGGGGGCTGAGCACTGGATCTGGCAGAGCCGAG
This sequence comes from Rhynchomys soricoides, assembly GCA_019843965.1. NCBI lineage: Eukaryota > Metazoa > Chordata > Mammalia > Rodentia > Muridae > Rhynchomys > Rhynchomys soricoides. The sequence goes on from JADRCH010000236.1 coordinate 2,229,947, forward strand.
GGGGAAAAGAGAGGAGCTCCAGCTGGTCCCTCAGGGAGAGTTCTTGGCATGTCAGCGGCTGACTTGGCTTGGTGGAAGCCGTGGCTGGGGGCACTGAGAGGCCTGGTATGGGAGGTTAGACAGTGGCTCTTTAAGCAAAGGCCTTCTCCATGGCTCCCCATGGCAGATCCCGATGAAAAGAGACAGTCCATGGTTTTAAGACATTTATTGTCATGGTGTAAAGTGGGTGAGTAAAACCATACCCCACTTCTCAGTGTGGGCCTGAGGATAAATACTTTTTGCAGGGAGGAGTGTCTGAGAAGGAAAGCTTATTGGCTAAGTCCTTCAGGCCTTTAGGTACCTCATTAAAATGGAGATCTGTCTTGAGCCTGCATGCCCTGTGGTCATATCCTCTACATGTGGAGGGGCTTGGGGAGTTCCCCCTATGTGACTGATGGTCACAAATCTATGGAGGGCTGCGGGGTGTGTGTGTGCTGTAGCTACGTGACAGGAGCCGGGTGGTCAGGAGCAGGGCAAAATGCCTTCTGTCCCTTCAGGGTCACCGGGATTTCTAGCCTTTGCTCAACCAGGAACCAGACTGCCTTCCACGGTCCTACAACCTTGAACCCAGGTAAACTACTATTTGAGAAACAGAAGCTGTGAGAAATCTTTATTCTGCTTGCTTATAAAAAATGCTGGAGAATTCAATGAAGTATGCAGTGGTTCACAGTTACTCTGCATCCCCCATGTCCTGACTACCCAAGGAACCCAACATACTATACGTTGACAACAGGTATGCCCAGTATTTGTGTTTTAGTAAATTCCAGGTATCAATTGGACAACCAAGACTTGCCACCACAGGCTACTTAAGTAATAAAAATGTGTTTGTTTGCACTACTGTTGAGCTTGACCAGGCCCACTCAGTTAGTCAATAGGGTCTCTTTAGATGTCCTTTGTTAGGCAGAATCTTAGCCTGACTGGTCACAAGGAGAGTCAACAAACTACATTGTGGTCTCAACTTCTTGATTCTACAAGATCTATTTCCAAATCAGATATACATTTACTTCAACATCTGAAAGACACAGTCCAACAATCCCCTTGGATTCTAGAATTCAGGGAGGGCACAGGAGGCACACTTAGAGGAGAGTAGATGAGAAAGCAGGAGTATTTGCATTTTCTACTTTCCCAGGCTTATTGGTCTGGGTCAAAACATGGTAGCCTGTGATAAAGGGAGCTCCATTTGGAGGAAGCTGCTCACCTTGGAGCTACTGGAAAGAGTGAGCCAGAGCAGAAGGCTGGCCCGATATTGTCCAGTGGTCCTGTGCAGGGAAACAAGCCTGGGGAGCTTTTGAAGCAGGCTTGGCTAAAAGACCAAGGATGTCAGAGGTCCAACCAGTCTTTGCATTAGATTTCCAGGGTAAGCACTTCATTGAATGAGCTGTCCACATCCCCTGCCTGTTGTTTTCTCCCTTCCAAGAAGTTAATTTTCTTCTCCCTGACATCCTTGGTTCCATGTGAGAAAGTTCTCTTGTTTTGAGCAGATTTAAGGGTGGGTGCAGGTATCTGAGCTGTAGGAAAATCAGAGCCTTCACTGTGGTCCTGCATAGGCTCCTTAGAGGCCTGCATAGTTTCCCAGGTTGTTCACATTCACCTGGCATCTAATCAAGGATGTGCCTATCCACCCTGATCTATGGCTATGCTGCTATTTTTCAAAAATAAGGTTTCTGCACCAGTTTAGAAATGTATTTTTGTTTGTTTGTTTGTTTGTTTGTTTTTCCTAGTCCAGCATGATGGGTACGTCTCAGTTCAAATTCTAGGAGTTTTAAAGGCAGAGGAAAAAAAAAATTCAGGCCCAGTTGCTGTCTGACCCTTCTCCCCCCGGGATGCCCAGAATGACCTCTGAAAGGCCATGGTGCATTGTCCAGTTGAGCAGAGCTAGTGGAGGCTGAACAGCTGACATGGCAGCTCCCACCAGGCCTGTGTCCTAGCTACCTTTCTCCTCTAGGTTCGAGAAAGTTCAGCATGAACTCAGACAGGCCACAGACCAGGACCAGAGCCTCCTGCAGGCAGAGCTTCTGCAGAAGGAGCAATGAGCATTCCAGGTAAGTGAGCCACCATTAACCAATCCTGAGCAACCATGGCAACCATGGCATCCATGGGATGGGTTGTTCTCCTCAACCTTGGTTTCCTTTGTGAGGATGGTCACTGATTTTGTGTAGCCAGTGCCCTAGCCAGGATGCTTCTGAGTCTGATTGCCTTTCCTTGTCTTATAGCACCCTTGAGAGACCCAAGGAAGATGAAGGAAAATACAGACAACTTGAATTCATGACAGTCTTTGGTCTAAGATCAAGGCCTCCTCAAAAAAGACGCCTCCATGTAGCTGAGAAGTCAGCAATGAGTCAGATATCAACCACAACCAGAGCATGGGGTCCTCTCTCAGTCAGTGCTGAAGCTGACTCTGTGTCACACACAAGAGTTGCTGAAGAGAGTGCACTACAGTGAGGATGACCATCCACCTCTCATGACAGTCACTTGACTGTCAATAATAATAATAGTGATGATGATGATGATGATGATGATGATGATGATGATGATGATAAGACTGGATTTTACTGTTTCAGAGCCTGGACTGAGAAAAGATCTATTAGTCACCTTTAATGTCTTTGGGCAGGCAGATGTTCCACATCAAGCAGACGAGCTTTCAGACATTTATCTCCTTTGGATGGGAAGGTTTGAGCAGAGGAAATGCAGTGACCCAGGTAGCACTGGTATTGTTTTCTTTGAGGTTTTCATTTGTTTTGTTTCAAGGTCTTAATGTTACTGCTTTTGTTCTTGTCATTGATTGGCTGTTTTGCTAAAACTTCACACTATATATAATTGCTGTTGTGAGCCCTTGTTGAGTGAAATGACTATTTTTATGAATAAAAAAGCAATTTCCCACTCTTCTTTTTTCTCATTTTATTTATTCACTTTACATCTGGATCACAACCTCCCTTCCTCCCAGTGCCCCTCTCACATGTTGGGTAACATGTCTTGGTGGAGTGAGTGATGGTCCGTGAGTCCACCCTGGGCTTAGAGACCCTTGGAGAGGCAGGGTGTGGGAAGTTTGACCGTGTGGACCCCATGGACTGCCGGGAGGGTGTCAGACTGTGAAAAGCCCCTAAGGAAACACCTCCCGGAGGTGGGGGAGGGCAGCCTGTGGGTCCCAGAGACACGCTGCAGCCGGCTCCGTGGGGTTCCCACACTCTTGGGCATCACAGATGCCACTGGATGCCTAGGAAGAGCTGAGAACGAAGTGGGGGCCCACATGTGGGGCCAAGAAAGGAAAAGCAGGGAAGGGAGGAGCTTAGCAGGGTCTCTCGAGGACCAAGTCCTTGGCTTGGTTCCAGGCTAGCTGGGTTGGTTGGTTGGGTTGGCTGGGTTGGCTTGGGAGCGCTGGGAGGTCTTCTGCGGGAGACTAGACTCAGCTCTTTAGACCTCGTTCCCCACGGAGGATCCCAATAAACAGGGACAGTCCAGGGTTTCAGGGCGTTTATTGTCATGGCGGAAAGTGACATGGGTGAAACTATACCCCCCAAAGACCTCAGGGAGGGGTGAGGTTGAAATAGTAACTGGGAAGGGGAGTGGCTAAGCCTCTAGGTGCCTCATTAACATGGGGATGTCTTGAGGCTACATGGCCACGCCTCTACCTGTGGAAGGGCTTGGGGGCTATGTGACCCATAGTCACAGACCTATGGAGAGCTGCAGTCTCATGTCAGGAGCTGGTTCTAGGAACATGGTAAACGCCTGCCATCCCTTGTAGGGTTTTTACCCCCTACTGAGTCCACGGGATTTAAACCTTAGCTCAACCAGAAACCAGGCTGCCTTTCACAGTCCCACACTCACACAGGGTCTTCTCCCACCCTTCCCCTTCACTTCTGAGAAGGGGGACCCCCCAGGTATCCACCCACCCTGACACATTGCATCACTACAGGACCTGACATATCCTCTCCCTCTGAGACCAGGCAATGCAGCCCAGTTAGGGGAGCAGGCAGGCAACAGAGTCAGGGTCAGTCCCTGTTCCAGTTATTAGGAGACCCACATGAAGACCAAGCTACACATCTGCTACATGTGTGTGTGGGGCTTAGGTCCAGCTCTTATATGCTCTTTGGTTGTTGGCTCAGTCTCTGGGAGCTCCCAAGGGGTTCAGGTTAGTTGACTCTGTTGCCTTCTTGTAGAGTCTCTGTCCCTTCCATGTCCCTCAATCCGTCCCACAACACTTTCACAAGGCTTCCAGAGCTCGATCTAATGCTTGGCTGTGGGTTTCTGCATTTGTTTCAGTCAGCTGCTGGATGGAGCTTCTAGAAAGACAGTTCTTCTAGGCTCCTGTTTTTTAATCTAGGCTGACAGATACAAACATAGCCCGAGGCCCCCAGTAGTTGAGAGAGGAAGGCAGGCCAGCAACGTGTCCTATTGATCCTGTGAGGACGCCTCCTCTCTCTCTCTCTCACACACACACACACACACACACACACACCCAGAGGTGTGCTACTGCACAAGTAGCAGCCTACTTGGCAGAGGTTGCTACTGCATTCATTTATGTCTGTCTCACACAGAACACCTGTGTATCCAGACCAGCAGTGACAAATATAGCTGTCAACAGTGTCTTCACATGTTGCATCATTGTGACAAGGCTTTGACCAACAAAGAGTCATCAAGGTCTAACAGTATGTCCCTGTGAACCCACTACCTGTGCAGTCACTGTGGTAGTTATTTCCTCCATCCACACATGGTCCTCTGAGGAGATGTGGATGACTGGCACATTCATCAGAGTTGAGTTCACAGTTGTCTCCAAGGAATCAGGCTGCATAGTTATAGATAAAAGCCCCAAGAGCATCCTGACTCACGGCATCATGTAGACATGCCTGGGATCCACATCTATCCATTTCCAACTCACAGTTCACACCAGGATACTCTTGAGGACAGACACACATGTATCTTCCTATCTCATTGAGGCATACAGCCTCATTCATCCACTTCCAAGACACAATGCCTGCCTCGGTATCCAGGACACATCACCCCATTGTGGCAAGGGCTGGAAGCACACTCATTGTCATCTGTCTCCCAGAACCTTCCGGCATATCCAGCAGGGCAGATACAGACAGGTGCTCAGGTCTTTATGGCAGGTTCCTCCATGTTGGCAGGTGTTTCCTCTGCAGGAATTAGTGGCAGTGTCACAGGTCAGCCCTCTCTACCCAGGAGTGGCACCAGGAAGCCCCTTTCATGACGGTTCCTTGGCAGGGACTAGAGGAGCAAGGGTCTTGTCATTCATTTGCTATTTTGGTAAGGCTGTATATAATGACTGCTGTTTTTAAACCCCGGTTGAGTACAATTACTATTTTATGAATGAAAATGCAATTTCCCACTCTTCTCTCTTAATGACCTTCTGAAGTCAGGTGCAGCGTCACAGTCCTGTTACACCAGAACTCCCAGGCAGAGATGGATGTCTGCAAGTAACAAGTGGCTTGGTCTACACAGTGAGTTCCCAGCCAGGGATCATAACGCTACAGAGAGGGATGATCTCTGTATCTTGGTCTTGCATGTAGATGGTCTCATCTACTCTGTGGAAACTCCCTTATGATAGTAAAACTATCTATACTATATCCTTGACGTCATATTAGACTAAATGTTACTAAAATGCAGTACTCTATAGACTCAGGTTTGTAAAATGATCAAGAAGACCAGATTAATGGAAAACATAACTGTACTCCTCTAATACCTTAAGAAATGAAAATAGTGTATATAAAAGAAATCAGAAAACCTTAGCTATCTGCCTCTGGTTTTCACGAAATGTAGCATCAGTGATAGATGCATTGCAGAGACAATGACTTCCTAGACATGTAGGGATATGTTTTTGTTTTTCTGTTTGTTTGTGTGTGTGTGTGTTTGAGATTTCATTCATTTATGTGTGTGTGGTGTTTTGCATGCTGGGAGCCTGTGCACCACATACATGCAATTCCCACATGGGCCAGAAGAGGGCAGTGGATTCCACCCGGAACTGAAGTTACAGAGGATTGTTGGGTGCTCCTTGGGCCCTCAAGGGAGAGCAACAAACCCTCTTAATGAGTTAGCCTCCCCAGCCCTTGCACTTGGCTTTTGTCCTTTCAAGTCATTTGTTTCATGGTAGACGGACTAGATCACCTGGGACAGATGAAGGAGGTTTCTTGAGATCGGCAGGGACGGGGGCATGAGGTATGGATGTTAATTGTCTTTTGGCTACCAGATACCTAAGTAGGGTATTCATGCATTCAGGATCCTGCTCCAGCACTGTTTACTGTCAGGGTTGGGACAGGTCTGTCGTGTCTCATCTAGGATGACAATGCAGATTAGGCCCATCAGATGAGATGCAGAACTAAGAAGACCCTGCTGGTATAGAGCAGGGGTAAGGAGTCCCTTTAGACACTCCAGGCAAGCATTGTTGAGAAGAAGCTCCAGAGAAGCCTGGATGGATGGAGCCTGGGTCAGAGGCCACATGCCTGTGCTGGAGAGCTTGTCTGTCCAAGGCTAAAAAGGGAGAGTGGTGGTTGATGCTGCTTTTTACTGCTGAGCAGATCTCAGGGTATATTGAAGAAGGGTTTTGTTCAGATGACTGATTTATTCTTGGGAGGTTCCCTTAAAATGGAATCTGGCTTCTGCAACTGACAGTGAGTCAGAGTGTTAATGTCTGAAGAAGGTAATCCTGGGGGGTCCAGAGACTGGTGCTGTCAAACCAAAGATACAAAATCTACTCTTTATGAATAAAGGGCATCTATACACACAAGGAACATCAATATAGATACATAGTTCTATGTATAGATACATAGAATTCTATGGCTGGTGTAGTCAGCTGGCCAGATGGCTCAACAGGTAATGGTACTTGCTGCCAGGCCTACAAACCTGATTTTCTTCCCTGGGATTCACAGACTTGAAGGAGAGAACAAATCTCCTATAAATTGTTGTCTTAGTTAGGGTTTTACTGCTGTGAACAGACACCATGACCAATGCAAGACTTATAAAGGACAATATTTAATTGGGGCTAGTTTATAGGTTCAGAGGTTCAGTCCATTATCATCAAGGTGGGAGCATGACAACATCAAGAAGAAACAACCAAGGCCACATTTCCCTCAATCTAGAGAACATTCCTGAGGGCGTGTTCTCTTTCCTTCCACAGCCTGCATGGATTACTTTGCTTCTCTTTGTTCCCAGACAATAAAGTGATGAGAAGAAATGATCTAATCTCTCTCTCTCTTGTCTGTGTACCCCAGGTTCACATCTGTAACAGTCCAAGTCCTTAACGTCTCTCAATAACTGCAAGTAACAAATGCCTAAGCTGGCATTGTGGCACATGCCTTTTATACCAGGGGAGACAGAGGCAGGTAGATCTCTGTGAAATCTCTATGTAAACCAAGGCCAGCCTGGTTTACATAGCAAGTTCCAGGTCATTAAGGCTACATAGTAGAACCCTACCTCAAAGAAAGAAAAGAAAGAAAGAAAGAAAGAAAGAAAGAAAGAGCCAACTAGCCTGAAAAGATAAATTTTACTGTTGAACAAGAAAGTGGGTTTCTCTATAGAGAGTTAGATATGGCAAAAGAAAAAAATTAAGATGACCAAAATATTGAAACAATATTTTCTAGAGCATTTAAATAGTTCAGACGTTCATTATTTGATTTCCCTTCAGGTTGCCAAGAAGCTCAGTGTGGCCACAGGTCTCTAGAGAGATTATGAACCTTTCCTTCCATGCTGACAAAGTTTCATTTTATAGCCCAGGCTAGCTCTCCATGTCCCAGCATTTGACCATGCACTTTGATACTAAGAAGGTCAGGATCTCCCAGGGTTTTGTATAACCATTTATGTTTGTAAGATTAAATTTAGGATAGTAAGATATAAAAAGTGTCTGGTAGCTGGGTATGGCATGCAAATTCAGTCACAGTTCTTGGGAGACTGAAGCAGGGAGACCCTGACCTTGAGACTGACCTGCATATACTATATAAAAAGATTGTCTTCTCTATAAACAAACAAACAAAAATAGTAAGAAAGGAAGGAAAGAAAAGGAGGAGAAAGGAAAGAGAGATGGAGGAGGGACAGACAGGGTAGAGGGAAAGAGAGACAGAAGAAAGAAAGACAGAAAGAGGGAAAGGAGAGGAGAGTCAGAGAGGAGAGAGCAGAGATCAAGAGGAAAGAGAGACAGCGAGAAGAGAGAAGAAAAGAGGGGAGAAAGGAAAGAGAAAGAAAGCATGCAAGAGAGATCCTCGGGTTAACCTACTGAAAATGTAAAAAAAAAAAAACGAACTTTGTTTTTTAAATTTTATTTATTCATTTTTATATGTATTGGAGTTTGTTGTGCATGTGCAAAACCAGGGATTTTGAATCTCGGCAGCCAGAGCAGCAGGTGTTGCCTGGTGCTTCATGTTGTTCACCTGTTGAACTGTCCCCTCCTTCTGAGTTGTCCCAGATGCAGACAAGACCCAGCCATCTGAAGATGCATGAGAAACTATTTGAGACTCACTGTGATCTACATTCTTATCACCACAGAGTGTTAGGATATTTGATCTCTTTGTCTATCTTCACATCCTGTGGGAGGGAACTGTGGTAACTCTGCTCACTCACCTGTGGGTCCTCAGTACAGCCCTTGGCTGGTTTGGTAATGTTTTCTAGTTGTGGAGGTAAACTACAGTTGAATGACAACAACTTTTCGAGGGATCAACTGAGGTGGGCAGAAATTGCAGACTGATAACTGCCACCTTCCTCTAGCCCATGGCTTGTTACCATACCTTAGCCTTGGGAAACTCCTGAAAGCCACACTCATGGGCCACATTCAAGTACCTCCCATAGGACAGCTGAGTCCCTCTGTTTTCATGTTTTTTAAATGACCCAGTGACTCTCATTAGGTAGCAGTGTGAGGGAGGGGTCAGTTACAGGATCATGGGTGCCTTACCAGTGTTTATATCATTGAAGAAAATGTCTGTCTCTGCCCCCATCAGCCATTAACCCCATCAATCCTCTTGGAAGGGTGATGCTGCATGATTCTATCCCTCACATGAGTGTATGCTGCCAGAACTGGTCTTGTGTGGGTCTTGTACAGGTTTGGCATGATGCTTCCTTGGCTGGAAGAACCTAAACTGTTTCTAATATTCTCTTCTTGAGCACAGTAAAGGAGAACCACCCAGATGCCCAATTCTTTGTGGCACAGAATCCTGATACAAGTAAAAAACTCATTCGCTTCCTCATTGGCTCCGAGGCTGCACTGATAACCATCTTCCTTAAGTGGTACCTTAAATAGCTGCTTGGCTGGCTTTGTTTGTTCTGGTGTTAGGATGTCTGCTGCTGTCACTTGGAACTTCTAGGAGTGGCTTTATGCCCTTCTGACCACCTCTTTTGTTACAGGATGAAGTCCTGGGTATTACAAAGTTTGGCCTGGATAAAGATGAAGAATGTGTTGATGCTTTGAGAAGACAGCTGGCTGTCTTTGTGATGGTGTCTACTATGAGCAGAAAGACTTCTGATGCTGTAGGTTTGCAGTGTCAAAGGCCTATTGCTTAAAGAACCAATGGATATTTTGTCTCCAAAGCTCTAAGGCATCTGCCCTCCCCCATCTGTTCTTACTTTCAAAATAGACAATTCGTGTTAAAAAAGGGAAGTTGGATGCTGAGACAATGGGAACCTTTGTAGCCCATGAAGCTGCACTTGGCAACATTGACTCACTAAGGGTTAACAAGAGAAGCCACCAGGTAGCAGTAGAGTGGCTTATTGTCCCTCATTGTAAGATACTTAGCAAGAAGGTTAAGGGCCAAGTACCAAGAAAATGTGGGGAACACAAGTACAATGGAGAGATAAAGAAGTGAATGGAAGCCTGGTGCACAGTGCACAGCTTTAATCCCAACACTCAGGAAGCAGAGGCAGGCAGAGCTCTGTGCATTCAAGGATGTTCTACACAGCAAGTGCTAGGCCACTCAAGGCTACAGAGTGAGACCCTGTCTTGAAAATACAACCTCTATCACTACCACAACAAAACTTACAAATAACATCCAAGTGAAGTTAAAGAGAGGTGAGCAGAAACTGGGGTGAGGAGGCTTAGCATGGGAGAAGCCCTGACACAGGCACAGCAGAGATGTCGGCCTAGGACTGAGATCAACACCCACCTCTGGCACAAGACACTGGGTCCTGTTGTTTTGTTTTGTTTTTAAGATTTATTTATTATTTACACAGCATTCGCCTGCTTGTATGCCCATAGGCCAGAAGAGGGCACCAGATCTCATAATAGATGGTGGTGAGCCAGCATGTAGTTGCTGGGAATTGAACTCAGGACCTCTGGAAGAGCAACCAGTGCTCTTAATCTCTGAGACATCTCTCCAGCCCCCTGGGACACTGGGTCCTTGCTCAAGCTCTGCAGCACTCACTTCCCCATGCTTCTCCACCACTGACACCTTTACAGCCTTGGCACACCTTCTGTACCCACTCTGCTTGGAAATGTCCCCCGCATCTAGGCCTGAAGCACACTAGGCCAACATGAGCTCTCATTGAACATTGGAATTAGTTTGGTCTTTGCCTCTCTGGGTTCATTGTTCTCTGTGTCCCTTACTTAGAACGTAGTGGCCTCTTGCATGTTTTCTGGACATTCAAAGCCCTAGCACAACCAATACTTAGAGCTTCTAAGAGTTGGATGGAAGTCAGGAAAGGGGATCTGCACACATCCCTGCTAAGGGGTGGAAGCCTGCGTCTGAGGGTTCTGATAGGGACACTGGTAACCCTGACCCTGCACTTCAAACCTGGTAGTTTTGTGTTCTTCTAGGACAAAGCTAAAGAAGGTTCCTTAGGATCACATGCAGGGTTCTTGCTGCCTAAGCAGTTTCTCAAAGACAGAATCTAGCTCTGCTTTTCATTCCCGTGGGAGAGAACTGAGCTGAATTTGCCTCCGGTGACCTGTTGGGCTGATACAAACACTGCCCTTCCAAAAACATGGCTCCTTGGTCATCAACCTAGTATACATGGAAGAAAAGTGATGGAAGGAATTCATCCAGGTGATACATGGTAGAGCTGGACCTCAGCTCCCAAGGCTGCAAACCCAAATCAGTAGTGTTCCCTCCACTCTGTGAGTCCAGCTCTCTGATCTGGGTCTGGCTGGTTCCACGTGTGTCCCAGGACATTATCATGGGAATTCCAATGAACATTGAAATTGAGCTCCTCAAAATGTTGCACGAGGCCAACAGGGACCCAACAACCAAGAGGACCCTGGTTTCAACACAAATGTATTCCATATGGCCTTTGTCACATAGTTCACTGCAGGTGGGCAGCATTCCTGACCTTGTCCTCCTGTCCTGTCTGGTGCTGAAAGGAATGAGTCTTCATCCCTTAAACAGATGCCTGCAGGACCTTGCTGATTCCATGGTCAGACAAGACCCATGGCCTCAGCAGGAGTTCCTTGGATGGAGAACTTGAAGTCTGTTACCTGCACTGAGGGAACTCAACAGTGCTACTTGGGCTCCTCAACAGACATTCCACCTCATTCTGTTTCTACAGAGGATCCTAATGTGTGCCCATACCTGCCTGTGAGGCAGGTCTAGACCCACAGAGGCCAGCACACTGTCCTGGTTTCCCATTGCTCAGTTATGCTGGACTCTCCACTGATGTAGTCATATAAACACGTTGCTGTTATTTCTTTATTCAATTTGAGAGATTGTCATTGTTTGATGTTATTTTACATTTGAAACAAGAAGCTATAGAACCAAGAAAACCTGCCTCAAGCACTACTGGGAAAGCACCTAGGAATGTGAGGTCCTGATGATTCCGTTGTATCCTGTGGAGCCCTGTCATACTCTGTGATGTCACAGTGTAGTGATGACAACTGCTCTTGGTGTATTTGTTCAGTGCCATGGACATGTTGGCAACACTGAGCAGGTTACTTGGGAGAGAGAACGGAGAGCACAGAGACACTGGAGAGGAGCAAGATGCTGCCCTTCAGACTCATGGTAAAACAGTAAGCTATACATGATCCTGGGAAGGTGCAGTGAGCTCTGGGCAGAAATTGGGAGCTTCCTGGAGGAGGTGGGCTGGAGCTGGGCTTTCCAGAAATAGGAATCAGGAGCTGGATCCTCTGGGAAGCAACTGGACTTCCCTACTTGCCATAGTTCCTGCAAGTCAAGTTATCCAGAACATGAGTTCATCTATCTCAGAAGTCAAGAGCTGGGAAGGTATGGCGGTTTGAATAAAACTAACCCAGGAAGGGGCACTATTTGGAGGTGTGGCCTTGGTGGAGTAGGTGTGGCCTTGGAGTAGGTGTGGCCTTGATGGAGTAGGTGTGGCCTTGATGGAGTA
>JADRCH010000236.1:2242265-2261426 GCA_019843965.1 Rhynchomys soricoides
GGCCTTGATGGAGTAGGTGTGGCCTTGATGGAGTAGGTGTGGCCTTGATGGAGTAGGTGTGGCCTTGATAGAGTAGGAGTGCCACTATGGGCTTGGGCTTTAAAACCCTCATCCTAGCTGCCTGGAAGACAGCCCCAGTTAAATGTCCTTTGTAAAAGTTGCCTTGGTGTCTCTTCACAGCAGTAAAACCCTGACTAAGGCAGAAGGGCACAGCTGTTTGCTGAGAGCTCCTGGCTTTCACTCTTATTGTTGGGAAAGAGGCCTGAAGGAAAAGGGACAGGCTAGTGAAGTGGACACAGCTCGGGGCAGGAAATCACTGTGCTTCCTGTCCAATGGATTCCTTTAGGAGCAGTGGCTGTCTGACATTAATAAGAGGACAAGACAAATGCTCTGCCAAGACTTATGGTCTCATGCTTTACCACTGAACTACTGACCACTGTAGTTTTCTGCATTAGCAGGTGTGGGTGACAGACAGGTCCATAGTACAGCAAGCACTGTGTGTGCCAGTGGACCAGTACAAATCTGGTTCTCATCTGCCAGCTCTGGGCTGTGAGTGGGATGACTCCTTGAGTCTAGTGACCATGTTATACCCCTACATGACTTCGCTGTCTAGAGTCACGTGCAGTGTGACCTAGACAGGAATCTGGGCATCTACAGCACATGAGTCCTTATGGCCTTTGCCATTTTTCTCCCAGCTTCTGAAAACACATCCATCAGTGTTCTAAAGCCAATTGCCTCCTGTGCAGCTGTGAATATGCCTGAGAATGCTGTGGCCTTGGTCTCTTGAAGCATGTACTAAGGGAGCCAGAGGAAAACAGTAGCCGCCCCTCTACAGAGCTATACGAACATTGACCTCCACATCCTGAGCTTTCAGAAGCAGCCAGGACAGGTTTCATCTGTCAGGTCACTCCTGATCATATTTCACTGTGCTCGGGTTAGACTGTGAAGATGTGCTGTGTAGAGAAGGTGCCGTCCCTCAGCTGCTGCATCTCAGTGTACATGGAAGCCACCTGTGCTCTTCCATGACAGGTCAAAGAGTTGAGCAGCAATCACATGCAATCGATTCTTTGTTTTTCAGCAGGGTCTCAGCACATAGAGTTGTGTTGTCTCACACTTCATTGTTCACATCAGCACATAGTTGTGTTGTCACACACTTCATCGTTCACATCGGCTCGTAGAGTTGTGTTGTCTCACATTACATTGTTCACATCAGTACGTTCTCTCAAAGCACCAGGACACAATTGTTTCCCAGCCTCCCTCTCTAATTCTGGTCTCTGCAGGCATCCTCCACACCTTGCCTTCTCGGTTCACTAGTCTACCCTCCTTCACCCATCTCTCCCTTATATTATTTCTGTGCATGTGTGTACACTCATGTGTGTGTGTGTGTGTGTGTTTGTATTCACACAGTTACTGGATGCATGAAGAAACCAGACTCATAGCACAGACAATCAAACTGGCTGGAACACTTCTTTCTCTGCTAGAGAACTGCGATCCACCCACACTTGCTGATTCAGCTTAGGACACCTTGCTACTAAACTCCTGTGGGAGCCTGTGGAAGCAAGCTGTGAATCAAGGATGGGTTAGTGTCAGAATGTTCTTCTTGGTAGATGGCCATCTAGAAAGAGTTGCAAAAACCATGATAATGAATGTATTTAATGCAAGGACATGAAGGAATGTGATTGTGTTTATCTCTGTGGGAAAGAGCTGGGAGGAACATTCTTTGATTTTCTTACATAACAAACAGGTTTAACCATAAGCCTGACATATTCCCTCACTGTAGTTGGGTACGCTTAAGGTAGTTTGAGTTCACCTCACAGTTTGCTGTGTATTAGTGAAGGTTCCCTAGAATAACAAATTGGAGAAAGAATCTCGCTTTCCCTTCCATGTATTCTCTCTCTCTCTCTCTCTCCACATATATATTCATAAATATCCAAATGGAAACATATGTAACAAATCTTATGTATATGTATATGATTTCTTAGAATTTATTTGGCCAGTTGTAGTGCCACATGCCAATAAGATTTGCTGAAGGAGCCAGAGGCAGGAGGACAATGAGTTCAAGGCCAGCCTAGGCTGCACATTTTAGGGCTGGTGAGATGGCTCAGCCTTTAAAATCTAGGCTTAAAACCAAAGATATAAGAAGTTATTAGAATGGATAATAGGCTGTATAATTGAACATTGGGTACCTATGGAAGGAAGAGCCACAAATCTAGTTGTAGTTCAGCTCCTGAAGTGGCTGGGTATCTCAATTGGTCTTCAGTATTTGCCTGTAATTCAGAATGTTGAAGAAGTTGGCTCTAATAGTAGTGAAGAAATGGATGTTTCAAGGAACACAGTGGCAAGGAGAGAGAGCTTCCTTCTATGTCCTTTGTATATGCTGCCAGCAGAAGGTGTGGCCCAGATTAAAGTTGGCTCTTCACTTCACTAAAGATAGAGATTAAAGATTTATCTTCCCACCTCAAAGATGCAGGTTAGAATTGGATTGTCCCACTTTACATGATCTAATAAAGGACAAATCTTGCAGAGGTGTGTCTAGTATTTGTGTTTTAGTAAATTTCGGAAGTAGGCAACTAGACAACCAAGACTTGCCACACAGACTACTTAAGTGGTAAAAATAAGAAGTGTTTGTTTTCATTAGTCTTGATCTCAAAGGCTTGAGTTCTCTGCTATCCCACATGGGTCTTTGGAATGTCCCTTGATAGGCAGAGTCTTAGCCTGACTGGTCATAGGGAAGGTCAACAAACTACTTTGTGTCTCATCCCTGGCCTCTAAAAAAAAATCCTATTTCCAAACCAGGTTCACATTCCCCTTTACTGGATTGGGACTTCAACATCTGAAAAGCATAGTCCAACAATCCCTCATAGAGTACAGGGTCAGGACAGGCACAGGAGGCACATGTAGGGTAGAGTACATTAGCTCTGTGGAGTATTTGCATTCCAGGCTGATCATGGGCAACCGTTTCATCTACAGGGACTGTCACTAGGAGAAGGACTTCTTAAATTTTGTGTCCTAGGGTTAGACTTCATTGAAATAGCAGGCAGGGCTTTCTTCTGAGAAACCCACCTCCCTATAGAGAGATGGCAGAATTAACATCCACACGGGGCAAACTCAATTCTGGACTCTCAGCATGAGCTAGGACAATGCTGCATCTGTCACTTTACTGACTGTACATTCTTCTGTGTGCCAGGTTTGGGCTGAGATGAAGTACTGGGTAGGCCATGCATTGTCCCTTGGCCTCTGGAATTGGGTATTCCTGAGATAGCTAACATCATGTAGCTTGTCCTGCTGGTGTGATATAACTCCTGAAAGACACAGTACCACATCACTCACTTGTCCTGGGTTCCACCAAGTAGATGTCGGAAGCCACAGTTCTGGACAATTTTCAACCCAGGTTTAATGAGCTCCAGTGCTTTATTTCATGGCTCTCAGTAAGTTAAAGGGTGGAGTGGAGTGATGGTAAAGCTCTGGGGAAAGGCACCCTAGTAACCGTCCTCTTGAACCCTTTCCTTTTCCCTTCTCATGTCCCAGTGGACATTGTTTATAAAGCTGGCTGTGTCTCCTTTCCTTGTCAGTGTCTGTGACTCACGAAGAATGATACTCCAGACTCACATAGTACGCAACAGCAAAGAGCATCCATTCTATAGAGAACTTGCTTGCAGGGGTCCACCATACATTAGGATGGAAGACAGAGGTGTGGACTTTGCAGGGTCATTTAAAGCCTGTTAGTGGAGGAGTGGGCAACTTTTACCTTTCTTTCCCTTGTTTCCTCCATCTCCAAGGGTATAGGTGCCTTTGTGATTTGTTAAGGTTCTGGGGGATCTGGGGTACTTTTCCTTATAACTATACTTAGCTCAAGCTAGGTGGTAACAGCTGCTGATTTGCTGCCCTTGAGGTTGGCTCAGGCTAGGCGATGGGAGAGCTTCCTGATTGGCATCCTGTGAGGGGTGATTTTTTTTTTCCTGGAATTGACTTGTTTTGGACGTTTCTAGTTCTGAGAAACAGAAACGTAGGCCAAGTCTCCTAAACTGCAGTTTGCAGCCTGTCACGGAGTCAGCACTGCTCTGGCTGATTCAGTCTTTTCATCCTAAGGGCATGTGCATTGTCACAGGTGGCTTCTGACCAAGGAATTTGGCTTTTGTGTAGTTCTGGGTAAAGTAGCAGTAACAGACTGGATATTCTTCCCATGATGGGGAGATGTTAGATTTTCCCACTGAGAATGCTCTTACATACTCATGTCTTCTCACTAGCCAGTCATCTTTCCTCAAACTTGTGTTCAGGAATGGGCCATGACTCCTCCTTTGAGTGTCTGCTCTTAGTGTCTGTGGGCTGACCCAGGGAGCCCCAGTCCTTACTCTCTCCAGGTTGGCCTGTCAATAGTTGGTCACACCTTTGCTAACATCATGATGGCTGGAATGTGTTCTGCTGAAGCAGTTTGGGAAATTTCCCTCATCGCCTACGGAACTCATGTTTGTTCTGACAGGACACCCACAATCACCCACCACTTCCACACAGCCCTGTGGATCTACTCAAGGTGCTGCTCACTTCAGGGGACTGATATTTCCTCCCCATCAATCTGACCTAATTTCCTAGAAGTTTGTATTTCTCATATTATTGAATAAAGGATGTGAAGAGAAGAGTCACTCCTTGTCTTAGTCAGGGTTTCTATTTCTGCACAAACATGACCAAGAAGCAAGTTGGGGAGGGTTTATTGAGCTTACACTTCCATGCTGCTGTTCATCACAAAAGGAAGTCAGGACTGGAACTCAAGCTGGTCAAGGAGCAGGAGCTGATGCAGAGGCCATGGAGGGATGCTGCTTACTGGCTTGCTTGCTTCTCCTGGCTTGCTCAGCTGACTTTCTTACAGAGCCTAAGACTACCAGCCCAGGGATGGCACCACCCACAAGGGGCCCTCTCCCCTTGATCACTAATTGAGAAAATGCCTTACTGCTGGATCTCATGGAGGCATTTTCTCAACTGAAACTCCTTTCTCTGTGATAACTTCAGCTTTTGTCAAGTTGACACACAAAACCAGCCAGTACACTCCTGGACTAGGCTTGGCAAGTAAGTCTACTTTGAACTAGTAGAAGTATTTTAATGAAGTGGAGGAGTCTCTGGCTTTGGAACGGTGTAGTGAAACGGGTCTCAGGGAAGTCTCCCAGAAAGGGCATCTTGGCTTCTAGTGGTTTAGGTAGGTGGGTGTGGGCTGGTGGAGGGGACCCTAGCAATCCGTCCTCTGGACATTCTGTTGCATCCTGGAGATTCCTTGGACTTCTCTGTGATGTCATCTGTGTTGTGGCAACAGCAACTGCATTAAGCATTCAGTCGGTGCCTACAGGTTTTACCCATAAACATGTTGGCAAGACTGAGGAGTCTAGTTGGCAGAGCGATTGGAAGGCTTAGAGAGACTAGAGAGAAGCACAGAGAAGCCGTCCTTCAATCTCAATGGACAACAAGAAGGAACACAGGGTTCTAGAAAAGGCACAGTGGGTCCTGGGAGGAGGGAGGAATGGAGGTGATAAGAAGGGAGGGGGAACTTGCTGAGGTTAGGCGGAGCTTGAGCTAGGTCTTCCTGTAGTGGGTCTTAGCAGCTGAGAGACTCTGGGAAGCAAGGGGCCTGTCCTGCTTCTCTGGCTTCCTAGAGGGCAGACCCAGGTCAAGGGATTCTGATAGATCATGCAGCAGAGTCAGGAATTGACAAAGGTGCAGCTGCTGTTCTGGTTGCCCCTTCATTTCATTCTGAGTGGCAATGAAGGCCAGCAGAAGGCACAGAGAGTAAGGATATGTCTCTCTAAGGTTAGGGTTTCAATGTACGAAGCTCTCAGACATTCAGATACACATGTCAGAGCTTGGTGTTGGTAAGAAAGAGGGACCTTGGAACTTACCTCTGTCACATGACCTGACAGTCCATTAAATCTTCCTGACTGGGCCAGCTTCTGCTCTCTGTGGCTAAGGGGACTACAGTAGGGAGTGAGGCACATGTATTCCCGTGGAGGTTGGGGACATGGACATGGCTTCGGGGCTCCAGCTCGAGTACCCCTCCCCACTCTTTCCTGGCATCACTGGCTCCCAGCATTCCCTCCCCCTCAGGCTTCTTGGGAGTCTGCATGGTTTCTTCTGGCCTGTGCCATTCACCTTTGCAAGTTCTCCTGTGTTTACCTACCTGCAGGGGCTCCTCAGGAGGTGTCATCCTCACCCTCCCTCCTCACTGAGCAGGAGCAGCACATGAAGGAGGTGGAGAACCTGATCCCTCAGCTACAGAAGATGCCTGTGAGGGATGAACTGCATGGTGTCTTGGCCCATCACACCATACAGGATTTGAACAACAGGGACTTAAAGTGACCAGTTCACTCTTGGCTATGTTGTCTCCACTGTGTCAAGCCCAGGTGTCCTCAGGGACAGGAGGCTGAACCTCCAGGGTGTCCCCATGCCCAAGCTAGTTTTCCTGAGTGTGTCTGAGAAGCAGAACTTGAAGCCAGGTTAGGAACGAAATGAGGACACAGGCTGTTTTACTTCCTCCAACTGAAAAGCAGAGCCTGTATCCTGAATCCCAGTCTGGGGATAGAAATCGTAGTTGTGTGAGCTCTCAACCTGCTCTTTAAGATGCCTTGACTGGCAATGAATTGTGGGAGATTCTAGGTCCTGTGAGTTTGTCATGAACCTTTATATTGAAACAGCAAGTGCTTGGGTCCTGGTTGTTTTGGCAACAGCAGGAGGCTCCATTTGGTCCATGTTAATGTGTGACTGAAAGGCCTGGAGCTCATAACTGCTCCTATCTGATCTTGTTCCTTATACTCTGAGACAATGCCACCTTGCTGCATTTCATGGTAATTCTAATTGTGTGTGTGTGTGCGTGCGTGTGTGCGTGTGGTGTGTGTGCGTGTGTGCGTGTGTGTGGTGTGTGTGCGTGTGTGCGTGTGTGTGGTGTGTGTGCGTGTGTGTGCGCGTGTGTGTGCGTGTGGTGTGTGTGCGTGTGTGCGTGGTGTGTGTGCGTGTGTGGTGTGTGTGCGTGTGCGTGTGTGCGTGTGTGTGTGTGGTGTGTGTGTGGGTGTTGGAGTCCCTCTAGATCCTGGAAGTGCAGGTAGGGCCATGAGGATGTGTCTGTCTCAGACTTTCCAGGAGATACCAGTGCTGAGGTCTAGGATCCCCACTGTGAGCAGCAATGCCTGTAGACCTTGTGATCACCTTGGTGGAACAGTAGAATCAGATGGAGAATTTATAAACCATTCTTATTGTAGGTCTGCTCCCTGGAAATAAAGATTATGCACTCTGGCATCCATGTAAAATAGAAACTCAGGATAGAGAATCCACTTTGTAAAGACAGGAGATTCATCACAGTTTTAGGTGGGGGGGTTGACAACCCACCTGTCACACAGAATCCTGGGGCCTTATTAGAGAGCTCATCTATTTCTCCAAGCCCACTGAGGCAGCTCATGAAACCTGGCTCTTACCAATTTTAACCCCCATCTCTGCTGCCCTTGGGCCAGGATAGCAAGTTTAATAAGCACCAGGCTATCCCCTGGTATGTATAGGTGCCAGAATGTGACACCCTCTGGACTGCTGTAGTCCAGGATACAGCTTGAAATCATGTGATCCTTGTGGCCTCTCTGTTGTGGGGGGTGGGGTGGGGGGAGGAGGTTCTTTGCTCCTGGGGCCAGGCTCTCCCACAGGCTGAATTTTGAACTTGAGATGCAGAGGAGGGAGGTGAGCAGATGAGGTCAGACCTGCAGAAATTGCCCGAGGAGATGAGTGAGGCCTTGGGCAAGCAAGGAGCTGAGGAAACTGTCTTCTGCTGTTGACTGATTTGCCTGGGACCCCGGCACTTGGCAGGGGCTGCTTCTGCCCTTCTTGTCCTTGAACCAAAGTGAGGGCTCTGGTTCTCTCCTGTTTGCCTCTTAGCAACCAGACTGCCTTGTGGCTCTTCACTTTGTGCCTCTTGGACTCAATTTTCCTAAGTGTGAAGAGTCTGTCAGCCCCTTCCAAGCATTGTCCTGCAAACGTGGGAGCATCTAGAGAGAAAAGATGTTTGTGCCATGAGGGAGATCTCAATCAGCCTTGGGTGCCTGAGACCCTGGCTGGAGATTTTCATAGCTGGTTTCCATGAGACCTGTAGATGGATTGTATTCTTTTTGGGTCTCCTGTCCTCTGTCAGCAGGAGTATGATCTCTACCTGCTGATGTTGTCTAATGCCATGGACAGATATGCATAGATCAGGGCCACTTCCTGTTCTGGGAGGTCCATGGATCCCTTTTGGTGTCTGGGTTTTCAGAAGTACTTTGAGACTTCCTGTAATGTGGCTGTTCTCTGGATTGGCCTGCCTCTAGGTGGTGCTGGCATAGTCACTGTGGACTCTAGTCTGAGGCTGTCTGAGGACAAGAGACCTAGCAGGGATGATGGTATTTGGAGGGGGGTTGGGGGGAGGGAAGGGAAGGCAGACAAAGGCTGGCTGTGCTTCATTATTTCTCATTGTGGTTCAGCATCCTCCACACGCGGCTCCTGAGTGAGTGGACCCAGCTGAAGGATGAAGTGAAGACATTGAGAACAGAGAGCTGCAGAGGAAAGCAGAGTGTGGTGCAAGAGTCCTGTGAGGAAGCAGCAGGGCTCTGGGAGGAGGCAGGAGGCCACGAGAAGATCCAGGAGCTCTCTGCACCGTGCCCAGCTCTTGGTTCACACTGTAGAAGCCCGAGTAGCAGCTTCTCAGGCCTGTTCCCTGTGAGCAGTACTGGAGAATTCTCCCTTCCTGGATCTCTGTCCTCCTAGGTTTCTGGCGATCTTTGACTCTCTCAGCCCCATCCATGGACAGAACAGCTCAGAGGTTGTGCTATTCCAGTCAACAAGAACTTCTGTCCAGGAAACAATATGTTTGAATCTTGGTGTTTGTGGGGATTGTGTACCCCTTCCCTCCTCCTGAGCTCCCTGCTACAATCTGAGTACCCTGTCCCTTAGATCTCCACTCAAATCTTCCCAGTGTAGCACATGATCTAGCAGTGGGTTAATTGTGGAGGACAGTGACTCCTCCTGACACTCCTGAAGTCCTTCAGGAATATCACCTTCAGAGGTAAGACCCTACCCTTGGGCAGATTTGTATGCAGCACTTTCCTGATGATTACAGTCTCTCTGCAGTATGCATCTTGTTATGAGCAGATTTAAGAGTGGATGAGTTGATCTCCTGCAGGGATCTGAGCTGTAGGAACCTTCACTGTAGTCCTGCATAGGCTCCCTAGAGGCCTGCATAGTTTCCCAGGTTGTCCACATTCACCTAGCATCTAATCAAGGACGTGCCTATCTCTCCTGAACTGTGACTCAGGACGACAGTGCTGCTCTTTTTCTAAAATAATGTTTCTACACATCAGACAAATATGCTGTATTTTTCTAGTCCAGCACAATAGATATGTCTCAGTTCAAATTTCAGCAGTGAGTCAGATATCAACCACACCCAGAGCATAGGGTCCTCTCTCAGTCAGTGCTGAAGCTGACTCCATGTCACACACAAGAGTTGCTGAAGAGAGTGCACTGCAGTGAAGATGACTGCCCCTCTCTCATGGCATGATCATCATCAATAATAATAAAGACTGTGGATATTGCCGCTGATCTTGTGCACTGTGGACTCAGATGTTGAGTTCTGTGCCCCAAGATCAGGTTGCACCCTGGACATGGGCATTGCATTGATCAATGTGCTGTAAGGAATGCTCCCCAATAATCTCTGATTGGATAAGAAAAGGCTAGAGCCTGTGACTGGGCAGGGGAGAAAGGAAGGTGGGACTTGGGATCGAGAAGGGGGTCTCAGATAGGGACCACGAGAAAGGACAAAGGAAAGGAACGAAGGAGATGGCCATAAGATGAGATGGACCATGAGCACATGACCAAGAGAAGCCCACCCTGAGAACACCCATGCAATAGACTAGCAAGTCTCAGTTGTCAAGTGATGGGGCATTTATCTGGGTATTAATAGACAAGGCAGGTTATAATAGTCTCAGTACCTGCCCAGTGTACCCTTGCAGCTTGTTAATAAAAATACAAGGTTTCTGTGTCTTTTATTTGGGAGCTGAATGGGATAGAGTGAGGCAGAAAGCCTCCATAAAAGTTACTATGATATGTGGATTTTATAGTTTCACAGCCTAGCCTGAAGTGACTAGTCACTACGAAGGATTTATAGAGAATGTCTGAGCTGTCTTTGATGTCTTTGGGCAGGCAGATGGTCCACATCGAGCAGATGAACTTTCAGACATTTATCTCCTTTGGATGGGAAGGTTTGAGCAGAGGAAATGCTGTGACCCAGGCAGCGCTGGGAGATTCTTCCCACAGAGACTGAGACTCCCCTCTTGCTGAGGATGCACCAGGGAGGGCTTCAGAGCATTGCTGAGGCACATCCAGAGCTGCTAGCATCTGGGAGGAATCTGGGAGTGTAAATTTAGCATTGTCCTGATAGATCATAAAGGTTACTTTAGTGGAGATAAGTAGAGAGAATTTAAAAGACTTTAAACAAAAGCCTGCAACATATCTCATCCTTGGCCTTGGGAGGGCTTGACCTACAAAGCCCCATAGAGGCATGCCTACACTTGACTTGATAGAAATATTACAATCTATGACTGCCTTCCTACCCTGTGTCCAAGGCTAGCCACAGGGTGTAGGTCAGTGTCTCTAAGTCTGCAGTGAAAGAATACTAAATAGCCTATTTTTTTTGGCCCGGGTTTTGGTTTGTGCTTAATTGCTTTGGGTTTTTTGTTTTTTGTTTGTTTTGTTTTTTTAGGGGAGGCGGTCTTTTTTTTTTTGGTTTGAGGTTTTGCTATTTATTCTTTACTTCTTGTTATAGTTTAGATATTTTGCTAAGGCTATACACTGTATATAATGACTGCCGTTTTTCAGCCCCTATTGAGTAAAATGTATTTTTATGAATAAAGCAGCAATTTCCCACTTTTCTCTCTTATGACCCTTCTTCACTCATGTGTGGTCTCCCACTCCTGTAATCCTAGAACTCAGATGAATCTCTGCAAGTTCCAGGCAGCTTGGGCTAAACCTAGGTCCTCTGGAAGAGCATCCAGTGCTCTTAACTACTGTGCCATCTCTCCAGACCAACACTTTTTTTTTTTTTTTTTTTTTTGAGACAGGGTCTCCATAAATAGTCCAGGATCACCTTGAACTAAAAAACCTGCTTTGTTCTCTCATGTACAAATTACAGGTGTGCCTGCCAAAGTATGTATTGATTTCATATTCATAAAAGATAAGTTTCTTTTTATTTGCCCATCTGTTGACCAGACATCAGTTTTTAAAACTGGGGAGTCTATTTGTAAGAGAAGTTGCCCATGGCTCTTCTGGGAGCCCCTACATTTTAGAGTCTTTGGGAACATGGTGATGGGCAGGAGAATGGGGTTACCAGGGCACAACATTCAGGCACATGCAGGCAATGATCCTAACACAACTGTTAACCACAGGCATCCCTGCAGGGCAACTGTGTAACCTCTCCTTTCCAGGTTCTGCTGTTGTAGACAGTAAAAGTGGTTCAAGGCTCGCGATCAGATTTGACTGACTAGGTTTAACTGAGGCCACCTTTCCTAAATCCTGTTTGGCTTTGAGGGTGGAACAATGTCCACACTCCATCTAGAAATAAACAGGAAGATGCTCCCACATTTTTCTTTCATAACTGCAATTTTATTGATTGAGGATAACTACATAGACATTCCAATTTGGTTTGGTTTGGTTTCCCACAATTCTTCAGTGTGGGTTTCTATCCATGACAGGGTCTGGTGGTAAGGAAAGAACAGTCATGTCTTGACTAATTCCCTCAGATCTCTAAGATCTCCTTCCCTCTCCCCTTCAGATGCCAGATTATAAAACCAGCATCCTTGGTAAAATAAATATAAATAAATAATAATTCTAAAAAGTAACCGCAGCACTAGGGAGGGGAGTTCAGCCTTGAGAGATAAAGTTACAGGGACAGGCATGAAGGAGAAGGACAACAGGAGGCGAGGGAGGGGCCTGCTTAAAGTACAACACACACATACAGGAAAATGACCTTACGTAACCCTGTGGATCAAAAGAGTAATAATAATAAATTTGCATAAGAGGTGGCTCTGGCTTTGTTGTTTTGTTTGCTTTGTTCATTTAAGTTCTTGCTATGTAGCCCAGGATGACCCTGATCTCCCAGTCTTCCTTAGGTTTCCTAGATGCTGGAATTACAGCATGCGTCAACACATGGCTTGCTGTGGTCACTTCTGAGGAGACTGGGAGGCAGAGGGACAGAGCTAGAAGCCTCTTGTAGTGCAGCATCATGACAAATGCTCAAATCGTGCAGACGCCCAAGAGTGTGAATCCGCATGTGTAGGCATGTGCCTGTTTTTTTTGTTGACTACTTTGTTATTAAATTCGACAGTTTCATCTATGCATGTAATGCATTCATTATTCTTATCCCTCCACCCTGTCATGTCCCTCACTCTAGCCCCTTCCCTGTGCTATGTCTTTGTTGTTTTGTGAGCCACTGAGTCTGACTAGGGCCATCTGTGTGAGCATGGGTTTGGAGCTATCCACTGGAGGCTGGTGGGCTTGAGGGAGCACAAAATGGAGGACATTGAATCCCCCCTCTCCAAATCTGTCGGTAGCCAATAGTTCAGCGAGAAGGAGAAGGCTCATTGAGTGACTCTCCTATCCATGGTTGGTGGCTGACAAAGGGTCCTGCTCAGACCCGGTACCTGGAAGCACTGAGTTCACAGTGGGTGGCCTCTCACAGCCTTTCTTCAGCTCTTCTGGCTCTTGCATTCTTTCTGCCCCGTCTTCTGTAGAGGGCCTGGTATAAATGTCTTTAGGGCTAGCTCATTGTTGCATCAATCATTTTTTTCCTCCGGATAACTTCAGCATCCTCTGTAAGCCCTGCTGGTCCTCCAGGGCTAGCGATAATTTGCACAAAACCAGTCCACTCCACCAGACACAGTCCCATCTTGCAAGGCCTTCTGTTACAGCCCTAAAAACTCAAATCTTCACTGTTTCATAGGAAGTCTCTCTCAATCCCTTTCAGCTTCTCTGGCTGCTCCCTGGAGAAGTCATCTGAATGATTCCCTTGCCAACACCTCCACACAAAACCTGGGAGTCCATTGCTCTCTTTGGACATTCTGAGCAATGTCTTTGGACATTGGAGGTTCTAGGCAGACTTGCCCAGAAACAGAATCACAGCAGACGGAAGAACAGCAAGGAGGGTAAGAGTTACATGTTTGACTCAGGGGGCATCTCACTGAATGCCACAGAACTACTTGAGTAGGAATCCCTATTCACTCAGCTGTAAGCACCTGAGGCCCAAATAGTCAAGGCCCGTATGTGGTTGCTGCTTTGTCCATGAGGACTTCAGTGTGTGGAGGAAACTCAGCTGCAGAACTTGGTGTTGCTGGTTCAAAGATCAAAAAGGAAAAGGTACAGTAAAGGCAACATAAAGATGACAAGAGCTTTACTGCTGGTTACAAAGCATGGGACAACTCAGCAGTGGGGCTTAGGACCAGATGCAATGGAACACTATGAGAACAGTGGATGATGACACGAATCATCCATGTACTCAGTACCCCAAACAATTAGATGTTAAACTCTGCCAAGTCTGCTGTTTTTTGTTTTAGAATGTCCATATTTATTACTTTTTTAAAATTAACACATAAAATTGTATATATTTAATGTACATGCTTAAAAAATATATGGGGCGAGGGGGGAATGGTTGAACCTAATTAAAGTATTCAGTGCCTCAAAAACTTTACATTTAAAAGAATATTAGGTTAGAAGCATCAGGTTTAGTTTCCTGGTAGTGTTACTTAGTAATTAACCATCAGAACATTAAACTTCTTCGTAGATGGCTTTTTGAACAGGAACCTAGGAACCCCAAAACTCAGCTACTCTTTTAATCCTGGCCAAGATGGCAGCCTTGTGTGCTGTTCTGGGGTCATAAGCCAAAGAAAGGGTCAGCCAAGCAATGGATGAACCAAGCGGTAAGACTGGTATGTCAGGGGTAGTCATGGAGTAGGACAAGGACAGGAGTGGTGGTAACTATGGAAGCCCTTGTCCACAGCTACCAGGATCTCCAGCCCAAGAACAACATTCTGGTCAATAAGAGTGCTATCCAAGAGGTGAGTACCACTGAGCCCTCTGCATATTACAGGAATGTGCCAATGTTGTATAGAAAGGTTTCACTTCAACAATACCAGGGCACTAGTGTGCATGGGATGAAGCACGCCAATAGAGCAGGCCTGTGAGCACATCGCTATCCTCTCAGCTTTTCTGTCAGACATGGCTAACATACCACTCTTCTCTTTGATGGCTGTGCACAAGCAAACCAACGTGTGAGAGGAAAAACCACATCAAGGATTGTGATATATGGAGAATGTCCTGGTGGGAACCAGTGATCCTGTACAGGACTCCCCTAAGTAGCACAGCCCTGAGGAGGGCATTTCTCAAGCGGTGGTCCAGCTTGGACAGGCACCCCTCATCCAGGTAGCCGGGTCATGCTATTCCAGGGCAGTCACCACCTCCCACTTCTCTTTAGCTTCTCTCTCCAATTCTGCAGGCCTCCAGGGAAGGTGGTGATAGTGGAGAATCATAATATAGGAGCTGAGATCTCTCTGGCACCTGGCCGCCATTGGGATTGTCACTGTTGGGATCGATCTTCTGGTGCTGAGACTCCAGATCCCAATTTGGCACCTCTGGATTTGAGGGTGGTCTTATGCTTGAGGGCCTGCTTGGTCAGGTGATTATCAGAGCTATGCTCAGCTCAGTTTTATATGCTTATTCTCATTCACTTCTCCCTCCACTGCTGGCTTAAGCCAGGCTCGTCTATATTCCATGTAATTACAAAGGCTACTATAAAGCCCTAACATAGGTTTAAAGTTTTCCATTGTGTTATTACATTTTAGTTAAGTATAAAAGTTTCTAAGAAGTGCTGGGGCAATGGCTAAGTGGTTAAGAGTATTTACTGCAGTTCGGGGGGACCTAAATTTGGTTTCCAGTACCCACATGGTGGCTCACAACTACCTGTAATTCCAGTTCCAAGGGATTTGACCTCCACAGGCATCAGGCACACACATGGTTCAGACATACATGCAGGCAAAACACTGACACACACTAAATAAAGTAAATCCTTTAAAAATGTGCAAGAAACAAGGTCTCTTCCCACAATAAGATCAACTTTCACAGTAACAGGGCATTTGCTGCTGTGGAGTGACTGCCTGTATTCCAGTCTAGAGGGCACTGTGCCACATAAGCGCCATGGTTAGAACTTGGCAAGTGGGATTTAGATTTAGCTCCATTTACCAACAAACATTTATTGAACATCTATCACACAACAGGAACTACACTGGCTTTAGTTATGCTCATGTGCAGAAAGACCCAATATTTAGAAGACTTCAGTGAGCTTGCAGTCCAGTGTGGACAGCAAAGGAGGGCAATGACCACCCAGGGAAGAGAGACAAGCCATCCTAGGGCTTTCAGATAGTGGCTATAGAGAAAGGGTAATGAGTTTGAAGACCATAGAAAACTTTGAGAAACACTGATAGCCATTTCTAAGTTTAAGTTGAGAAATGTCTCTGGTTTTGGACATCCTACGACTTCAGAAACCGTGCTGGTGATGACACTGAAAAGGAGTGCAATTCTTACAGAAGTCTCTTTTGATATAGCTCATAAAAATCAAGTCTCAACAATTCAGAAGTTTCCTGAAGTCCAGACATAAACTAGTAGTCTGCAACTCAGCTCTCTATGCATGCCCTCAGCCTTCCAATCATCCAGGGTTGCCCTTGGTATGGCTGGATAGCAAATCACGGAGATCTGGTCTAAGATACGCTTCATCTTGAGGAAGACATATGTAGCTGTCTAATCTACGGCACAAGCAGCACTGTACAGTATACAAAACAGCAGCATAGAGTAAACACATGCCTCCAGTTTATTAACGGGTCCATACAATCTCTGTCCTAGTTCATCAGGAACAGGCTTCTTTCAAAGAAGCTAAACATTTTTCCCTGGCGTTAAGGAAAACAAAGGCCTTCACTAGTTACCTGTCTGCAAGGCAGAGCAGAAAGGATTTAGCCATGCCAAACTCCAGGATGGCACATAGAAAGGCCTGAAAGTCCTTCTTATTCACACTATCAAAGAACCAATTTGTACTC
This sequence comes from Rhynchomys soricoides, assembly GCA_019843965.1. NCBI lineage: Eukaryota > Metazoa > Chordata > Mammalia > Rodentia > Muridae > Rhynchomys > Rhynchomys soricoides. Next base: position 2,258,387 of record JADRCH010000236.1, read on the forward strand.
TCAATTGTTTCCAGCCACAGACATCAACCCTATTCCCCAGACCACCAAGGAGCACAACTCACGGACACTCCGAGCTTGGATGTGCCTAGCTTGGTTGTCTGGGTAAAGAGAGGAAACACATCTGTCCCCCACGGTTTCACAGCATTGTAACTGCCAGGTTCTAGACATCCCCACTACACTAAGATTCTGTGGGGATGGGGGCTGAGGACTGCCAGGATCTGGAATGGTGCCAGGAGACCCCCTGAACAGCAGGGTATCCCCTCCCAGCCCCTAGATTAGGCACAAACCACACCCAAACTCGAGTTTTCACAGATCCTTTGTCAAGCAAGGAAGAAAAGTTAAAGAGGCTGCTTTTCTGACTCAGGCAGAAACCAGCAGCTTCCAAGTGTAATCACACCTTCCAGTGTAATTCTTAAGAAGAAAACAGGGAGATCTGTATTAGAATGGGCTAGTGCATGGTGGTATATTTTGATCGGGCATGTTAATTAGATGGACCAAAGGGGTTTGATTGCTGGACACTGGTAGTCAGCCTCAGGAGGAAGAAGTGGCCAGATAAGGGAATAGACCTGGGGGCTAGTGTTAGGAATGCAATCTAATGGTTTTTAGCAAGGCAGAGAGAATGAGGGGAAGGGGCGAGGCCATGTTTGCCAGGCACGGGCTGTACAAGTCCCAGGTTGACTAGAATCCCTTCAGTCCCTCTTAGCTAACATCAAGTATTTGTTTTGTTTTTGTTTTTGTTTTTAAAGAGTTAATGGAAAACCACGGAAACCTGAAAACAACTGGACTAGCATAGGAAGGGCCGGCCATCTTGTTTTCAGCTCTAACTCTTCTGACTCCAAGTCCTTAACCCTTGCCTGCTAAGCAAAGGGGAAACTAGGTAACTAGTCTATAAGGCTCCTCCAAGAATTATAGCCCAATGTGCACATGTATAGAGTGTTTAAAATGAGGACAGTGATTATTGAGTGACAATCAGAATTCATAAATACAAATAAACATTAGTCTCTTTAAAGACAGGCACTTTGCCAAGTTACTTATGAAATTCTAGGACTCAACTTAAAAACCACTTTTTTTCTAACTTAATGCAGTTCTAAATTTTCACAGAAGCTGTGCCTGTAATCCCAGAACATGGAAGGCAGAGACAGGAAGATTGCAAGTCCAAATGTAACCTGGGCTGCTGAATGAGTTCTAGGCTAGTCTGGGATAAATAGCAAAACCTTGTCTCAAATAACATTATATTACTAAAAATAAAAATAAAACAGAAGTCACAAAGGATAACTTCCCCCCCAACCGCCCCCCCCCCCCCCATGCAACTATCGTTATAGTTTAGGTAGAAATCCCACTGTAGGTCTCCAAGGATTGTTTCCCTTTGTGGAACCAGGACAGTCCGACACTGGCAACACGGTTTTACCTGTTTGTTTGGTGTCTTGTTTTTCTACTAGAGCATGCATTTCCTTCCCACACACCTTTCACGAATAGAGGATAATCTCTAGTGTGGTAATATGAACTGTTTCAGCCAGTAGCCTACTCCTGGACATTTTGATCATTTATCTTACAGAAGTTCCACACTAACTGTCCTGGTATCTAAAATTTTGTGCACATAACTGCTGTACTGGCTGGTTTTGTGTGTCAACTTGACACAAGCTGAAGTTATCACAGAGAAAGGAGTTTCAGTTGAGAAGATGCCTCTGTGAGATCTAGCTGTAAGGCATTTTCTCAATTAGTGATCAAGGGGGGAAGGGCCCCTTATGGGTGGTGCCATCCCTGGGCTGGTAGTCTTGGGTTCTATAAGAAGTCAGGCTAAGCAAGCCAGGAGAAGCAAGCATTCCTCCATGGCCTCTGCATCAGCTCCTGCTTCCTGGCCTGCTTGAGTTCCAGTCCTGACTTCCTTTTGTGATGAACAGCAGCATGGAAGTGTAAGCTCAATAAACCCTTTCCTCCCCAACTTGCATCTTGGTCATGATGTTTGTGCAGGAACAGAAACCCTGACTAAGACAACTGTGTTCACATAACACATTTTTAGAAGCACATTTTTGGAGCAAGCCTGCAGTTTTACCTCAGTTTATCTGTATGCAGCTTTCTTTCTTTCTTTGTTTCTTTCTTTGTTTCTTTGTTTCTTTCTTTCTTTCTTTCTTTCTTTCTTTCTTTGGGGGGGGGGGCAGACAAACCACAATTGCTGGAAGAAGCCAAAGCTCATAGTTGGGAAGAGAAACTGAGACAAGTCTGATGATAAACATAAGAGATAAACTACTTTTTGGTTAAAAAATAAAATAAAATAAAAAAATCTGAGTTTACAGAGAATGTGATTCAAAGTGGAATTCAAAACAATGAATTCCAAACAGCAATTAGCTTATTACTAAACCAAGCCAGCATTCCTCAAAGAGACCAGGATAAAGGAGCCGTGCTGTCTCGGGGTGTAATAAACGTTCATTATGACATTCCATAAACATATCACTTAAATCATGCTTTTACATGTTAGCTCTTTCCTTTTTACACTACCAACAAAAATGCAGACATTATTTTTCTCAGTTTCCAGACGATGAAATGAAAGTCAGAGAAAATAAAGTCATTTGCTCCTGAAAACAAAGATGGTAAAACCTGGAGATAAGAACCACTCTAGGTGTTTATCATGTTGAACGCCATGATCTTTTGTTTTGTTTTCATTTTTTAGACATGGTCTTACTTTGCAGTCCAGGGCGGCCTTAAGCGCACAGCAGATTCTAACTGCGGTGCTTAACAGCCCTACTCTATTTGACCTGGAAGGGTACTGAAACAAACCGGAGGCACTGTATATGAACGGGCTTATTTAAAACTGGAAGTAACTACTAAACCCTGTTTATTTGATTTGGACGAAGGAATTGACACTGGGCCTTCCACTTAATGCCATGGCTGACAAGTAAGTCACATTTGAACAGCAATAATATAAAAGGAGGACAGGGGAACAGTGAGTTACGGAAAACTTAGGAGTTCTTGTAAACCCCAAAGAACATCTAACGCATGTATACACATACATGTATACACATACATGTATACACATACATGT
>JADRCH010000236.1:2261436-2303845 GCA_019843965.1 Rhynchomys soricoides
CATGTATACACATACATGTATACACATACATGTATACACATACATGTATACACATACATGTATACACATACATGTATACACATACATGTATACATGCTAAAGAGGACCAGTCTCCTCCTCTTCCTCCTCTTCTTTTTTAAAAATTCACGTATGTGGGTACAATGTCACTGTCTTCGGACACACCAGAAGACAACATTGGATGCCCATCTAACACATTTAACACCATGTCACTTCAAGTACGGCTAAGGATGACTGAAGGCACAGCCAGCACTAAGAACTTCAATGATGTACAAGTCAAACATGCAAAGGGAGATTAAAGTTATTTTATTAAATCATGCACATCACGTGTGTTAGTGCAAATAGTTTAATCTGTACTCCAGAAATTCTATTGTACGTTTTATCTTTACAAAATAGATTTCAAACAATTATTTACTTTAAAAAAGGTAATTTTGAAGTTATGCATTTCAGAACAGTATTTGCAATAACTATATACAAGAGGTACTGGGTACCACTGGCATATTAGCATTCTGTGGTGGAGTGGCTTCCTGCAGCAGAGAATCATACAATGAGCTATAGGACAGTATCGTCTACAAGTCTTTTGTGGCTAATCCCTCCATAAGATAAGTCTAGTGATTCTCCCGGCAACAATCCCAAATAGCTTTAAATACAACTTTTAAAGTAAAAACAATGACTGCCAAACATCACAAATTATATCCTACACTCCTCTTTCAATATCTGGCTAGATCTGGGTTCTCGTACGCCATTCAAGCCGATTCACTGACATTCCCTTCCAGTCTTCACTGATGAAGAAAATTTAACTATGTGATATTTTAGGACATTGACATCACTATGGTGCTGCACAAAACCACAGCTAAACTTTAACCTCTGTGTTTAAATGTCTAACGCCAAGCAGTGCCTAGGTGCGTCACTGTGCATGGGACACTGCCAAGCAGTGCTTAGGTGCGTCACTGTGCATGGGACACTGCCAGTCTTGGGAATAGTTGCTACAAATTGACAGGCTGTTCCAATTAACAACAAAAAGAGAAGAACCGTTTGTATACCCAACCAAGAAATCTGTTAGCAGAGAACATCAGTTCACCTTGAATGTGAATTAGCTCCACATCATAACCAAATTAAGTCAATAAAAGCTTATCTAAACAGATATAATTCTTCCTTCAATTAAACATGCTTGGAGGAACAGATGACAGAAAAAAAAAATCATGCTTTCTAAATTGTTGTATATGAGAAGGTAACTTGACTTTTAAAGAAAACATTTCTTAAATACATGAGGTTTAGTAAGTTACATTCCAATTCACTCAACAGTTTGGTTGATTGCACTGAAATTATGCAATTATGTTTTTGCTCCCAGTAATATTTCAGTTTGCTCAAGAAAATACAAACTCTCATGGAAAGTTTTCAAAGCTGATGTCCTTCACATCTTCAAGTCATATTAAGGCTGAACAAACATGGATGTATTCCCCAAATTATTATTATAAGAGAATATTTTCCAAATGTATTTTTCCTTTAAAAAAAATCCACACAAATAATTGTCTAAGTCTTGTTCCCAATAGCTCAGTGGTTTTATAACAAGTAAAAATGGCGTAAATATGTAAAAAAAATATATATATATGTATGTGTGTATATATTCAAACTGATAGGCACTGAGCACACAGGGCCTCTCTTCCCATGTATGTATTGGTTGTTCGGTTTGAGTAGTTATCGAATCAGAAAAATGAATTGTGTGGCCATTAGAATTCAGAGTAAAATATCTATAAATTTATGGTATAAATAATTTGGTGCACTAAGAAGCCTACTTTAGGCCACCATAATATTCAGAATCTCAATGTACTAATTTAAAAATTACATGTAAAACCGAATAAATTCACAACTTTATATCCTCTCTATAGACAGATATATTTTATATAAGTTAAAGCAATGACCCTACAGCTGTATTCTTGCACTTTGCTGTTTTAGGAGGTAAAAAGGACGAAAATGGTTCTGCTTGTCCCCAGCATGAGTGTGGTGCCAGCTTCTAGAGGGAGGATGGTGTACAGACTCAAGACACACTGTCATGGAGAAGCTCTGGCTAGACCTGGTACATACAGCACCATAGCTGTCACCGCAACCAGGGCCGCCAACATGGGCATCCAGGGCCAGGGTTTCTGTGTGGAAAGAAACCAAGAGTCAGTATCACATTCTCCCCTCTCTTTTCATACATATTTAACCCTTTGGTGAACTGAAACCCACACACTTAAAAGACCGTAGGAAACTCTTGTGTTTGCATTGTAAAGGTAAGTGCAGAAAGGAAAGAGACTAAGGAGGACATGCTAGCAGGGCCGTTCTGTCCCAGGAAAGCCCCAGACGGTTTTCAACTTCAAGCGAGTTGAAGTTTAGTAGTTACTTCTAAGTGTGCTCCTGGGCGCTACCTGTTGTCTTTACTCTGCTATCCACAGATTTCAGTAAAACTGGTGCCTACAGTACACTTCTGCTGAAAAGTTTGTTTTTACAAAAATAAGAGTTCCAAGAAGCTGGGCAGTGGTGGCGCACGCCTTTAATCCCAGCACTCGGGAGGCAGAGACAGGCGGATTTCTGAGTTTGAGGCCAGCCTGGGCTACAGAGTGAGTTCCAGGACAGCCAGGGCTACACAGAGAAACCCCGTCTTGAAAAGAAAAAAAAAAAAAGAGTTCCAAGATGGGGATAGAAAGAAAATGGTTCAAGGTTTGACCCTGTAACTCAAAAGCAAAGAAGATGCAAATCAGACAAGGTTCAAGAGGCACTGGAACCCTGCCTGTGGATTCCTCTGATGAGCACACTCTACTATCAGTAAAAGGCAAAGTGTAGATGGCCTTTCTGGTCAGCTTTCAGAGGGTTTATAAAATCTTTTTACTTTGGTTGCTACCTTTATTCTTACTGGTATTCTGAAAGTATTCTTGAAAAATACTGATTTGCAGTTCAGATCTCAGAAAGATTTGTTATAGAGCTTACTTATATTCTCAAGTAAATTCTCATTGGTGTTGATATTGTGAGCCAATGGTTCATTACATTAATTTCACTTTCTTTCATCTTCACAGAAAACAGGCAAAGGATTAAAGGAAAAAGAACCCAACTCTACACCATGGGAAGGAAGGAAAGAAGGAAGGAAGGAAGGAAATATAGCTAGCTGCAAACTTCAAAGATGCAAACTCTTCATTTCTCATTCAAATCTGCCTGAACACATAACTGGGACGTGGCTGGTGATATTGCAGAAATTCATTGCTTTCTCCAGTTTGCTAGAGATAAAAACTCAGTTAAAGGAAGTATATTAACAACAGGTTAGCTTAGGGTTAATTCATGATTAGCATTACTACAAAAGAAACAAGACACAATGTTATGTGATTAGCTGATTGTTCATTAGTGTGACACAAACACACAGCATACTAAATGAAGGGTTTGCTTCAGGTAACAAAATACCTGTGTGGTTTTGCCATGCAGTCTATTACAAATATGGCACAAACAGGTGACAGGGACAAACAGACAAGGACTCAACAGTAGTGCTTGTACCTTTCTCTACCACAATGGACCGAAACACCAAAACAGGAAAGCCAGGGACAGGCCGATGAAAACGGCTGGGACAGGCTGTAATATGGAGGGCTGAAGAAGGGAAGGGATAGTCAAATCATTTTATGCTATGAAAAAATCAGATAAGATGATTTAGAGCCCGGGGGCGGTTGGAGAAGAACGAAAGGAAGACTGAGGTAACAGAAGTATTCTATTCGGGTTTTGCACCAATTCAAACATTTTAAAGACATCTAACACGTTTCAGAGTGATGGGCTGTGACATGGATACTAAGAAACTACTACTTTAAAAGGAACAGTTGGAGACAATAGTCAGTGTGCTTGTTCCCAAATGGTCTAATGAAATGAAACAAGTCTGGACAGAGCAATGACAGTTTATCAAGTATGCTCTGTTTGGGTAATATATTACTTTTGCTTAATCTCTGAAGTCCACTAGTTGATAAATATGTTTCCATGGCAACAGATAGGGTATATTCTTTTAGTCCATCAAAACCCATTTTCCTTCTAACTGAAATTCTCTCACTTTTGAGATAGTATTGCTTTTAAGCTTAAGAATACATCTTTTTATCATAATGTGAACTTGATAAAGCAAGAGACACAGCGCAGTGTATAAGAAACAGGCAGCCAAAGCTCACAACTTAGAAAAAAAAAACAAAAACCAAACCAAACCAAAACCAAAACAAAAAACCCTCACAACTTTCCTTTATTCTAAATGTATCTGTTTTTCTTTAAAGGGAGGGGAATTATTTGGAAATATAAGCCTATGTGGCAAAAAGGGGAAATTCATCCTCAAGGTAAATCGTTTGATACACCTATAAATAGTAACAACAGGGGGAGGGTCATTCTGATCATGCAAGATGTCTTTATAGGTTAATTTAGCAGGAAGTGGACTGAAATTCTATAATCAGATATGAATTAACACAAAAGAAAAGATTTATCAAACTATTATGATCTGATTTTAGAAGATTTCTATAATCTATGCATTAAAAAATTGCAATCCACTTTTGTTTGGCATAAAGCCTTCAACCTTTCAATTTCTAAAGGTCCCTCCCTAAGCAGCCATCCTTTACTGTCTAAAACCTGTAACTTTAGTAAGCAAAGGACAGCTGACACAATTCGTGAGCATTCTGTGGAAACTACAGAACTGGGTGGCCATGCAACACCACTGGTCGGCGCTGGTGCTACAAGTTAAGCAGCCACAGGAAGCATGTGGCTCACATCCACTGCAGTGTCCAAGCTGTGACAGAGTTTGGAGTAAGTCTTAGAGCACAACCAACCACACTGAACATCCATCAGTTAGGGCCCACAAAGGCAATGGTCACCAAAACAAACAACACGACATTTATTTAGTACAACATTGTCTTAAAGACCTTTCTAACACGTGAGAGTCAAGTGCTATCAAACTAAATCTACAGCCAAATGTTTTTCTCATCTTTGTGCCTGCAACCCCCATCTCTCTTTCTCTCTCTCAAACATACATTAGAAAGCTCTGTGTCAAAAATTACTAAATACTTACAGCTGTAAAATAAACAGAAAGCTTTTGGGAATGTACATTACTAGCATAAAAACAAAAACCATACTAAAGTTTTGCTTTCCAGGACAACATAATGCTAAGGACCAGCATGTCCCATGTCTCCTAAATGACCCCCCCATTCTCCTCACCCCCACGGCACAGGCTTCATTTCCCAACAGGAAAGAAACAAGCCCAATTGATGACTTCATGACAGAACCTCAGACTCATCTGCACAAACCAGATCATTCTTCTAAGTTGTTTTACTGACAGCTTTTCACCAGGCTTTTCTATGGGTGTACGTGAAAGGGGCAAATTCTTACTTAAAAAGAAAGAAATCCCATAGCACAGTGGTTCTATTACAGATATTCATAATGAAAGCTTCAGTACCTAGGCTGTTAGTTTCCCACAGCCTAACAAAGTCTTCTGAAAGCCATTCTCAAGCCTCTGACATGTAAAGGAACCTAAGCCGAGTGGGTAAACACTTACATTATTTCCTTTCTCTCGCAGCAGCTTCAGGTTGTCTTTACACTTTTTGAGCTCATCTGTGATTGATTGCTTTTCCTGCTCAGTCACTTCAAACTTCAACTTCAGTTCTGAGAGAACAGTCTGTGTCTTTTCATACTAAAGGCAAAGAAAAAAAGAGTGTGCAGACTTTTCGTAAAATGGGTATGCAGTCATGGTTCTAGACAGGTATATGTACTGGGCCCTGTTAATAACTTTTAACACCAAGCCTTTCTGTCTGGAGAAGGATAAGAGTCCCTGGCTCTCACAGGAAGGAATCTTTAATGTTGACTTATGTAATTACTTTCTTGCCCCAGTGTTAAAATCGAAGAATAGAACATACTGTGTCATCATCTGTTTATAATATAAAGGGTCATGTCTTCCATCACGTGAGAAGGGGGAAAATGGAAAAAATTTTCCTTTGAGCAAAAGAAAACCAGATAGAGACAAATCCAATAGCCTAACTAAATGGCAATGTTAGGTATAAGTGTATTTCCTGGTAGTTAAAAGTAAGCCTTGTTAGCCAAGTTGCTTACTCTTAAAATAAAGGGCATTAATTTTTATAGGTCTTCCATTCCTCAGGACTGGTGGATATCATCAGTGAGCATCAGAGTTTTCTAAGCAAATAAGGCAGAGAAATGTGCCTGATTTACTACAAAAACTGGGAGATGACATTTAAAATCTATTAGCACCAATTTAATAAAAATCTGTTTCTAAAGGAAAGGTTCCATAAAGGAACAAGCCATTTTCTACTCTTGAAAATTCATACTATAGACATAGTATGTATATATATGTGTGTATATATATAAAATGCATGACTCTTATACAAACTATCCCTTGAACAAACCAATGTGGTACACACGGTGTGGTTTGATCTTTAATGTTTCCAGGAAGCTGGAATTCTAGACTGGCTCCATTTCTAGATACTGCCGCTTACTGAAGTCTAGGCTCCCAAAGGGACACTGTCCTGCTGCTGGGCGTGTCTCTGTCTACTTCGGCTGCCCCACTCTGCCATCTGAATGTTTTAGAAGGGAGGCAGGAGGACAAGAACTGAGTAGAAAACAAACACCCCAAGTGTAGTCTGTGGGAGAGGCTCCTCCTCTTCTCTATCATGGCTTAAGAGAATGGAAGAGTTTTAGTTCTTCTCTCCCTATACCCTAAACTTAACAAAGGATGGCTTTATAATAGTGCTCTTGAAATAAAAACCCCATGGAGTGGACAGGACCTCATCAATACTCAATAAAGACAAATAGAGAGAAAGATGAAAATGTATAAATCATTAGAAGAGAGGGGCAGGGAAGAGGTCAGGGTCAGCACAGAGGTCACCAGGAAGGCGAGGGAAATAGGAAAGGAACGTTTTGTTACCTAAGAACACTCCCAGAACAGCTCTGGACAGTACTCTAGAACTAAAGACTAAAATCCGCGGTTTTTTGACAGCGTTTTTTTCACTTGATGTGATGGTCTGTGAATTTCTCCCAGAAGGCAGAAGGCTACTAGGAGGCTGCCAACAAAAAGTCTGGTGATAACAGTCTAGTTTTCACACCGTAGAACACAACCAGGTCCCAGGGATCTAATAGTACGAGGGAAGGACGAGTCAAAATTGCTTGGCTGAGCAAGCTTTCCCTCTCTTTCCCTTGTCCACCATTTTTACATCTAGTCCGCCTTCTTCATCAGAACCTTTAATCATCTCTCCACAGGGAAAGACTGTTTCCCAGCTCCAGCACAGGAGTGCCTGGGGAAGACAGGTAAGCCTCAAACCAATCCTCAGTCATTTCAGGGCAGACTTAGATGGCCAATGTTTTCCTTTGCTTGGTAGGTTTGAGACAGGATCTTTGTGGCTTAGGTTGGTACCAACTCAAGACCTGTCTCAGCTTCCTAAGTGTGGAGATTGCCAGTGTATGCCATAAACTGACTGAACTCTTGGATCATAGATAGTCTCACTAAATTAAAATAAATAAATGCTTTATAAAATCAAATATAAAGACACATAATTCTTTTCTCTTCTTATTGAACATTAAAAATTATTTCTCAGATGTTTTCCTTGGAGCTATTTATATAAAAATTGCCATAGATAAAACTTTAATTGCAGAACAAAGGCCACCCTCTAGAGCTTGAGCTTTACACCTTGCTTGGACTTCACCTCTGCTGCCTCTTGCTTGCCAACTTGGAAGTAACCAGTGACTTTACTCTTAAGATAGAAATATTGCATAATATCACCAACACCTATAGCTCTTCTCCATAAAAATAATCACATCTGGGGTTGCTCAGCTTGCAATTGTTTAACCTTTTCCAGTACTAAAGACACATAATCAGGATTTTTGTTTTTTAGTACATTAAGCATGAATTCATGAAAGAAAGGAGAGCAAAGGGAAATGTCGAAAAGAAGTAAATATGCATTACTAAAAAGTAATAATGTATTTTCAGTGGATTACACAGAGATAAAAAACCTTATTAAAACTATTTTACTTACAGACTAGTATCCAATACGTTGACAGAAGACAGAGCAATTTCACATTACAAAGAAATATGATGATCATAGATTCTTTCACAAGAAAAAACAGTGAACAAGAAAATAGGAAAGAAACATACTGACAAGTTCAGACATATTTTTAAATATGCTGCATTTAATGCAATCCAAAGACCAGCAACAGTTTAGATGCTGTGACAACATGCCTCTGCCATTTGCGGAAACAGTTAAAGCATTTGGCACCGATTATTCATTGACTGGAAGCAGACAAACAAATAATGCAACAAAATGCCTAATGTATTCATAATAACATAGGACAGAATCATCTTCCAACCACAAATTCTTCCCAAATATTGAAAGAATTATGGCACATGGTCTGGAAGGACACAAAGTGCTTACAGTGTTAAATATTAGGATATTGACTTTGGCACAAAATTTATGTTTCAATCAAATGAAGATTTTCCTAAAATATACATCCTTAACCAGGTAAAGCAGAACATTTCAAAATCAATTTATCTACACAAATATAAAAACTGTTGCAGTTTTTTTTTTTTCCCTTAGAAACAAGCACAAAGACATTAGAACAATAATCATTTCCAAATTCAGGACACTCCAGGCAAAGTGCAAAGAGAAACTTGCATTAATCAAATTTTCTAAAAACAACTTTCAGAAAATTCATTTCTAAAGACAAAGAGCCGTCTTCTACCTCCCTCTAACTTCGGAGGAACCTCGCTTATGTCTGCAGCTGGTGCTTCCTTACGAGCAGACAGGCTTTATGAACCTGCATCCTGAGCTGGCCAGGAGTCAGTGCAGGAAGGCCAGCTAGAGAGAGCACAACGAGTACCCCCCTGCTGTCAGCTTTAAGGAAAGTCTGGGTAGGTCCTTCCCAAAGCCAATCTCTCACCCTCCTTAACACAATTATTTAAAGCTAATGAAATCAAGGTTTAAGCAAAATCACACGAAAACATATGTATTTGTGAAGACAAAAAGGAAAATAGAGGGGGATACAGTCTCACAGAACAGGCACGTGGCTGCCTGTATGCAGGTGAATTTCAAGTAACTTCTTTCTTGTTTGTTTTCTGACACAGGATCTCATGTAGCGTAAGCTGATCTAAGCTATGTTGCTGAGGCTGGCCTTGAACTCCCGATTTTCCTGCTCTACCTCCCAAGTGCTAGAATTGTGCCTATCTGTATATAAGTTTTATTTGGTGTTTTGAGCTAGAGTTCATTATGTAACCCAGCCTAGCCTTAAATTCATTGCAATCGTCCTGCCTTAGCCTCGCAGGTGCTGGGATGACAAGCACTTTTCAGTCCTCTCCAGGAGCGTGCAGCTCCAGCACTAGTGTTGCCCTAGTTTGCCTTCTGGAAGAGCAGTTCATTAAATGGGACACTCTGTGATAGTTAAACAACGATGACACTTTGTGACAGCTAAATAATGGTCCAAGCTTCTGCTACAAAGGCTCTCCTGTCAATCCACTGTTAGAGAAAAATTCAAAACTAACTCTTAAATCTCTATGTTTGAAAACAAACACTTGATAAATTCTCTCGATATGGACCATGATGCACACCTAGAAATGACCAGGCTGGAGTGTTCCAAGTGTCAACTGACAGGTAATATGGTTTTTGCTTTTATTTCTAAGTAGTATGGATGTCTGATTTGCCTTTGGCTTTAAGTCCAACCATAACTGGACTCAGAATGTCTTTTCGCTTTACCTCTTTCTGTACATCCTTTGCTTGGTTTTCAGCCTTACTGAGCAGAGTTTTTAAGTCAGCTGCATCCCGAAGGTGTTGTTCTTTCAAGGATCCCACTTGGTTCTCCAGCTCTTTCCTAGTCATCTGAAGGATGCTGAGGTCACTTGTGAGCTCAAAACTCTGCTTCTGAGAACTGCAACATAAACACCGACAGTCATCACAGCAGACACTGGACACAGAGGAAGCCTGGAATCCTCAACATCTCACCAGTGGGTTTCACAGCAGGAAAAAAAGGCATAAAAAAAGTAAGATATTTTTAGTAAGGAAAAGGCATTAAAAATCCCTTTAAGTTTGAAGCTGTATCCTCTCAAATAGAAAAGTAGAGATTTTATAAATAGAAGGAAATGACTACTTGTTGTTGGGGGTTTTCTTTGCTTTTATTATTTTCCTGATTTGAGGTAGGGTCATACTACATAGCTTTGGCTGGCCTGGAACTACCTTTGTAAACCAGACTGATCTTGTACTCAGAGATCTGCTCACCTTTGCTTTCCAAATGCTGCCATTAAAGATATGCGCCTCCACACTGGGCCCTAATTGTACTTTAGTAGATCAAATTACCTTTATTAATTGTACTATAAATACATAGGAATATGTATTTCAACTATGTTACAAGATTAAGTACTTGAAAAGAGACTAGGGGTCAGAAACCTCAAGCGTAGGAATCACTGCTAACTTCAGAGAAAGTTACCTGCTCAACTGAGAAGCACCATCACTTGGGGAAGAAAGCACAGGACAAGGACTAGACTGGGAAGTGATCCTGGCCTTACCACAAATGAATTGTGGGATATGGAGCAAGTCACTTAACTGGTTTGCCTTATTTTCTGAGTAAACATTTCCTGAGCTCTTAGATGTGAAGAACACCACACTACAAATAGTAAGGGGTTTCTCAGTGTCCTCTTCTGGTATTCAACCCCGGTGCTAGCTAGTTTTACGTCAACTCAACATACTCTAGAATCATCTGGGAAGAGGGAAGCTCACTTGAGAAAATGCCCTTACCAACTAGCTTGTGGCAAGCTTGTGAGGCGTTTTCTTGACTGAGGAATGATGTGCAAGCCTCCAGTCCACGGTGAGTGGTGTGACTCCTCAGGCAGGTGGGCCTGAGTTGTGTAAGAAAGCAGGCTGAGTAAGCTGTGAGGAGCAGGCCAATCAGCAGCACCACCTCCATGGTGCCTCCAGGTTCCTGCCCTGACTTCCTTTAATGATGGTCTGTGACCTGATAGTTGTTTGATATAATAAACTCTTTTCTTTCCAAGTTGCTTTGGTCATGGTATTTTATTACAGCAATACAAACCCTGATTAATACGGTATCTGAAGCTATTCCCCAGCTTTAATTACATGATTATTTTTATAACTTGCTATTTAAATTAATTTACACATTGGGCTGGAGAGATGGCTCACTGGTCAAGAGCACTGACTGCTTTTCCAGAGGTCCTGAGTTCAATTCCCAGCAACAATATGGTGGCTCACAACCATCTGTAATGGGATCTGATGCCCTGTTCTGATGTGTCTGAAGACAGCTACATTGTGCTCATATAATAAATAAATAAATAAATAAATCAATCTTTAAAAAAATTTATACATGAGGAAAATAACTTGATATGAATGAACATCAATATCTTTTTCAGAGACCGGGGATGTACCTCAGTGGTGGAGCATGTGGCTAACATGACCAAGACACTGGGTTCAATACCCAGTATAAAAAAAATAATTCCTTGTTCAATTCTTTGATAACAGAAAAAACAAAAACCAAACCAAACAAACAAACAAAAAACACCGGGCGTATTTGGCTTAGAGAAAAATGAGCTCTCACAAGCTGTGAAAAGAATGTTAAGTGTTTTAGAGTTGGAGAGTCGGCTCAGCGGTTACAAGTAGTCACTCTTCCAGAGGACAAGTGTGTGATTCTCTGCATCCACAAGGGATATGCTGTCCTCCCCTGGCTTCTGCAGGCAGTGCATGCACGTGGTATACATGTGCACAGACAACAACAAAGCACGCAGACACATAAAACATTTCTTTAATGTAAGATTTTCAAAGTGACAGCGTTATGTCTTTAAGAATGGAACTTAATCAGATTCGATACTATAAATAAAGAACTCCAGAGCATGTATCTCACTCTGATTATATAATAGGCAGACTCTTAGGGATGAGTCTGATAGTATCAGGCCAATATATGTAGGCACTGAAGGGCCTCTGTACTCTGTGTAAAAGAAAAGCTTAGCAAGCACATTTAGAGTGCTAGGGCAGAAATGTTCAAGAAACAGAATTGGTATGTGTGAATGTAGACAGGTGACTTGACTAAGAGACAGTATAACTTTCTGGCACCTATTATTTTGGTTGTGAGACGGGTATCTTACAAGGGATTCTCCCTACCTTAGCATCCCACATAGCTGTTCTTCAGGCAGGCAGCAAATAATCAACTGAAGACTAATACTTTAAGTCACATGCTTCTACTCACATGGAATCTATAAATGCGATTTTGTATATTTAAGCAAAACTGACATAATTTAAAGAGAACAGTACTTTAACAATCCGCTAGATTTTAATTAATCATATCTTAAAAATAAGAGATCAGGAGGTGGAGCTGAGGGAGTGTGCAGCCCCAGGGAGGTAGCAACACTGGCAACTGGCCTGACCCCCCATACTTCTGGAGACTGATCCACCAACTAAAGAATACACATGGAGGGACCCATAGTGCTGGCCACAAAGACTGCAGAGGAGGGTCTTGTTACCCGTCAGGGGGAGGAGAGGCCCTTGGGTCTGAGGGTGTTATATCCCCCAGTATAGGAGAATGTCGAGGAGGGAAGACGAGAATGGGTGGGGGGGTGGGGGTGGGAAGGTGGGTTGGAGAATATCCCCATAGAGGCAGGGGGAGGGTGGAGGGAATGGGGAGGTTCCAAAGGGGGAGATTTGGAAAGGGGGAAACATTTGAAATGTAAATAAAATATGAAAATTAAAAAAAAAAGAAAAAAAAAAAAAGAGATCAGGAGGTTTAGAATGTAGGTGGAGTACTTAATGCCTATATTCACAGTACTTGAAAGTCTGAAGATACAGGAGTTCAGGGCCAGCTTGGGTTACACAAGACCCTATTTCAAAGCACTAACAAACAAAACTGTACTGGCTGGTTTTGTGTGTCAACTTGACACAAGCTGGAGTTATCACAGAGAAAGGAGCTTCAGTTGAGAAAATGCCTCCACAAGATCCAGCAGTAAGGCATTTTCTCAATTAGTGATCAAGGGCTGAAGGGCCCCTTGTGAGTGGTACCATCCCTGGGCTGGTAGTCCTGGGTTCTATAAGAAAGCAGGCTGAACAAGCCAGGGGAAGAAAGCCAGTAAGAAACATCCCTCCATGGCCTCTGCATCAGCTCCTGCTTCCTGACCTGCTTGAGTTCCAGTCCTGACTTCCTTTAGTGATGAACAGCAATGTGTAAGAGTAAGCTAAATAAACCCTTTCCTCTCCAACTTGCTTCTTGGTCATGATGTTTTGTGCAGGAATAGAAACCCTGACTAAGACAAAAATCAATCTGTTTACATGTGCTGCCACACAGGTAATCAATATATACACATATATGCATATGTGTATATATTGTGTGTGGGTCTTTATTTTGGCCTCTTTCTATTTTAAGCATTGCTTTTACAATTTCATGTTACAAGGAAACATTTGTTTTATTCATTATCACCACAGATTCAAAAATTAATATACATAAAATACATGAAAAGACTGAGCAAAGTTATGGCATTAGGAGAGAAAAATCAGAGGCTAGAGAGAAGGCTCAGTGGTTAAGAACACTGGCTGGTGTTCTAGAGGACCCAGGTTTGGTTCTCAACACCTTACACTATCTGTAACTGGTTCTGGAGTTCTACAGAATCCAATGCCCACTGCATACAGGGGCTACATATGAATGGCACCCTGACTGTATGCAAGCAAAACACACATACATATAAAGTAAAAGTACATAAATCTTTTAAAAAGAAAGAAAATCAAAATGCTTTGTGACATTTCATGGTATTATAATGAAGGGCTTTAGAGACTAAATCAGCAGCTCTTGTTCTTCAGGTCTTTCCTTACTGAGTTTAGGAGGGGTAAGGGGGTTGAGATAAGGCTACCTAGGCTGTGGAGCTAAAAAGGACACTGAACTCCTGGCCCGCCTGCCTCTCTCTCTCTCAAGTGTAGGGTTACAAGGGTGTGCCACCCACTATATAGATTAGTTCCTCTGTGTGTGTGTGTGTGTCCCCTATGTGTGTGTATCAACATATGTGTTGTATGTATATTTGTACATACATGTGTGTGCATCTATTCCTGAATAAGGGAAAGCCAAAATGAATGTCAGATGTCCTTCTTTGGAGACAAAGTCTTACTGAACCTGGAGCTTTCTGTTCTGGCTAGACAGATGGAGAAAGCCACGGGTCCAATTTCATTCTCTCAAAATCTCTCATCATCTCCTCTGTCACAGTAGAAATGGAAGCCACAGTCTCAAGTTCTCCCTAGCTTGCTATACTCCTAGCCTCTTCCTGTGTGATTTAGAGGCTAAAATTACGCCTCTTGTGATAAATTCTTTGTTACGGTTTAGATCAGCAGATCGACGGGGTGAAAGAACAATAATGTTATATGTGCAACACACTGTTATTCTGTTAACAAGGTACTTTTAGTTTTGGATCTCTGCTCTTTGTTTTCAGCAGTGGGGAATGGTACAGCAGGGGCATCCAACTGGATCTGAGTTCTAGGGTATACCAAAAGGAGCAGGCTTACAGGATAGGGTGGTAAAAGGAACAAAGTGACCTAATATTTACTTGCTATGTGTATCTTGTCATATAACCAGTTTGGCTGAACATTTTGCTCCAAAATGATATTTAAGTATCAAATTTTAATTTACATAAAACTTAAATATTTTGAAGTTGAAAGGGAAATTCTCACATACTTGTGCAATTCTTTTTCTTGCCGTTGCAGTTCTGAAGACAACAATACGTTCTCCTTTTTTAGAGAATGGCATTCAGTTTCCAGTACATTCCATTCCTTTTTCAACTTCTCTAGTTCACCTAAAATAGTCGCAAAACATATTTGTTAATATAGAAACCAAAATCCGCCATATTCAAAGAAGACAGAGTGCCATTTGGAGAACAGCCTCTAACTCCTAAGTACTGGCATTAAGGGTGTGTCCCACCTTTAATGTGTGCCTGGTTGCTTTGCTGTTTTGAGACAATGTTAATGTTTGCTTGTTTTTGGCACAGGCTCTCAGGATATAATCCAGGCATGCCTTAAACTCATAGTCGTCTGGTCTCTGCCTCCTAGGTGCTGGGATTATGGATGTATACCATTGTTATGATGCATACTCTTCAATAGCATTATACAGAATTAATAGTACATGCCTATAAAACTGCACCTTATTAGAAGACCTGTAGACCTGCAGAATGTACCTACGGCCCTTGTATAGAAGCCCTGGTTTATGATGTAGTTACCTTCTATCAAAGAGAAAAATTACTGCTGCCATGAGTTAAGAGCTAGCAGGTGTGGGCTGGGACAGCACAGTGAGACTAAGCGCCATCCCCTCCTACTCCCTGAAAAGCAAGACTCAGGAGCTGTAAGCTTAAGAACTCACTCACCTTGCAACCTTGTTGCCTCCTCTCTTTGCTGGTCTTCACATTGCTGACATCTAAGCTGGAAACTGCTCTGCAGACTTCTGATTTCATTCTCATATTCAGATGCTGCTTTCTTCCAGCCCTCAAGTTCCGCCCTCACCTTCTTAAGCTCTTCTTGCAAAGACACAAAGTCAGTGTCCCGCTCAGACACAGCCTTTGCTGCTGCTTGATGGAGGAGCAAAATCTCATCCTGGGCACTAAGTAGTTTATCTCTTGTGCTGGAGATTTCAGTGTCCTTTTCCTCCTGGAGAGTCTCCATATCCATGTGTAACCTCTGCAGCTGAACTGTAAAAGTGTATTGATCTATCATTTTCTAAGTCATAGGAATTAGGAATGAAATTACAGCACATTACCGGCTACAGCTACTGTGCAGCTTCGCTATCACAGCTGTTTCTTTTGATTAAACTGCACAAACAAGCCATGTTTGATATAGAAAATACCAGAACACAGATGTAAAAGGAAAAAGCCAAAAGGCTAAAGTAAAGTTTATTTTAATATTTTGGTATGTATTATCCTTTTAAAAACTGCCTTCATACACATATGAAATAACAAACATTGAGTAGAAAGGGAGATACATACATATACGGTTTGTTTTGTTTTCTATCCTTTCGCTTATGAAAATATTTTGGGGGAGGCAGTGAGACAGTTTTAGCCCAGGCAGGACTCAGATTCATTATGTAGCTGAGGTGAGTCTTAAACTCATGGCCTTCCTGCCTCTTATGTGCTGGGATTACAGGCTGCGCCACCACAGTTAGCGTCACGCCTGCCTTTTCAACTCCCGTGTTTTATAACGGGTTACTGGCACAGTCCCTCCCTTTCGTC
The DNA here is from genome assembly GCA_019843965.1 of Rhynchomys soricoides. Taxonomy (NCBI): domain Eukaryota; kingdom Metazoa; phylum Chordata; class Mammalia; order Rodentia; family Muridae; genus Rhynchomys; species Rhynchomys soricoides. The sequence continues at coordinate 2,277,680 of JADRCH010000236.1, forward strand.
TGCTTTAAAGGAAAACTGGTCCAAGGGCCCAGTATGACAGTCTCAGGAAAGAGCCAGAGCCATGACAACTGAGAACCCTCTGCAATCTTACTTTCCATTCCTTTGCAATCACTGAACACAGCACTGACCACTGCAACCTAAAACAGTCTTGCGTGCCCCATACCTTGAAGAACCTGTATTTGTTTAGTTGATTCCTCAACTTGATTTCGATAGGCTTTTCGTTCTTCTTCCAAAAGAGCTAAAGAGCAAAAATACAGTGTATCTAATTTTGTGAGTTAATGAAAAACATTCACAATTGTGCAGCTAGAAATTTCTAAAATTTGTCTTTTAAAGTTTATGGAAAGACACAAGGTTAGAAGATAAGTATTATCAGTATTAGCCATTAAGATTTTAGAACACAAAACAATAGTACGTAACAAATCTATAAAATCTAGTTCCAGAGTTTCTATACACTGAATCACCAGTAAGCCTTTTTTATACAAGAAATAGCCAAATAGTTGTTAGTTATAATTTTGAGCACATGCTTATAATTCCAAATACTGGGAAGGCTAAACAAGGAAGTGCACAAGTTCAAGGCCAGCCTAGGCTATGTTAGAGGGTTGGGATATACCTCCATGGTGCTTACACTAAGGTCTAGGTACAATACCTAGTAACATTCAAAAATTAGCATATTAAGTACTGCATATTTAATCTAACCCAAGCACTGGGGTCACAGAGGCAGGCAGATCTCTGTGAGTTCAAGTAAGTCATCTATGTAGCAAGCCCCTTGACAAAGGCTATGTAATGAGACCCTATTTCTAAATAAAAAAGTAAGAAAATAAATAAATAAATGCAACAACCCCCCCAACCACAAACGAATAAAAAAAACACAAACCTTAAAAATCATACACAAAACTAAAGCAAAACCCCCAAAACAAAATTCCTGTGTTTACTGCCAAGCACATAGTAAATACAAAATAATGGCTAACTGCTAAGTATTTTTTCATTGTAGTTAAATATTAGCCTGTATCCTATAATAGATTAAGAGAAACAAATACCTAATTTTTAATTTCTGCAGTTCTGGTGCTGAAAGCCAGTTAGGATGGCCTTCCACTGAGCTGTAGCAATCTTAAGGTAAGCTACAGTCCTGACAGCTCATCAACATAGTAATGTCTTTAAGAATCAGGAAAGGAAGTAGTTAGGAATTCACAGCTTCACCTTGGCATTAGAATTGTTCTGCTCAGAAAGGGCATCTTATAAAACCTAGGGATGCCATAAGAACCATGGGCTGGATCTTGGGACTCTCCAAGATTGTAACTGCCAAAAGGCAGATACTGGGGTGCTATGGAAGTATAAGCATGGTCCCCACAGGCAGATTATCATCAGACAAATGAGCCGTGAGTGAGGACGAGAAGTAGCCGAGATGAAAAGGCTGTTTCTTCTTTTGAGAGCATCTAACTGCTTAGGCTGGCCTCAAACTTACACTCTCCTTTCGTCCACATACACCACTGTGCTCAGCTTAAAAGATCCCATACCCTGAAGCTTGCCTGCAACCTTCCCATTAAATAACCACCCCTTAAAAGTGAGCACGAACTCTAGGAATAACTCAATTTACAGGGTTCCCCCCCTCCCCCACTAGGCTTGTGTCACACTGGTTGATGGATCATCTCAAATCCAAACACATCTGAAATAAGAAATGCTATGAAATCTGAAACTTTTGACCCCAAGCATTTGAGATAAGGGACATTCAGCTTGCAATTAGCACTTGACTGACAATTGACCAGGGGGTCTTTTGTTGGTAGAGCTCTTATGCTCTTCTCATTCACAAGTAAGGAGAACAGCTGTGACAGCCCTCCTCTCACCATCTGAAATGGGGGTCTCAGAGCACGCTTAGCACAGCCCTGGATCTGGATGCTGCCAGGCCTCTGGGCATCACACTGCTGCCTCCACAGGAACCCAGGGAGCTGCAGGGATCTTCATCTCACCTTGAAGTTCAAAGCATTTTTGTTTACTTGCTCTAGCTAGCTCCTGGGCTTCCACCAATTCTTTGCGAAGATGCTGAATGTCTTGTTTGGCCTCAGTTTCTGACTGGGTACCCTGGAAGTCATCTGACAAAAACATGTTTATTTTAAAAGCAAGTGTTAGTACTGAACTATAATCTCTATAACTGAAGTCTGGCACTCTTTATCATGTTTAGACACACATAGCTTGTAACATGGCACAACTGAGTTAAATAAAACTTAGAAGCAAATTAGGGTAAGCACATTAGTTATTTTTACCCTGAACAACAAAGAGTTAACACAGATACTAGTACTACTATAAAATACAGAAATTAACATACATATTATTGATGTACAGCTCCTGTAAACTTGAAATGCAGGGAGACAGGCACAACACTTTTTCCATCAATTTTCAAATTATATTTATTATTACTATGGTTATTGGTATATGTGTGACATGCATGCCACAGTACATATGTAGAAGTCAGAAGACAACGTAAGGATGTTGTCTCTTTCGCTCCACCAGCAGGGTCCCAAGGATTGAACTCGGTATCAGGCTTGGCAGCAAATGCCCAATTTACCAGATTAACCCTCTTTCTAGTTCCTTCTCCATCCATTTTGATATTTAAGAATAAGACAGGAAAACTTTACCTGGAACTTAAATAAAAGTGGAAAAACAAAAGAAATTCATCTTCAAAAGAAAGTGAGAACTAGCAAGGCTCAGCAGAGAGAGGCATTTCCAAGTCCACCCGAAAGATCTGTGTTCCACCCTAGAATCCCACAAGGTAGCAGGATGGAAGGAACTCCTTAAGAGTTAATTTACAAAAAACCTGTTTTTTTGTTTTTGTTTTGTGTGTGTGTGTGTGTGTGTGTGTACACGTTTGTACTTGTTTGGAGACGGAGTCTAACTATGTATCTCTGTCTATTCTCAACCTCAGTATGCAAACTAGGCTGGTATGAGATCTGACTCTGCTTCCTGAATGCGAAGATTAAAGGTGTGGACCAGAACCAAAAAAAAAAAAAAAGAGAGTTTTAAAGTTTTACAGCAATGTTACTTGTAGAATACAAAAAACCGTGTGTGTGTGTGTGTGTGTGTGTGTGTGTGTGCGCGCGCGCGCGAGCATGTGTGTAAGATAACATTAAAAGAAGAGAAATCATTTGAGGGTGGCATAGCAGGAGCTGGAGGGAAGAAAGGGTAATGGAGAAACAATGCCATTTAATTTTTAAAAATTCGAAAAATACTGTCAACTATAAAAATACAATAAAAACTAGACTGGATGTTCCACTGTACATAATTTGTACCCAATATCACACGCACAGCAGTTAAATATCTGTACTGAATTATTAACTGACGTAACCTTATCAATTTAACTTAAATAAATGAAATCCAGCATTCTCCACTTCCTGAATCTCTTTCCTCTTAGGTATCTGCTGCTCATCTTTTACTGTATTAAATCTTTCAGCAGCCCAGAAAGATGACTCAGTGGCTAAGAGTGCTTGCTAAATCGCCACGAGGGCTTGAGTTTGGATCCCAGCTACGTGGGTAACTTCCAAAAGCTGGGACCCCAGCTCTGAGGAATCTTATATTCTCTCCTGGTCTCTGAGGGCGCACAGACCCACATACACACCTCCAAAACATATACAAATGTGTGCCTACACGTGCAGGCACACACGCATACACACATACAATCAAACAAATCTTCAAAAATATTTTGGCTATTGAACACTGACTAACATCATCCAGAAAGACATATTTGTACATTGCATTTTACATTCTTTTGCTTACATACTGAGTTCTAGGATAGCCTGGGCTATAGGGTGAGATTTTATAACAAAAAGAAAAAAAAATAAAGATTCTTATTACGTTAGGAGCCAAGACAACAAATATGTAAGAAACAATATAGTTATTAAATCATTCTTGACCCCTACTGGAGCAATAACTAACTGGGTGAAAATAATCAGCATATGCTAAAACATAAATAGTAAGAAGTCTGAGGTTTAATGCAACATGTATGCAGTCATAGACAATTCTCCACAGGGTACTTATATCTTACAAAAAGTTACTAAGCAAGGAGAAATTTGGAGGCAACACCCTGATTAGTCAAAGTTAATGTCACCAACAACAGAGCAATGCAGTATAAGGCACCTTATGATGTGGTATTTCTGTAAAATATACACAGTTTGAATCTAGTCATGAGGAGGCATTAGTCACATCCAAACTGAGAGACATTTTAATTGTTCCATGTTGTTCAAAACTGTTAATGACATGAGACTTAAGGAGACTAAAGAATCATGACAAAGGCAGTGCATGACCCAGGACTCTTTTGTCATAGCACATTACTGAGACAACTAGAAAATGAGAGTAAAACTGGCAGACTCAAGAATAGTAACATACCAGGGTTAACTTCTTAATTCTGAGAATGGTATAGGAGTCATGTAGGAGGAGCTGGACAGATGGGACAAAGTATTTAGGAGTAAAGGTTATCATGTCTGCTATTCTGAATGATCCACGGGTAAAAGGTGAGAGACAGGAGGAAGGAGAGGAAAAATTGGCAAAGTGAAGGAATATGGGTACAGTGCTCACATTTGGAGAATCTGAGTGAAGAATATACAGGACTCTTAATCCTAATTCTGCAACTTTTCTATAGGTCAGGAATTGTGTCAAGGTAAAAATAAATTAGGAAATTGTTTACATGTATTTAAATACAGAAAATATGGTAGAATGTTAACACTTACTGAATCTAGAAAGTGGGCACATATAGGTGTTTCTGGTTTTACCATGTTTTTATTTTTAAATAATTTTTTAAAAAAAATCTCTCTTAGAGTAACCAATCCTAATGCCACTATCTTCGGACAAGTCCAGTCCTTTCTGACTAAATTCTATCAACTTCTTTCACCCTTCTGTATTTGTCGTCATAAGCACAGTGAGAGCAGATTCCTGCAAGAGCCCGAGGAAGGCTGTCTGCGTTAAGGGTTCCTCACCTGGATACCCTTCACACAGAAAATGCCCATCAGCATAACACTTCCAGTGACAGGCTATGCTGTGAAACAAAACTAACACAGCACTCCACTCTCCAGTGAAATAACAAGGAAGTGGGCTTATGCCAAGTAACCACATTTTAAAGGAGAAAATATAATCAATGCCATAATGAACTATGCTCATACAAAGGAGCAGTATTTGTAAATTAGTTCTCTGAACTATATAAAGGGCCAACAAAAAGAAAAAGGATGGCATGCATCAAATCATATAAACATGAACTCTAGAATAGTACTACTACTACTGACTAAAAATCTTGGCAAATTAAGTTTGGTGCAAAAAACACAAATGACCAGATTCAAACTAATCACATCGTTAGTGTGCAGATCATCCTTCTAAACAATAAAGAGCCAATTTTTTATCAAAGACTAATGGGAAATCTTTTAATGCTAAGGCTGATTAAGCACTGTTTTTCACAAGGTTTGGTGGGAAAGTACTTTACTAGTTTAATTTATTGTGGCTTAAGTCTACTTTTTCCCTAAAAATGGTGTTTTTAATCAATCTGTTTCACAACCTTGGAAGAGTCTGGTGCTGAGTATTAGGGAAATGTTTAGCCAAGCCAGCCTTCCCAGCCTGATTCATTTTCCTTATCTTTTCTTTTGTGGCAGAGTCCTATCTAGCTTAGGCTGGCCTCAAATGAACTTGCAGTATTGTCTCGATCTTCCAAGTAGCTAGGATTAAAAGCATGCACCAAAACACTTAAGCCCATTTTATTTAGCTATAGAAGTCAAACGGAAATAAATATTATTGGCGAATTATGCCTTTCTAGCCTTTGGAAGGCTGAGAGGATCGTGGAGACTGAGATCTTAAAAAACACATTTTACTCTTAACACTACTTGCATATCTTTAGAGCTGCCTGTGACTGTGTTACTAAATAAAACAAAATTATATACAGTATGAACTTCAGAAATACTGGCATCCTACATGTGCACAGAAGCCCAAACTATGACTCTGGTGTCTGAGAAGTGGGCCAGAGCCTAGCTTCTCAGCACAAGGCTAAATTCCACATACTTGTGTTATGCATGAATCAACTAAATTCACAAGTATTAGCCTATAGAGAGAAACTACATATATCCTGAATTAAATTTGGTTTTACCAAAGTATGTTCTGAACAGAGACTCAGACCTTTTTAGTATATACCTGGTTGAAAATTCTGAACCACTCAGGAAAGGGCCAATCAGAGCGTTCTCTTCATTTGCCTACAGCAGACACTATCAGCTGAGGCAGCAGCTCGTCAGAGGGGTGCATCCTCTTTCCACCACCATCAGTTTCCCCTTTTCAGAAAGTGCCTGGCAGGGGTAGGCTTAGTCTTGTAAACCAAATCGTCTCTCATACCTATGTTCACATGTGGGAGGATTTATTAACTTATTAGAAGTATTTAAATTGTGCTTGATTACATAGGGTTGGTTATAGTTTGTAATCTATATGATAAGGTGCAATAACCTGACAATTTTGTTTTGGTGCAGGGTAGTTGAAACAGGTTGGTAAGCCTACAGTAGTACCCCAGCTTTCTGAGTGCTGGGGTTATGGGGGTGTAATGCCACACCCAACTTGGAATTTTTCCATTAAAGGAAGAGGGCAAATTATCAGACCCCACTGTTAACTTTAGGATTGATTAGAAAGAAGTGGCACTTAAATAGCCTGTTTATTTTACTCATTGCAAGTCTGAGTCACTGTTTTCAAATATTTTATTCTTTCCTTTAAAAATTCTTTATTGGGAATAATCATGTGCTATTCATGTTAGTGATCTAGGGTTAAGAAAATAATCTATCAACCTATCAATTGATTAAGTACGGTTTCTTGGATGTAAGTGAAAACATGATAATAATAGTATCTACCTCTTATGCTATGTTAATAATTTATGTTAAATTGTGCGTCTTTTAAGAGAAAGTAGGTTAAACTACAGGTTTTGAAATTCCCCAAAATTTTGAACTTAAAAAAAGAAGGGCTTTTTCCTAAATGTACATTTCTCTAAATGTAAAGATTTAGAGAACTTGTAGTAGTTTCAAAGACTCTTCCGATTTACTTGGGATATAGAGTTTCTAGCCAAATTGGCAATAAACAAGGGTATTGTAAAATTTGGGAGTTCATATTTTCCTAGTTCAACATTTTTCCCAATCCCTCTGCCCAGACAGCTTGTTGTACCAAAGTGAAAAGGCTAGTCCCTGCCACACGTCTCCCTTTGTGCCCTCTTCTGAGATGGCCGAGTGGTGTTCACTGCATTCCATTCATGCCTTTACTCATAGACTCCTGCTGACTGCTAGTAAAGGTACCTGCCACAGGCCTCACTTCTGTCCCCACCTGGGGTGCACATTCCTAGGCACTCCCTTCATAGCCTCACAGAGCTTGTCAGGTCCTGCTCTAGGAGCTGCGGGCTGGATAGGCCTCAAAGTTCATATGACTCCGCTGCCATTTCTCTTAAGTATTTTACGGTGGTTCTTAAAGACCCACCCCACAAAAGGGCTGCTTCCTTTCGTCATTTTGAAGACAATGAAGGGTAGGTGATAAGCTGACTAGTTTTTCATTTACTTATTTGTTTGGTTTGGTTGCAATGATAAAAAGTCAGTTGGAGCATCTTGTAAGGAAGATCATTTGTGATGCCTCTAAAAGTATATTATATGATGCTCGCCATATTAAAAAAGAGAGAGAGAGAAAATTGTGAACTTGATCTTGACTTCGGATGGTTGAAAGGATGGCATAATGAGAGAAAATGTCCTGGTTTTACATGCTTACGCTGGGAACTGCAGAGGAGGCTGAGAATTCAGAACAGAAACTAGGGACTTCGGGCACATAAGAAAACTACAGACCCATCTTTTCTTTCTCTTCATCCTTTCTTTGTTTTGAATTTTGAAACAAGTTTATGCAGCTCAGGTTGGCTTTGGACTTACTAATTATCTTGCACTCCTTGCTGCTTCTACTTCCTAACTGCTGGGATTTCAGGTTTGCCACTCCACCGGCTTGTGGTTGCAGTCTTAGGGGGAGGGGTATGTCATGATAGTGAGTGTGATGGAAACTTTGGAAAGCGTGCTTAACTTCCTGGTCAGGAACAGGGCTGCGGCAGTAGTCTGGATGGGATTCCCAAGATGGTTAAAGTACACGTAGGTATGCCAAGAAGAGAAAGGGAGGTGTGCACGTCTCAAAGATACAACCCATATGTATTAGTAGGAATAACATCTGTCAGTCATCCATGCAAGAACACAGGGATGGTGAAACACAGGCTCTGGAGGGCAATGTGGTGAAAGATAAGACTCGGTCAGGCAGAAGGCAGTAGATCAGTTTAGGAATTTTTTACATGAGTGTGGATGCTGGTGATAGGAGAAATTACTAGACAAAAATAAAACAAACAAAACTATGGGAATGACCAAAGAGCTGGCAAAGGAGCCAACTGCCAAGAGGGGATCTGGCTGATCAGGGGAGGCAAGGGGGTGAAAATTCAGCTCTAAGGGGCCACTGCCAAAGCTAAATTTGCAGTTCTAGTAAGTGAACAAACTATTTTAGGAATGTACAAAACTCTTACAAAGGAAAAGTAATAATAATTACCATTTAAAGTAATGATGATTATTTCTTGGCAACCCTTATAAAACCCACTTTCCTAATCAAGCACAGAATGACTTAACACTCTATTCTCTCTTTTTAAATATTTATTTATTTTATTATGTATTTGAGTGTTGTTCCTGCATTCTATACCTGGTGCCCACAGAAGTCAGAAGGGTGTTGGGTCTCCTCTAAGTAGAGCTACAGATGGTTGTCAACCACTATGTGTGTGTGCTAAAAACCAAACTCGGGTCCTCCAGAGCAACAAATGCTCTTGACCACTGAGCCACTGCTCTAGACTTAATATTCTGTTCTTAGACATCAATCTGCAAGGTGATGGAGAGATGGCTCAGCAATTACAAGTGAATTCTGCTTGGACAGTACCAAAGCTCGGGTCCTAGCATGTTGAGATGACCCACAAATACTGTATTTTCTAGCTATGAAAAAGTGTGTCCTTGCATTCTCAACTGTCATTTGGAGCCAGAAGGAGGAGACTATCAGAATATGTACATGTTACTTCTTCACCTGCCTTTAAAAGAAAGGCAAGCGGCCATGGGTAAGGTGACCTTCCCTATGTAGATCCCAAAGTCAACTAGTTGAATAAGGAATATGGCTTCAGAGTACTAAAGAGCTGGCAGCCTGAGACGCTGCAAGAAACACCGGGAAAATATCCTGGCAGGCAGACCAGGAGACTCTGAGAAGGGTGAGGGAGCTGGGAAGCAGGCAGTGGAACCAAGCGGAGAGATGAAATGGTGAGGAAGCCGGGCTACGTTAGAGGGCTGAGAGAACCCTTAAACTAGACAGATGTCCCATGTCCTAATTACTAAACTTCGAGCATTACCTGCGAGAGCCCTGCAACACTAGCACTCCACAACAGGCAGCTCTCAGTTTCTATAACTTTGCCTCCAGGGAATCTGATAACCTCATCTGGCCTGGCTTCCACGGGTACCTTCTCTTATAAGCACATACTTCCTCATAGATACACACACATACTTAATGAAAAATAAAACAAATCTAAAAAAACTTTTAAAAAATTAAGTTGCAAAATCTTTCTATTTCACTGAGAGGTAGACGGGCCTCTAACTTTGTCTGTCCTGAGCTCCTATTCTCCTGCCCTCCCAAACATTGATATAACAGGCATATGCTACCACACCCAGCTTCAAAATCTTTGAACAGCTGTTGTGAAGAATACTATTCTTTGGGGGCTAGAAAGATGGCTCAGAGATTAAGAGTACTGGCTGCTTTTTCAGAGATCCGGAGTTCACTTCCCAGCCACCACAAGGTGGCTCACAACCATCTATAATGAGATCTGGTGCCCTCTTCTGGCCTGCAGGCATAACACTGTAGACATAATAAATAAGTCTTTAAAAAGAAAAAATACTATTCATTAACAAAAGTTAGCCATCATACAGAAATGTAAGGAGGAATGGAAGAATGGAAAAAGGGAGAGACACAGAGAGAGTGTTTGTGCACATATGTGTATGGTGCATGGGTATATTTGTGTGCATACATATACACATGTGTACTTGGGAGTATGGAGGCTAGAGGGCAATTTTAGGTGTCTTTATCTATTCCTACACAATTAAAAATAATTTTAAATAAATAAAAAAGCATCAATAACAGTTAAATATAATTAACACAATCTTAACACAATCATAATGCTACCTAAAAATTAATCAGAATTTAGCTAACAAAAAAAATCTGACAGATTTATGCAGCACCAAAGACCACATAGGCCACTACTTTTATGAGTGTTTATTACTTAACTTTCTCCTCTCATTTTTTCATGTTCCCATAAAGCACTGAGGTTCTGGTCCCCACTCTCCTATACCAGCTCTTGTCCGTTTAATAGTGCTCCCTTTCCCAGTACCAGCCTGCCCATTTGCTGCTTCTTTTTTGTTTTGCAATGCTGGGAATTGAGCCCAGGACACCTTACAATGACTTACAACCTCATCCCCCTTTTCCAGTATCCATAACATCTTACATAATAATGGTTTTGCATTTCTGTGAAGATTTCTAAACTGTGCAAACATTAATTTATTTCAGCCACTATGACATGAAAGAATTCATGCCTCTTCAACACCAAGAGTCACTTAAGAACAGTACAGATCAGCAAGTAAGGAAACCGTGATTAATCAACTGAAGGGCAACATTGGCTGCTTAGGTCAACAACCTTCAGGAACTTCCCTAGCTTGCGGAATTCAGTCAAAACTGCTTCCAGGAGCCATGTGATTTTCAGTGTTCATGGAGAACAAATGAGAGAATGAGAGTAAGGGTGTCCAGATGAAGGAACACGGAGAGAATCTGAGAAAACTCACTCTTGCTGCAGTGGTTACACAACTAGGCCAGCAGCAGCTTCAGCAGGGTGAACAAAGCCCACCTTCCTCATATCTCAAAGTTCAGAACCTGGCTCTGATGGCCCTACCACGCCCATGGAACAACAGGTACATGTACACAAAGAAATTTCCACAGGCTGCCATTGTTGCTTCACCAAGAGAGCTTCCTGTAGTGCTAGCTCACCCTCCCCACATATTCATCTGGGGACTGGCACCTCCTTGGGTAAAGGGGGGTGATGAAAACCAGTAAATGCTGAGAATCAATGATTTATCAGTAAGTCTTCCCCAAGACACTTCAGTGTAAGTAATTATTACTTCCTACCCACTGTATTCTAAAGGAGTAACTGCCAAGGAATAAACGCACTTCCTTTTTAGGGGTGAGACAAGAAAAGAGGTTTATCACAAAATTTCTCAGCTCAGTGAGAGGGGGAGACTTAGTCTTCCCTGTGGATGAAGCCCTAATTGGTTATCCAATTACTAAGTCCTCAGCCCTGAAACCACACACATACAGGCTACACTCAATAGACTGTGCAGTTTGTATTTGTGTGTTTATGCATATGCACATAATCTTAGTAAGTAAAGAAAAGGTGGCCATGAATTTGAGAGGGAACAGATGGAGCATGGAAAGAGATGGAGGGAGAAAAGATGTAAATGAAAAAAATATATGTTGGCCCCAAACTTCTCCAAGAGCCTTAAGAATGGAGGTGATTACTGGGGAACAAGGAAGAAAAAAGCTTAAATCTAGGACGTCTGAAACGATACGGCTCTTTCTAGAAAGTTAAGCATTTTTACCTTACCCTAATTATGTTAACAGGACAAACAAGTTTCTATTAAAACTGAGGAAAACACAGGTGCAAATGCATTTCAGGTTCAACCACTTGTCACTTTAATCGTCACTGAATCAAGTTACTCTGGAATCTAAATGTGTACACTTATTTCTTTAATAAGCACTGGATACCAACACTTTAAATTTGTGTTCCTCCTACCTTGTAAATCAGTGAACTAAACAGAAAGCTTCACATACACACGGAACAGATTTTGTGGCAAAAGGAGAATCTAATATCCTGGTGTAAACTGTTGTAGAAACATGTTAAAATACCTTTTAATAGAGACACCTTAGCAAGGGGTTCATTTAGGTCTTGCTCATCCATCTGGGCGTCTATAAAGGGGAGAAAAAACCACAAAGTTTTAAAATCTATCAGCAAATTATCATAATAAATAAAATATGATAGTTGGAAATAGTTTTAACAAAATATCCTACAAGATTTTACAGAGGGATCTGAGAAGCCAGAACACTGCTTTTTCATTAAACACAAACTCAGAGGTTTCCATTCACATTAACCAACAAACCTAAATCACCCAGAGACTGTTCAGATTTGTAAACACTGGGTCAACACTCACCTGTAGTGTCGTCACTGCTTTTTTCCTTGCTTGGACTCAGAGTATCTGATAAGTCAGATTCCTTTGCTTTTGCCTGGTTTTCTATTAGGAAAACCACAAAAGTCAAAATGTTGTTATAATTCAATACCTTCTACCAAGAAAACCACTTTAAATGCTCAAAATCTATGTCTATGCAAAATAGTGTTAAAAATCAAACAGAGATCACTGAATCTCTTTGTTGTTCACCATCTGACTCAATGCTGGTTATTTCTCAGAGCTCACAGAAAATCAAAATGTGGATCCTGCCTGCTATGCAGAGGGCTGGGGCTCTTATTCAAATCTGTCCACTTATCAACTGGGAACAAAAATACAGCGAGCTTTGTTAAAGAAATCAGGGAGGTGCCGCAAATGCAACAAAATTCCCAGAGCAATGCTGCCTTGCCTGAAGATGATCAAAGGAAAAGCACATCACACATCACACTATAGCCTGAAGCTTGCCGTAGTGCAGAGCCAGAAAATCACTTGAAAATTCACAATTATAAAAGTATCAGTTAAGATCAGCAGCCCCCTTCTAAAGAAAACCCAATAAACCCAAATTACAGCAGGAAGGGAACCTATTTTAAAGGTGTTTTCGAGAGCTACTGTGCCACATCGGACATTCTAGGCTATTGCTCTCAAAGACCCAATCACAGAGCAGAAGTTTATTAAAGACGATGAGTGACTAAATCCCAGTCAGCATCTATAACAGCACACCGATGGCATTCTTTGTGACAGGGATTACAGAGAAACCCTACAGAACCATGTCTAAGCTTCAGTTAAGTCTCAGATAGAAGAATTTTGCCACACTCTTATCCCTGTATTGATTCCCATGGGAGTTCAGTTATGCAGGCTTCTTTGGAGGGTTATGCAGAAGAGCTCATTGCAGATGGCAATTCTTTGCTTGAGTCTGCGGTCCTCTTACCTGACAACCATTTCTCTATCTGGCCTATTTATGCTGCAAAGGATCACTTTTACCACACTGCTGCTAAGGATCACTTTTACCACACTGCTGCTAAGGGGACAATTACCTCCCTAGTCTATTTCTCTTTTTTATTTTATCTTTTCTGTCACTGTTTTCTTTTGTCCCTGTTGATCACACTCTGCTTTCTGAGGGTATACAGACACTATTTCTCTTTCTTTCTTTGTTTTTTGTTTGTTTTGTTTTATTTTGAGACAGGGTTTCTCGGTGTAGCCCTGACTGTCCTGGAACTCACTCTGTAGACCAGGCTGGCCTTGAACTCAGAAATCCACCTGCCTCTGCATCCCAAGTACAAGGACTGAAGGCGTGCGCCACCACTGCCCGGCAGACGCTATTTTTCTAATGAGAAAAATCATACTCATTAAGGGAATTACTATCTTCATGATTATAAATAATCATGGCGTTTATCTGACTACACCATTTGTGACAATATATAATCAAAATTTAAAATATGCAAAGCCATGGACTGGAGTGACGACTCAGCAGTTAAAACCTTTCCTATTCTTGCAGGTAACCCTAGTATGGTTCCAGAACTCAGAGTGGCTCACAGCTCACTGTAACTCCAGGTCCTGGGGATCCAACACTACTTCTGACCTCTGTGGGCACCAATACATATACAGTGCACATACATTCACACAGAGTAAGACTCATACATACAAAATTAAGAAATCTAATAAGTAAATAAAGTTTATAAGTCCACTTTTACTTTTCCCTAAGGAAGTAGTTGAATATGTGAAGAATTACACAAGGATGTTCACTACACCACCATCATTATGGGAAAATGAAGTGTGTATTGAATATATCCAAGATACACCTAATATTACTAAAACGTAAAGACAGTAAGTATAATACATAGAGATTACACTATTTGCATATTTAGTATTTAGAGATTGTTCTATTTTCCCCCATCCCTTTTTTTTTCTTTCCTGAGACCTTGTCTTAAAACCAAAGCAACCAGCCTAACACGCAGCAGTAAGAGTGGGGAAATTGAGGTTTGAGATTTCAGTGAGTTGTCTGAGTACATACAGTGAATAGAATGATCTTGCTGCATTCCTTTCTACTTCTAAGCTACTACAGATACGTCCTGTCCTGAGTTAGACCTAAATCAGAAAGCACACGCAAGGCATGAATTAAGTGAATCATGTTAAGTGAAGCCTTCAGAGGAGCTTATAATTTAATTCCTATCAATTGTCATTTTCAATGGAAAAAAAGAAAAAGTTCATCATAAAATCACTAATGCATGTTTTAAAGACAAGTAACTGAGTCAAATTCCAAAGAAATATTTTATAGCCAGACTGAAAACATTTCAAATGTAACTTTCCTGGCCACCTGGTTGGCAGTGTGAAAAGTACTAACAAGTGTTGGTTAGTGAAATATAAAACTTACATATCATCACTCTTGGAAAATGAATTAAACTCATTTGCATGGAACTACTTGCCATTATAGGTTTAATAAACGTCTGACTGAAACAAAGAACCTTGAACATTTGTCCAGCTTGTTCCTTGAGATAAAAAGCCCAGCCAAAAGTGGTCCCTCCCATTTATAATCTCAGCATTCAGGAACCTAAGACAGGAGCTCAAGGCTAAACAAGGCAGCACAGTAAGAGCCTGTCTCAAAAAACAAAAAAACAAACCCAGAGACCCAGAAGAGAAACTGCTGAATCAAAACAGGTTCTTCAAAACTTTTTATTTGTATTTTTTTTAATCCATAATGTTGTTCACATCTTTTTGAAAAACTTCACCTGATTTCAAGCAAATCTATTCCAGAATACACTGATGTACGGAGGCAGCAAGACACTTTTTGAAAAGAAATACCAGTCTCCCTGGCCTTCTGCTTTGCTTCTAGTCCAAAGTGTTATTTACTCAATCAACAGATTAGAATAGGAACTTAGGTGGTGAAGTAAAGGCTATTTTAAAGTCTGTTCTCATCTGTTTAATAAGACGAAATAAACTGCATATGTACTAAAAATAGTTCACTATTCTGAAACCTAATGCCCATCTGCCAGAACAATCTTAGCATTGCATGTCTATGCATTCTTTCTCCTAATATGGCATCTACTGTGCACAAAACTCAGAATGAAAGCTACCAGACATCTGAAATAACACAATTTGTTTAAAAACATTTTAAAAAGCAAGTGAACCCAATTATTCTAATACAGAATGTACTAAAATAAATTGTTATAAACTCTTAGCATTTGTTGTTCTAACTGAGTAGGATTATGAAGCTAGCTTCAAATTTTATTCTGGCAAAATCTGATGAAAGTTCCACTCTAACAATGAACACATCCCACCAGATTTATTTACCTAGTTTTCCTATGTTTAAAAGCAGCAGTATGATGCTTTAAACCTTAATTTTCTTCCCTGAGCTTAATCACTATAATAATGACAATAATAATAATAATAATAATAACGTATTTTGATGAAACTAGTAGACTTAGTCATATAAAATATAACATGATTTTACATTGCTAAAAGTCATCACTTTTGTTTTAATTAAACTGAGATAACAAAATAGAGAAATACTGAATATCATATGGGATTTTATATATACAATAATCTTCAAAATAAAATTTTAAGTATTTTTCACTCCTAAAAGGTCTGCACTGTGCTGACTAAGACTGAGATGAAAACTGAAAACAATGTAGCAGTGAGCCTGAAGGACCAATGCAAACCTGCCACAAGCATAACCTTACAGCCACACATAAATGCCTACATTAAATTTAGAAACTATCTTATTCTTTTCTTAAAATAAACATCAAAATATTTTATATAATATCTGATACTGTTACTAGATTGACATTTTGTAAGCTGTAAGAAATAATTTCATGGTCAAAATACAACCTTGAAATCCTAAACTAACTTTCATTATCCAAACTACCTGTAAAACCATGGGGAAGAAGACAGAAAACTAACCTTTTGAAAGCTTTGATTCCTCTGCCACTTTGGTTAGATGCCCCTGGACCATCAGCTTCTCTGCCAAAGAAAATAAGCGTTACTACTGAAGCTCAAACAGAGCTGCGTTCCCCGAGAAGAGCAGTGTAACACATTCCATGACCAAATTTAAAGACGATAGCATCACCCCATGACCAAGCTTCAACGAAAAGCTCGAACCTTGAAGAGGAACTAAAACTAAACATACTAGAACAATCAAATTACTGCAGAAAACTGGGAGTAGGGAAAGAATATGCCTTCGGTTTTCATCAGACATCATTCTATTTTAAGGACTAGACTCTTGTATAAGGAAACAAAAGAAACAAACAACGGGAAATCGTGAAGTCCTGAGTATGAAGTTGAAATAAAGGAATTCTGGGAAGGCAGTTTCTTTAAAGAAGAGAACCAATGCCATACTGACAGTTTATTTCCTATTGATGCAATTCAGAACAGAGTCTATATATCAAGAAAATGGATGATTTTAGAAGAGCAAGCTATTTAAAAGAAGTAATAGCACGTGCTTTTAGCATTTAATGTATCTTTACAATTTACTTGAAGTTATTCAGTATTTTGGGACTTTATAAAACCCTTTTATTTACTAATATGTTTTTTTTTTTTAGTCTAAGTTCCTACAGAAATGCAGTTCCTGATATTGTCATACATATCTCTGTCTCTCCCTTTTCTCATTTTTTGTCTGTCTGTCTGTCTGCTTGTTTATTTAAAGACAGGGTCTCATATGTAGCCCAGGTTGGGCTTCAATTTCAGATCCTCCTGCCTCCACCTCCCAAGTGTCAGAACATACTGCACTTTACACACCTGGCTTGTCTCAGCTTTTTAATTTTACTGCCTCAGTCTCAACTGTATCCTGCACTGTGCCCGACTGTGGATTCTCAAATCTTTCTCTTGATTTATTCTCTTTTTATTATTGTAACGTAACTTCTGATATCTCATGAAAAGGACTGGACAGAGGGAAATGACTCGTCACTCTTCCCTCTGAACATGCTAGTGTTCTACTAACACTCTCTATCTGACAGTTTAACTAGGCCCACAATTCTACAGGAGATAATTTTCCTTCAAAGTTTTAGAAGCAGTGCTCTGCTGGTTCCTAGCTTCGGACCTGGGTGAGCCCAGTGAGGATTCCTCATAGGTGGTAAGGATTTCTAGAGCTTACAATAACTGATCTGCCTTTCCTTTCTGAGAACCTGGGATGACACACCCAATCCCATGGCACCAAGCCAGGGCCAAAGCTCATAAGATAGAGAGAGGTTCACACCCCCACTACAGTAACTCAAGCATTATCTTTTAGACGGCAACATCACGGTAAGACCATTAACCTTATAAACCCTGAGTGATGATGTGGCACAAAGTGCTCTCCTCATGACAGACAAGTAGCATGGATGAGAAATAAATGCTTGACAGACTAAGCCAGTAAGAATCAAGAGATTATCCAGTGGTTAAATGCAACTGCTCTTGCAGAGGAGCTGAGCTTCCGCTCCCAACATCAACATGGTGGTGTAACTTCAGTCCTAGGGGATCTGACACACTCTTCCTAGCCTCCATGAGCACCACACACACACACATAGTACAAATACATAGAGGCAAAATAATCATATATACAAAATAAAAAATTAATAAATCTAAAAAGAATAAGTACAGGAATACAGAATTTGGAAAGTAGGAGGGAGAAACCAAAAAAATGACTTTGAGGTTTATTTACTGCCATTTTGTAATTTTGCTTACTTACCGTTAGAGCTATTCAATTCCCCTGCCCCATCCTAGCCCCATACTGGAGAGAATGCAGGGTACTGTATGCCCAAACCTATTATTTTAAACTCCCCTCTACCCACCCTCTTCCAACTAAAATTCATATGGACTACCCATTTTAAAGGAACAATTCAGTAATATTTAGTACATTAATAACACCTAAACATTTTCATCATCCCCCAGAAAGCCAAATAAACATTAAGCATTTATTCCCCAACCTCCTTCTCTGGCCCTGGCAGGTTCTGATCTGTTTCCTATGGCTTGATTTATTTACCCTCGATGTATCATGGACATGGAACAATACAGTGTGTGTCTTGGTGTCTGGTTTAGCTTGTGATCTTTGAAAGCACAATTCGATGAACATTCAGTGTATCTTCTTAGTTTACAGTGTAGAATTTCAACACCTTTCACTGGGGAATTATCTTACATTCTGTTTTATTACTAAGTATATTCATTCTCTCTCTCTCTCTCCCTCCCTCCCTCGCTCCCTCCCCTTCCACACACCCCATTTTCCCCACTTCCCATAGCTAAACTTATTATTCTCATGATAATTCCTTACTTTAAAACATTTACTTAGAAAAAATTTTACTCAAAATTCTTACCATTTTCATTTTCTTGAATATTTACTTTTTAAAAAACCCTTGTACTGATTTTAAAAACTCTAGTATCATATTTTTACCTTTCAATAATTTTACTTGGGCTGCACCTTTTAAGAGACAATATAATCTGTTTCTTGTTTTATTTATAAAATATCTAACTTTCTGAAAAATTAATTACATTTCTTAAGAGCTTTCTTCTGCTTTAAAAGTTTTCCTATTTCTTCCGTAGTCACATGTCCTGGTTTTCTTATATTCAAACCTGGCAAAGTTCCAGAAGCACTTATGGGACACATGGCAGTTCAGGAGACATGTGAGTAGCAGTTCCTGAATGGACCAGGGTAAAGGAAATAAAGCAAAGACTATTTTTTCGGTAAATCCACATTCTTGCTTAAAGCATCACACGGACCCCTCCCGTCCTAGCCCCTTTGGTATCTGAGCTGTAGATTTAAAACTTGCCCCTCTACTCCCTGTAGAGTAAGAAACAGAACAGCATTCCAAATCTCTCACACATGATTAATTATTTTGGAATATTCCAAAATTATGTCGACACCTATGACTTGCTAAAGTGCTTTCCCCCATTGTCCTCATGACTGAAATCTTTTGTTATAAATGGATTCACTTAACTGTATTTAAACACAAGCTTTCAACTGCTTTTTAAAAACTACCTCTTTTACTTCTGGAACTGCCCATTCATTTCCTATGCCTGCCCACCCCTTTCTTAGCCTTTTTATCCATGAGGCGATAAAATTCATCCATTCGTTCTATTAATTATCTGCAACTGAACTATTTCTAATGCACATGGCAAGTCACATTCTCTCGTAGTTTCCAGAACTCTATTCTAACTGCTTTCTAGATAACTTCATCCAGAATCCCACAGGGATTTAATCTCATCGTGGCTAAAGCTGAATTTCCGTTTTCTTCCTTTTTCCTAAATGATGCTGGTGTCCTTCCTCTCTTGTTTCACTATTCTTTATTCAAATCTCTTTGATGGGATGCTACAACTGTCCGTTACCTCCACCTTCCTCAATTCACTGTAAAAGTACTTGTGGGAATATAAGGATTTCTTCAAATATCACTTATGCACCAAGATAACAAAGATGTGATTGAGGACATTGGTTTAAGGAAAATGGGGAGGTGTCCCAACACAAACCTGACCTAGGTCCCATATCTGCCCAGTTATAGGAATATAACTCTTCTGGTCTTTCTCAACCACAAAGCCTGTTTTAAACATCAAAAACTCAGTCAGCTGATGGGAGGTCACACCTATTTAATGCCTGCACTCAGGGAGGCAGAGGCAGGCCAGCTCTAAGTCAGAGCCCAGTCTGATCTACAGAGCAAGTTCCAAGAAGCCAGGGCTACACAGAGAAACTCTTGTCTTGAAAATCCATAAATAAGGGGTGGAGGAGAGAGGAGAAAGCAGGGGGAAGAGGGAAGGGGGGCCAATATTAAAATATATTGCTCAAAACTCTTTTATTTTGAGAAAGTGAAAAACAAAGCAAAGCAAACAAAGCCTCCAACAACACAGAAGCCCTCCTGCAATACCTATAATGTTCAGAGAAAAGAAACAGCTGCTGCTTACGGCGGCCTATCTACTTCCCTATCCCTCATCAGAGACTGGAAGGAAGAACTTCCATGTAACATAAGATCCTTCGGATCTTGAAGGAGCTATCTGACTTGCCACAATTGAAAGACATACAATACAGGGCTTTCTTAAAGAAAACAAGAACAAGACAAAAAAATCCATGGTTGGTTTGTTTGATAAGCTTTCTGCGTTACTCTAGAGCGGGGTTATCATCGCACTCTTGCTCTCCTGTTTGTTTGAGGCAGGGTCTTAGCGTGTGGGCCATGCTGTATAGCTCTAGCAATCCTCTTACTCAGCCTGTTCACTGCTAGGATTACAGGCATGTGCCACCACATCCGGATAGTGCCACATTTAAGCCGTGTGTATTTACTGTGTAAATAACATACACACACACACACACACTCACGAACAGTTTTAAAAGGTGTAGGTATTTATAAAGTGAATTTCTACGATAGCACTGCCCAATCAAAGAACAGACCCTTTCTATCAACCTCCAAAGCCCTCCAGACTCTCTACATTCTCTCCCCACAATGGCAAGGACAACCTGACTTTAGAATACACTTTCATATTTATTTGCTTCCTCCATTTCTTGGTGTGTATGTACATGTGTGGATATGCAGGCACGTGTGCACATGCATGTGAAAGCCACAGATTACACTGGGTACCTTCCTCAGTTGCTCTCATATTTTTTGAGAGAGGATTTCTCTCTGAACGGGGTTCTCACCATTCAGCTAGCCCAGCTGGTCAATACATCTTCCTGTCTTTGCCTTACCTTATCTAGAATTACCAGGCTGTGCCACTATGCCCAGTTTTTCCTACTGCTACTTACTAGACATCCTCTGGCCTTTATGTGTGTGCAATAAGCACTTTACTATGCAAGCTATCTCCCTGTGCACTCTTTCACATTTCTTCAGTCACACTACCCAAACATATCTGACTAATATAACTTTAATGGTCTAACTTCCTAAATAAAATACTACAGCGCATAGTCTTACACGTTAGGCTTCTGTCACCTGACAGATCACAGTGCATTTATTCACTAGTATTGCAAGTCTTCTGGGTTGTTTCCAGATTTGGACTATTATAAAACTGCTGCTGTGAACATCCTTGAGCTTTAATCTGATATATCTCCTTGGGCACTTCTATACGGAGCTTATTCTGGGGAGCAAAACTAGCAACACAATCATCTTAACTATACTGGGGACCATCATCTAAGCATTAGTTTAGTCATAAAGTATAGGGTGATAAAGTTGTAAAAACTATTGAATCTGCCAAAACCCTACTAGATGAGAACTAAGCTTATTTCTTGGTTCACAGAAATAAATTATGTACCACATTACTATGTGATTCAAAATAGAAATAAAGAACAAAGTAACGTACTCACAAGAAAACTAAACGGATCCAAGGTGTGCAAACATTAGGTTCTTAACACCAAAGACACATTTTCCTTAGATGATAAGGACAACTAACCACGATGCTAAGACATAAGTACAACAAAGAATCCTACGTTAGAAGAGAACCAGGCTATCTGCTCTGCAACTACCAACCCAAAAGCTATTTCTAAATCTCAGAACTGAGCTTCATCGTGAAATACTGCTATAATAATGTACTTGGCCCTAAATTCTGTAAATTGCAAACATACAAGCAATTAAAATTTTGTAAATGGCATGAATACTGTCAATTAAAGAGTGAAACTCTAGATTCTGAGGAAAATATTACAGTAACATAAAAAACAAAGCTAGCTCAGCTGGCTCGCCCGCTCCATGCCTGGGATGAAGGAGGAAAGTGCTCCTCCAGGAAAAGCCTCTGCTGCTGTCCCTCCAGAGTTCCAGACACGGTGCGTTTTCTTGTTCCCAGTTCATGTGCACTTCAGTGTGCCAAGAGCAGAGAGCACCAGGTAAATATAATCTCACCTAAGTTTTAATATAGTGTCACGAGGTATGTATAACTGTCACATTTTATAAATGAAGGAAGGCAGGCTAAAGGGGGCTGATTTGCCAGGAATCATATGGTCAGTGAAAAATCCCACCAAGATTCCTCTCATAACATGAATGGAAACAAGTCACAGTCACCTGAGGAGTTGGTTGATTCTGAAAATGCCAAAAATAAACTTGTTAAAATAAACATGAAGATATAATTAAATGAAATTATAATTAGAGTTCAATATCAATTTAGCAACTAATCTTCCTTAGAGACTAGCAACTCACTAGCAGAAATAAGGTTTTAGAACTTCATAGAAAGGGCTGCACACGTGCATTTTAATAATTTAGATATGTACATGGGATTCATTTCTGGTGAAGTAAAACCAGCTAAAGCAATCCTTGCTGTAGAAGACATTCTAAGAGCTGTTTTTTTTTTTTAAAAAAAAAAAAAAACAACAACAACAAAAAACCAAACAAACAAGGGGAAGGAGGACTAAGGAGGAGAGAGGGGTTCAGAATTCAGATACGATGAAAACAGACCAATTTCAAGAACAGAAAAGACAGCGCTGGCATGAATGTACCATCATCCTCTTCCTGCCATTCAAGTGTTAAAAGAGCTGCCAACAGCCTTCAACGTATCTAGAGCAGACAAACTAAGAACGAAGAGATCAGATATTAGCAACATCTAACTCTGAGAAAAAGTTTTCCCATGATGGGGATATAAACTACTTTCAGTATAGAACCATAATTACTTGATGTTTTTTAATCATCAACAAACTGACCAGGTTTAGAAAAATAAAAATTTTAAAAACCGAAGTTTTAAAAAAATGTATTTGAAGTAGAGTTGGTACCCACATAACCCTGAGACTGTTCTGAGGCTGACCTCACAGAGTGACACACCATAAACACTCTAACTAAGGGTTTAGTTTCAGTAAGAGTGAGCAAGCCCTAGCAGGAAGAAGGTACTAGAAGAAGCCTGAAGAAATAGTGTGTACAATTTCAAAATGAGGATAGGGCAAGGCAAACCAGTAAAATTTTTAAGAAGCACCTAGAGATACTTGGGGGGGGGGGTAGGGGGAGAGCATGGATTAAGAACACAGAGGCATTAATTTCACTTGGGGACATTTGGTAAAGCCATCAAGAGTGAGCTGACACCTGGAAAACAGACAATTTGTCTCTACAAAGCAGAGCTGAGAGGAACGTTTCTCTGGCATCAGCAGTTGTGAGGACATAGCTTAGCCCGACGGCCCAGATGCAGGCAGCTGTCCAGAGAACCATCCTTCCTGCACTCAAGGATGGCCTTAGGTCTCTGTGTCCTTAACGATTCACTCAAGTAAGTTCATCAAATGAGAGTTCATGGAGCCAAACAAAACAGGCACACAGTTTGTTAGCTCAGAAAGCATCTTCAGTAAAACACAAGAGATCTGAATAATCTATCAAGTTGATAAAGTAGACCTCAAGTAGCTCAAGTAACTAAACTTCACAGGGAAGATGGGAGGAACTCAGTCTTTCCTAAACCCTGGAATCCTGGAGATAAGTTTTTTGCTAATAAGTTTTTAACAAGTTTTAATGAATTTACCTGCTAATTCTAGACTTTATATAATTTTATATAGAATATTTGCAGATTGAGAATTATGTAAAAGATTATATTTAAGTCTGCTTAAAACCCACCTTCTTTTCCTAGAATTAAGCACTTTTCTCTAAAAGAACTTTGAAAAAATACAGTCTGACTTTCCATATAAGGAAAAGATTAAAATGTATTCCAGCTCATTTATTTTCTACAAAATCAATCTGTACTTTTATGGGTTCATACAAGTAAGATGAAATATATCCCAATATACTACATATAAAGAATCAATGAAAAACAAAACAAAACAAAACAAAAAACCAATAAAAAAAACCACTGACTTGCAGAGCAGTGGTGACACACGCCTTTAATCCCAGCACTTGGGAGGCAGAGGCAGGTGGATTTCTGAGTTCAAGGCCAGCCTGGTCTACAGAGTGAGTTCCAGGACAGCCAGGGCTACACAGAGAAACCCTGTCTCAAAACAAAACAAAACAAAACAAAACAAAAAAACCCACTGACTTTATGCTACAAAAGCCCAATAAATAATAAACAAGGTATTTGACATTACTTTTTAAATGACTGGAAAAAGAATTTGAAGTACTACTGTACACTAAATATATACTTTATAATGAAGACCAATCAATTTAAGATGCCTAGCCATTAAAAACAAAAAACAAAAACAACAACAACAAAACACCAAAAATATTATGTATGGCTGTTAATACGTAATTCCAAACTACCTGAGCAAGGTGTTTGCTGAGTTTCCTTCCTTGTGATAAAACTCTTTAAACTTAATGTCTACAATGGCAGTCTGTCATAAAATGACCATTCTAACAACAAACAAGGCCAGAGATAACTCTCTTTCCAGCAATTCTTATTTAAGGAACCAACCTAATTTGGAAAATTCAAGATATCATCTGGAATAATCAAAGCAAACTGTTGCTACCTAAAATTCAGAAGCCAGATTCTTCTGATACGCTTCTCTGAGCCACTCAAACAGAGTCAAACCTCTCACTATTTGCACTAAAAACTCAAAAGATCAGATGTACAGGAGCCCTTTTGATTTGTTTTGCTTTGTTTCTTGTTCTTTGCTCCGCCTTTTGTATACAAGAATGGGCGTTTATCTTCTGACTTTCCTTTTGTGTCCTGAAGGCTCACTATTTTCTGGAGCAATCACACAGTTAGTTAGCACAAACACCTTTTGATTAGTTAACTTTATCACTGAGGGTGTTTGTTGTGACTTCTGTTCTCTTAATGCTTATCTGGCTCATTTTACCACACAAGTATGATGCAATAAAACTCTCTAACAGATTTTCTTCACTTAATTAAACTACAATTACTTTAAATTAAATGTATAATATAAATTAAATATATAAAAGGGGTTTTGTTTCCTTTTTAGAATAGTCAAGTGATAAGAATAAGGTCTGTGACCTTTATTTGTTACTAACAAGAACTTTTGAAAATTACAATTTATCAAAATGCTTTGAGAGCTGGGCAGTCATGGCTCACGCCTTTAATCCCAGCACTCAGGAGGCAGAGGCAGAGGCAGAGGCAGGTGGATTTCTGAGTTCAAGGCCAGCCTGGTCTACAGAGTGACTTCCAGGACAGCCAGAGCTACACAGAGAAACTGTCTCGAAAAAACAAAACAAAAAACCAAACAAACAAAAAAGTTCTTTTGATTATCTTCTCATTTGTTGGGCTTAAAGTATTAAATTCTAAAAGCTATAATATATATAAAATAAAAGTAGCATTATATATAATAAAAGTATCAATATTTCTTCTAGAATCTTACTTTAAAATTATGTCCTCTTGCTAATTTCAGTGGATATAAATTATCTTCCCTCACTGAAATCACTGTGCCAATTCCCATAATTGAGATGCAGTTATCAGATGGTTCACAAGAAGTAAGAGTTTGGAAAAATGTCACATATATTAAAAAAAAACAAAACCCTTAAAATAGCTTTAAACTTTATTACAGTGTCTAAAACTGAGGGGGGCAGCTCTTCTAAAACCATTTAATGCAATTATGTATATTTCTAAACAACTCTTGGGCATTGTAGCTGTGACCCACTGAAACTGAATGCTCTAAATCCAGGTGTGACCCTTTAATCACAAATGGTCCTGGGGTTAAGCATGAGGCAAACATACATGCATGAGATGTGGATAAAAACATTCTTTTCAGGAGGGGAAGAAAGGAAAGATGCTTGAGAGTATCTGCGCGATAAGATATGAAATGCATATGAACAAGTTCTCTACCACACATAGCGGCTTTGCTGGTCACTAACCATACTTTTAAAATGCAGTAACTTTCTGCTAAGAGATTTAAGCTGCTATATGAACTTCAAATAAAAAGGATTTACAACATTTTGTTTAGAACTCCGAAGGGGTCTAAGTCTCCAAGAGCCAGCCCACCTAAAGACACCCTTTTGGGCAGCACCGGAGTGTAAGACAACTTGTTGCTACCCCTTTCCTAAAATAAGCTTGTACTGTACGCGGGGCCATCTTGGAGCTGAGTGCC
>JADRCH010000236.1:2303855-2314470 GCA_019843965.1 Rhynchomys soricoides
TAAAATAAGCTTGTACTGTACGCGGGGCCATCTTGGAGCTGAGTGCCCAAACGACTACTTGCTTTTAATAACTTCATTTAATCTGAGAAATATACTTAAACCTCTCGAAATTCAATCTGTGCTAGACCTAGAACTTGAATAAAGAAGCCACTGTCAAGCATCCACACAGGCACTTTTAGGTTCACACAGGTAGACTCTACACACAGAAAGTCGAGGTGTGGGCAGGAGAGCTGGCTCAGCAGTTAGGAGCCCTGGCTGCTCTTGCAGAGCCTGGGTTTGATTCCCGGCACCCACATGGTGGCTCACAGCTCTCTGAAACTCTAGTTTCACAGATCTGAGGCCTCCCTCTGGCCTCTGAAGACAATGCATAGACATGGTGTACAGACATACACACAAGCAAAACAAGTGACAAAAAACACACATAAAATTAAATAAACATTTTTAAAATGAGAAAGTTTAGGTACTTCGCAACCGGGCAGTCTGTTTTATTCCCTGATGGATGACTTTTAATTAGCAAGTTTGACATTTCCTCCTGTGTGTTTCTGTGTGTGCATGTGTAGAGGCCACCAAAATGAAATGTTTCCGCTCCATACACGTAGGCAAATGCAGTAAGAATATTTTTCTCAAAAGTAAGAAACAAGCAGGCTCGCTGACACCTGAAGATAGTTCCTCGCACACTTCTACTACAGCAAGGACACTGAGATCCTCACAGCCTTCTCACTTCAGCCCCTGACTTCATTGAAAATCAATGTGAAAAATACTCTGTACTCACTCTGGCATTCTAGGAATTGATGAATAAAAGTGCAGTCCCCGCCACTCTTTGAAAGCAAGTGCTCTAATAAAGAAAGAAAGACCTTTAAGGATCTAATTTGTTGCTGTCTTGAAATAAACAACAGCAAAGGTAAAAAAAACATTTAAAAAAATTATTTTAACATAGGTAATTGAAAAGAACTAATAGAGTATAATTTAACACATTTTCAAGTTAGATACTGAGAGCTGTAATTTATATAATCACTAGCTTACTCTGAATGGCTAGTTTTTAAAGGTGCAGTTTTTATCCAAAGAGCTCAAAAAATAAACAAAAACAAATATATTGCTTTAAAAGTTTTTCCCACTCTTCATATGTGCCTTTCTCCACAACAGGTTTGCAAATACTCTGAAGTGATTTGTGTGTTTTTATTACTGAATTAATTTCAGGTGTGTATACTAACAGTCTCTCTCTCTCTCTCTCTCTCTCTCTCTCTCTCTCCCTCTCCCTCTCCCTCTCTCTCTCTCTCTCTCTCTCTCTTCCAAGATGTTGATCTTAATTAAGATGTAAAAAGTTTAGAATGCATAAAATCAGCCAGGCATGGTAGCATATGCCTAAATTGCCAACATTTAGGAGGGTGAGGCAGGAGGACTGCCATGAGGATCAGCCTGGGCTATATACACAGTGAGCTTCCAGGACTCTCGGACTGTGATATAAGCCCTGCTTAAGAAGCTGGGGAGGGAGTTACAGATAATAATTTCTGTACATTTTTAAGAAATTAATGAGATATATATTTTATATGTCCATTTTTACAAATGGCTTCCTTAATCTAGATCACGCATACTACATTGCTTCTCTCAACCCAAATTTCATTTTCTAAAAACAGAAGCTTCATAAATGGTTTTGCTTACTTAAATAATCCAGCTTTGTAAAAAGTAAAGTTTAAAAAGAAAAAATTAAAAATTGACATAGTAGTTAAGGAGTTTCAGCCCTTTTCTTCCAGAAGCTTTGGTGTAAAAGGCTGTGCCCCAGCATGGTGACTACTGGAGGCCGGGAGGTACTCCACCCTGGAATGCACGCACTGGCCCAGCACCATACTCACTATCCACACTGCTCTTCTCCACCTCCCCCGCCTGCCTCTCTGCGGTCTCACTGTCTGTTGTGACAGTGCCTCTTTGGCACCTTTCCTGTTACCTGTCTTCTTAACCTTTCAATTGTCATTTTCTTTTAGTATAAATAAAAACGGGGGGGTGGGGGGGGTTAGTACAACTTTTGTTTTAGAAAGATCAATGAGAAGTACAATACAGCTCCAAATAAAAAAATTAAAAATTAACTGGAACAGAAATTTGGAATTAAAGTAGTAATTTAGAGAAATAGAATTTGCCAACTGGAGCTAATTCTAGAAAAACAGAAACCCTCAGTAGATTAAAAAAATGTCAAATTAAAAAGTCATTTTACACACACTGTAAACACTTTCAAAACTCAAACTATGCAATATCATGTTAAGTGTGAAAATTTGTTTGGACTAAAGAAAATGTAGTATATAGACATGAGAGAACAGAGTTTTACTAGATAATGGATAGAACTGATGATCAAATGTTAAACAAGAGAAGCCAGATCTTTCTTTCACAAGCTTCTTTCATATATAAAATCTACATTTAAATGTATATATCACACATCACATATGTGATGGGGGATGTAGGAAGGGGATTATGGATCAGGAGGAAGCAGCCTAAAAGGAGGTAGAACAAGAAAGGATAATGGGAGGAAAAAGACAAATACATCTCTTACATGTAGTCAAGTTTAAATCCACTTACTGGATATAAAGCAAAAGGAACCACTGGGGAGAGGAGGCGGCAGTGGAGGGGGGATGATAAGGAAGAGCGCACATGTACAAAAATGCCATAAACCTTTATGTATGCTTATCAAAAACTTTTAAAACTCATTTCAAACCAAACCTAAACATAAAAGACTTTATGACAGATATGAAACCAAATTTCAAACCAATATTAACCAATTCCTGGTGATTCTTATTAAAAACAGGGAATCCCACTGTGGTGGTCTAAATGAGAATGGCCTCCATAGGCTGATGGATTTGAATGCTTGGTCCCCAGTTGGTAGAACTGTTTGGGAAAATTAGGAGGTGTGGCCTTGTTGAAGGAGGTGTGCCATTGGGGATTGACTTTGGGGTTTAAAAATCCCAAGCCAGGCCCTGTCTCACTCTTTCTTGGCCTGCAACTTGCAGGTCAGATGTTAGCTCTCTGTTACTTCTCCAGCACCATGTCTGCCTACCTGTGCCATGCTTCCTACCATGATGAGAGACTCACCCTCTGATACTGTAAGCCCTCAATTAAGTGTTTTCTTATGTAAGTTGCTTTGGTCGTGGTTCCTCTTCAGAGCAACAGAACAGTAACCACGACATGCACTATTACTCATTAAGCTAGAGATCATTTACTCTAGTTTTGCATGCAGGAACCCACAAAGGTCAGAAAAGGATGTTGGATCCCCTGGAGCTAGTTACTGGTGGTTGTGAGCTGCCATGTGGGTGCTAGGAATCAAACCTGGGTCCTCTTGCAGAGCAGAAAATGCTCTGAACCACTGAGCCATCTCTCTAGTATCCTATGCACTTTATTTTTAATATCTGAATCTGACCCTAAAATATTTAGTAGAGTAGCTTAGATAAAGTCTACTATTTAAGTAGAAAGGCAAATATACACATGTGCCATGTCTACAAAAGCACCTTTTACACACAGAAGACGACATTCTCGTAGTCTATATAAAACACTTCGAACATGACACTCAATAGTCTATTACTTGAATTCAGGCCCTTAGGAATTAAGTTCACACAACTACAGAATATATTACTATCACTGGTAATCCAAAAAGAATCAAATGCTTACTGGAAGGAAAACAAGTCTCTGTGGTATTGGCTAAAGTAAAAGAAATGGAAAGAAACAAACATGGAAACATAAAGAACATTCTATTTAGAATGCAGCGTTTACACAATGAGTTCCCTAAGGATTGTGGTTATCTTTGCACCCATGCTGTGCCTATGCTACTGTAACCATTAACTGCATATACCACTGAGCCATTTAAACGGAGCTCATCCTAACCAAGCCATGTGGCAGTATAAAATACATACATGATGATTTCAAACACTTACTGGGGAAAATTAATATGAAAAGGCTCATTATTAACCTTTACATATTGGTTACATATTTAGATAATATTTTAAAACTTGCTGGTTAAATAAAATGTATTACTAAATGTGTTTTACTTGCTTCTTTTAAAACTTTTACTGTAGTTACTAGAAATTTTTAAATTTTTCACATATTGCTTTTAGGCAGCACTATTCTATACTCCAATATATATTTAAATAATGCTTATTTAAAGAGACAAAAAAATTATAGTATAAAACCTGTGCTTTTAGAAAATTTAAGTCATTTCAAAAGAGTTCACTGAAAGAAATATGAACTACAATATCTCTACACACTGTTGACATTTTCTCTTGCATTTTTATTTGGTATTTTTCTCTACCACTTAAAGGGTAATGTTAACTTTGAGATTCATGAAAATTGTGGCTGTGAACTTTGGTGATGTTTTAAAAGGTGAATTATCTTACTACAAAGTTCACTTT
Organism: Rhynchomys soricoides; assembly: GCA_019843965.1. Classification (NCBI taxonomy): domain Eukaryota; kingdom Metazoa; phylum Chordata; class Mammalia; order Rodentia; family Muridae; genus Rhynchomys; species Rhynchomys soricoides. Next base: position 2,308,241 of record JADRCH010000236.1, read on the forward strand.
GCAATTCAATGTAGCATAATGAGATGTTTGTGCAAACGTAAGACCTTACTGTGAAATAACTCTGCTAATCGTTCTCATGGTACTTAACACATTGTCAACAAAGACCCAGATGCTTTAACAATGGGATAATAATTATAGCAAGGAGTGCCCCGTAACAATATAAAAATTTTATTCATTTAATATTAAATTAAGGAGTCTATAACTATTCTCTAATAGGAAAGCAGACTACTAGCCTAAATTTTGGGGCAAAAATTTTACACAGTAATCTGACAACTCTAGTAAAAAGATGGTTTTGTATGTATATAAAGATTCTTAAATGAAAAAAATAAAAGTCCATAGCTTGTATTAATTAATGTAACACTTGACACATATTCAAGGAAATATGAATTTAATTAAAAAGTATACAATCAGAAAGGAAAAGAAGCAAGCAAAATAATAATGGAAAACATAAAATTATTTAAGAAAAAAAGAGTACTTAGAAAACAAAGATTAACTCATTTTAAAAAATTTGCTAAATACTTTTAATACATAGCGACTAAAAGTTCTGGTAAAATGAATATAAACTACACCTTTAAAAATTCTCAAATTGAAACTCAAAAACTCAAATCTGAAAAAATTAAGGCATTTTATAAAATACACAGACAAGTCAAATAGCAATGGATACTTTCTTCTCAAGAATCCTAAAATGCACAGTATATGCACTATTAGACCTTGACTGTACAGCTCACATTTGCATGATCATCTGGGCCAGCTTTGGCAGTTACTATAAGAACTTTTTTTTTCTTTTTGTAATGCTGGATTTGAAACTACTTCTTAACTCTGACCTCTTCCCATGATAAGGACATACCCTGATGTGTGGAATACAGTTTCCTGAGAAGTTCTAGTTCTGACCTTAATACCTTCTAAATTCTGTACATTAAAATCAGCTTTAAGCACACTAGTATTCACTGAAAATAATTCTAATGCTTTAGTATTCCACATATCCAGTTTAAGATTAAGCACACGGCTTGAGTTGGTTCTCCGTGACTCTGAGAGGAAAGGGACAAGTGGCCAAAGTGAACAAGGACTTTAGACTACAGGACTATAGGACTATAAGAGCCAGTAATTATAAAGCATCCGTGTGCTGGGAGGGTGGCTCATGTCTTTGATCCCAGTACTTGCAGGACAGAGGCAAGCAGATCTCTGTGAGCTCATGGCCAGCATTATTTAAATAGATAGTTCTAAGCAGCCATGATGGTACAGTGAGACTCTGAATAAAAGAGAGGGAGGGGGAGAGAGGGAGGATGAAGGGCAACAAAGAACAACAAAAACTAACACACTGGCTGTAAGTTTTGGTCATTGAGAACTCCTCCTACCCAGAAAAACAGAGTCAAAAAACCAAAAACTAAAGAGAATTTTTAGATAAGAAAGTATTCAGTGAGACGTTAACTAAGTTCATTCACTGTACATGGAGAGCTGGAAGCCGAACAAGTCCCTAGGAAGGTAAGAGCTACATAAAACAAGCCACGGCTAACGACATGCAGCACTTTCTCACCTGAGCCATTGCAATCTCCACATAGCAAGGGATATCTAAGTATAGATCACCTCTGTATCTTAGACTATAAAGAGAAGCTGGATTTTAAACGACAATTGCAATGGTACGTGACCAGTTGTTGTATATGTGTGTTACTTCAAGTACTAAAAAAAAAAAAAAAAAATCAAGCATTTAGCTCTCTGTCCTACTTAAATGATAGAAGGATATCATGAAAAAGTATTTAAGTTTTTTACACTACCTTTTTCTGTGCTCCCATTTATTTTAGGTAAGAAGTCATCGACTTGTATCCCTAGGATTAAGACAGGATATCATTGCCTGATCAAACAAAGTGTTAACTTTAAAATTGGCCTCAGGTGTCTACAGCGTTTTATATTTCTACTCACACTGACTTTGTATAGGACCCTGCTCTCATAAGGAGAGTTCAAGCTGCCATGCTCTACTAATTCTGGCTTAGAGACCTTCCAAAGAACCCGAGGAGGCAGGGAGTGCAAGTGTGTGGGGATGGGTGGGTGGGGGTGGGGGAGACCCTGCTACTTAAAGATCTCAGAGGCAAAAATCTGTCTCACGGTCTGAACAATGGCGCCCACTGGTGGCAATCATGAGTATTGTAAAAGGAGATTTCTAAATACATAACCTTTGATACTTGATAAGTAAATCAAATGAAAGAAGTAAACAGTGTGAAAAGTGAACAATGTGAACTGGGAACAAGGTCAACAGCTAATGAAAACATCCTTAAATAAGGTGACACCTACCTAAGCTGCTGCATTCTTTAAGAGTTTTCTCCTGCAGGTGTTCTAACCGTACTGTAAAAAATAGTCCAAGAAAAAGGTATTTCACAGACAAAGAGAACAAAAATCAAATAAAACCAATTTCTGTCTCAGCCAGCTTACCTTGTAGAGCTGTTAGCCTTTCATTGGTGAAATCATTATCAGCTTGCAAAGCTTCTATTTTTGCCTGGAGCTCTTGTTCTTTTTCTTCCATTTCATCAATTTTAGTCTGTAATTCTTTCTTCTCAGCTTGTCCCTTCTGTTGGATTTCTTCTTGTTTTCCCTCTGCTACCTGTAGCGTAGGAATCTCCAGTCAATTCCTAAAACCTCACCTTGCTTTAACCAGCCTAAAGCCAGGACTGACTTCACTCACACTTCTGAGAAATATATTCAGAATTACAGAACATATTCATAAAGCTGATTTTCTACAGAAAACGACAGAAACTTGATGTGGAAAGTGAGTGATCTGCACTGAGCTCACTACTACACAGCAAGAGAAGGAAAACTGAGAAGCAAACAAGGAAACACATGAGATAAACAAGCAATAGAGTCTAAGTTAAATCCTCCATGTTTGTTATGTGGGAAATATATTCCAAATTTACTATTATTACAACTTGTTTGATAGTTCTAAAATACAACACTAATTAAAAATTATTAACTAAAATGATGATAGTACAAACCCTTTCCAAAAACATTTCTCTCGACAACTCCTCACTGAGAACTTCTGTGAGCTACGTTCTGCCTTCTCTGATAAATACCCATCTGGTAGGCACTCAACTGAGGGCAGGACCATTTTTCTTTTGTTTAACTAATTTTTAAGTTAATATCACAAAGTACTGTTTTACTATGGCATTCTTCATACATATGTGTCTATACATTACTTCAATTCACCCTTATTTGCACCGCCCACCTGGATGGCCACTGCCTCCCTGGCTGCGTCTGTCTCTCTTCCCACACAGCCCTTTCTGCTTTCATGGCACATACATTCTATTTTCTCTCCAGTCCTCCACAATCTCTTCCTTCTCTCTCATAACCCGCCAACAGATATGAATAATACTGAGATGAATTTTCATCGAGTCAGTCACAAGACTTTAAAGGACCAATTAGACATTGTCCTATGGTCTGGTGCCCTTATTAAAAATGTTCCAGAGGAATCACAGCTGAAACAGAATCAATGGCATAGCTGAGGGCTGAGGCCAGTCACGGCTCAGCAAGGCTCAGCAAGGCTCAGCAGGTTATCCCAAGCTCCCTCTGAATTTGCTGCAGCACTAAACAACTGGTCCCTAACTCTGAAAGGACCTAAAAGTAAGGAGGTTTTAAAAGCTTCTGATTATATTAGATTTTGCTAATTCTTTTTAAAAACTTTATTATTATAATATGTGCATGTGTGTGTATATGATGCATTGGTAAGTGCATGTGGAGATCAGAGCACAACTCTGTGGTGTCGATTCCTTCCACCATGGGCTCCTGGAAGTGAACTCAGGATATCAGGCTTGTATTATCCTATGAGACATCTCACTATGGCTTTTGTTTCTCTCTTTTTTATAATGTATCTATTATTGTTATGATGATGATGATGATGGTGATGTGTGTGTGTGCCTGCATGTCTGTGTGTCTACGTGTGTGTGTACATGAGAATTACACATGGCTAAGTTCTAGTGCATGGGTACCATGGCCCTCAAGTGGAGGTCCAAGGACAACTCTGGGGACTCTCCTTCCTTCTACCATGGGTTCTATAACCGGTTTGAATGGTAGTGCCCACACTCCCCATGAATTGCCATCTTACCAATTCATATCATATTGATTTTCATCTACTTCCAAGTGTATATTAGAAAATGCTGTTCTTTTCTTAGTCTATGTGATGCTGACCTGTGAAGCAAACACTGCACCTGCTGTTATGAAGTGCTGACTACATTTCTATCCAGAAGTATGTCTACTTTAAAGGCTTCCAATTTTCAACAGCAATAGAGGGTAGACTAAATAAAATACATTTTCTATTTTTACTATCAGTTTCAACTTTTTAATTTTACCCAATTTTACACCAATAGCTATTGAGTGGCTCATAAACTTTTAAGCTGTTAGTATGTTAGTGACTACTAGCTTAACATGCTTTCAGGTAGTTTAAATACAAGCTGTGGTGGCTGGAGTAAGAATGCCCCTCACAGGTCACATGTTTGAATAGTTGGTACTCAGTTGGTAATGCTGTCTGGGTAAGTCTAAGAGGTGTGCCTTTGCAGGAGGAATTATGTCACAGGGGATAGGCTCTGATGTTTCAAAGCCTCAAGCCAGTCCCAGTGAGCTCTCAGCTTCCAGCTCTGGCTGCCATGCCTGCCTGCCACACTTTCTCGCTGTGCCGATGATAGATTCCAACTCCTCTGGAGCCCTAAGCCCAAGTAACCTCTTCCTTCTATAAGGTATTCTGCTCATGGTGTTCTTTCACAGCAATACTAAAGTAACTAATATACTTACCTTTAATTTATCAGATAAATCTTTAATTTCATTAACTGCTCCATTATATTTATTGGCTAATTCTCTTAATTCTTCCTGAGTCCGTTCATTCATCTCTTTCAGGTGGGTACATTCATCTTCAGTATTACTCAGACTTCGCTGCAAGTCAAGTTCACAGGCAATTCACTTAAGAGTAAATGGGTACTTATTTAAAATTTACTGTAAATTCAATTTCTAAAAACTGTACCTCTGTACTAGTCTACATCAACATTTAGACCAAATTTATATAAAGCTGAGTTAAAAGACAAAATAATTTCAGGAACATATATACTAAAACACAACTAAGAGTCACTTTTTAATGCAGGGAAATGGGCAGAGAAAGTTACCTATTATTTCCAGAGGTCAATAAGTATAACTTTTAGCCTTGAATTATTTTAAAACCAACTCTTTTTCCATTTGCTTTTGCAACAATACCATGTTACTCAAGCTGGCTTCAAGTTCACAATGGAGTACAGGCTAGCCCAATCTCCCATGAATCTCCTGCCTTAGTCTCTCAAGTGCAATAATTATAATAAGTACACTCTATCAAACTCACCTCTAAGTCAACAATTCTTAAAGTGTGAATAAAACCACATAACAATTCATCTAATGTGAAAACAGAAAGACACTTGAAACTTTATGTGTATGTCAGATTAATCAAACATCAATGAACATAAAGCACGTATTTTAGAATAAGACCATAATACAGACTATCTGCGTACTCAAACATGTTAAGCACATGCCCACTGAACTAAACCCTCAGTTCCAAGAATCACACTTTGATTATTCATAGGACTTAGAAGATATTAAACTTCTAAAGCCTGAGATACAGTATCACTTTAGAGCAATGGTTCTTAACTTTGAGTAGAATGACCCTCTAATAGGGTACCTAAGACCATCCAAAAATATATTCACATTATGATTAATGGCAGCAAAATTACAGTTATGGAATAGCAACAAATATTACAGTTAGGCATCAGCACAACATGAGGAACTGTATTAAAGGGTCTCAGCACTAGGAGAGCTAAGAACCACTGCCCTAGAGGATGAGTAAAGTAGTAAAGGTCTCAGCCGTATGTGACCTTCCTCCACTAAAAGTCAGCAACCTTTTATGACAGAAGATCAATTCCCACCAGACGTGGTGTCAGTATGTCTTTAATCCCAGCACTTGAGAGACAAAAGTAGTTCAGAGGCCAACCTGATCTATGTGGCAAATTCCAGACCAGGCAAAGGTAGTTCCATTCCCAGCACCCACATCAGATGGCTCAAAGCTGTCCCTAATTCCAGGTCCAGTGGATCCAAGGCCTCGGCCTTCTGTAGACACTTTCACTCACACACAGACCACACACAGACCACACACAGACCGCACACAGACCGCACACAGACCGCACACAGACTACACACAGACTACACACATACTACACACATACTACACACAGACT
>JADRCH010000236.1:2314480-2337496 GCA_019843965.1 Rhynchomys soricoides
ACTACACACATACTACACACAGACTACACACAGACTGCACACAGACCACACACATACTACACACAGACTACACACAGACTACACACAGACCACACACAGACACATAATTTTAAAAGTAAAACAAATGTTTAAAAACAATAGCAACAAAAGTGAAATACCTCTACTTCTGAAAGTTTTCTAACCACTTCGATTTTTTCCTGAAGAACCCGCCTCAGGGACTCTTTGGCTGTGGTTTCATAGTTGTGTTTATCCTCCTGCAGTGCTATCAGCTCCTTCCGTAAACTATCTTCTGTTTGATTCTAGAATAAAAACACTCACATTACACCTAAGTCACTTTTCTTTGAAAACTGTTTATCCTTTGAAGGAAACACATTATAATACTCAAAAATTTTATGTTAAGGTACCCACAAATACAAATGTTGGCTTACTATTAACTAAATGTATATTTCAAAGTTGTATCAGTAAATTATGCCTTCAGAAATTATACTAATTTCAAAAGAAATGAGTTAAAGGCAAACAGTTTCTCTCAAATATTAAGATTAATTACTTGTATTCTGTGGAAGCCATCACAGTTTTATTTGTGAGCAAAAATCACTGCCATCCGTGGCCCCACACATTTTGGAATAACAGCTAAGATGAAAGTAGTGAGAGCCTCGTGAGCAAGGAGGAGAGCCCAGGTGTAAAACCAAAGCTGTGCAGGACGGGCACAGAGCCTCTTGGCCAACAGGCGATGGGAGCCATCAGAGCAGGTGAGAGAGAACCAGAGAGCCAACCTCAAAGCACTTACTCACAAAAAACTCTGAATAATTTGATCATCAACAAAGATAACTACTAGTATAGACTGAAACACACCAAATGTACTTCAATCTAAGCAATGGGGAAAGCGCCTCATTGTCATTTGCTGTTGGATAAAAAATAGTCAATTTATTCTGTTTTAATCTAGTAAATAATTGGGGGAGACTCACTTATCCTGTTTTGTTTTGTTTTTCTTTTCTGTAGAAAATATACTTCAGAGTAATAAAATGGTTCATGAAGAAAGAATTCTCTTTGAAGAAGTAAATGAAGAAATGAAAGAATTACATTACTATGTTAAATATCCTTAATGAAATAACAGGCTTAGCTGGGCAGTGGTGGCGCACGCCTTTAATCCCAGCACTTGGGAGGCAGAGGCAGGTGGATTTCTGAGTTCGAGGCCAGCCTGGTCTACAGAGTGAGTTCCAGGACATCCAGGGCTACACAGAGAAACCCTGTCTCAAAAAAAAAAAAAACAAAAAAGAAGAAAAAGAAAGAAAGAAAGAACGGGCCTAGTAAAGAATCATCAATGAATGGTAACATCTTATAAGGAAAGCCATCTGCCACTATGTTGGTTTTGGTTGAAGAACACCACCATCCATGGTAGGGACAAGTGAAACAAGTATCATGACATCTAACCAAACCAATTATCTACTGTTTTATGACCACAGAACCAGAAAAATAACAGTATAAACCAAGTCACATTCCAGATGGCAAATCATTTTGTCAATGAATAGCAACTATAATAGAAAAAGGAAACAGAATTGAACACAATTCTTCCTACTTAAAAGTATGCTTGAATTTTTTCACAACAAAGATGTTAAAGAATTGTGGAACTATATAAAGGTTTTAGCATAAACTCAAATAACAGAGACCTGAAACTACAGAAAACACCATCAATTATTCCTGGTGTACCTGAGATTAAATACCTACTTTGGAGCATGCCTGCAACTGGTTTCCCATAACTTCTAACCGTGATAAAAGTCTATCTTCATCTATTAAAGCCTGTTGAAAAAAATTAGATATAAATAAAAACTCAGAGTTACAAACAACAGCAAAAAATATCAGGTAGAACAGATTTTATTGCCAACAAAAATGAGGAAAATCAGAAAAATCAAACGAGATCTGCTATAAAATGCTGCTTCGACTTTTGTTCTTTAGTTAAGGAATAACTACTTTTGTTTGCCAGAAAATCTTAGTTTTAATTCATTCAACACATACAAAAAACAAACAAAAAACAAAAAAACGAAAACCACCCTATTAAACGGTTTAAATGTTCCTTAAATATTAATTAAGTAAACAGAGTACCTGCCAACTAGTATCTGAAGCCTCTTGGGTGATGGCTAGTAGCCGCTGAAGTGTGGCTAACTTCTGTTCCAACATCTGTTCCCGATGTAAGGCCTCCTAACGTAAATCACAAAAGAAATTCTAGTGAACTGGGCAGCATGGTTCCTCTGAAGAATAACCCTAAGTCTGGTTTGAATATGTTCTCATACTGCACCCTGGATTTTTTAGCCCATCTACTGGACTGTACACACAGGTTCAATAGGTCGTCTAGATGTTAACATTTTCCCTGCATGGAAAACAACTTACTCAATTGTTTTCCTTCTCAAAATGCAGATGAGAAAAATTAACAAATGTTTCTGTTTCTGCCTGTATTTAATAAATCCATAGATGTGTTTGTGAAATATTTATATATATCTCAGAATAAATATATTTCAAACTAAGGCAAGACAATCTGGTCAACATCGAAAATACAACAGCTCTACAGTGTGACATCCAAAATAGCAATAACTTTCAATTTTCCTTTTAAAATATTATTTAAATATAGCCACATGTATTTAAAAGAGAACTGCTCATGGCTTATGGCATTTTCAAGTGCTCTGACTCTCTCCCTGATTACCTCACAAAGCAGTAGTTAACATTCAAAAAGTGAGAGCCCACTAAATATTAGCTTGATGTAATAATAAGGTGTCAAAGGAATCCGTGACTACGGTGGAGGACATGGAGGAGCAAGAGTACTCAGTGGTTCACAGTTGATAGCTGTTAGCAGCGCCCCTCACAGGCTGTGAAGATAAAGAGCTCACATCACTCAGTGTGGCTTTGACACACCTTCATCTTCTGCAGCTCCTGCCAGTACCCAAAGGACACTCACTAACAGTCTATCTTGGAGCCACCTTTGCTTTAAATAAAGCACTTAAGTTTAAAATATTAATTTATTGCTCTTCACATCCTGATACAATGACTAGGGAAAATCTGGCCTAATGTATACTTAGACATATTTTGTTTAATGCAGACGGAGTAATCTAATAAAAACACCATCACCTGAGAATCCACATCAAAACAGCTATTTAGCATATTTTATTTTAAGCTCCTGAAACATTCCTAATATTGAAGAAGTGGCAGATACAAAATGTTCTACTTATGAACAAAGCTGCCAGCCAACCGCAGTTTCAGAATCTACCTACACCAGATGGTGTCATTACATCTTTTTAAAAATTCCATTCCATTAGTTCCCTAATCCTGAACCAAACTTCTGCAAGTATAGCACCTCTGTAAATGGTCTTCTAGACCTAAGGCATAAAAGGCATCTATTTCAGCTGTTTTTGAAAGGGCTCACAATTTACATTAGTCTCATCAATTCAGTAAGGATTACACAAGAAGACAGAGAAGGTGGGACAATTCCTCCCAAAGAGTTAGCAAAGGTAAGTGGCTATTCAAAGAACTGACAGCAAAGGTGAGAAAGGATGAGAAGCTACGCATGAGGATCTCATCGGCATGAAAAGCACTCACAGCATGAAGAATGTGGCTGATCATTTAATCTGTGTATTTCCTGTGTGAAAAATGAAGTATAAACGCATCTCAACATTTTCTCCTACCTCTCAAGAGAAACCCACAAAAACTAACATGTTTCCCATTTCATAAGAAATCATTAATGACCTTCACATGTGTTTTAGATGTAGGCACTATTGTAAGTGCTTTACTAATATTAAATCACATATCCTTTGTAATATGGAAAGGTATACTACTGCTTATCAGTTGCCCACATGAGGAAAATGAAGTCCAAAGGTTGTTTGTTTGTTTGTTTTAAACTCTTAGAAGATCAGATGTTAAAGCCAGGGATCAAATCTAGCGAGACTTGATTCATTTTAGCTAGAAGAGCCTTTGCTCTTAACTACTTAACTGATGAGCAAATGTGTAAAATCACTTTCTATAATGGCACCCCATGGTGCTTGGTAGAAAATAAGATCTAGTTACTATGTTAGTTATTTCTGTACTTTTACATCGATGCACATGTCCTCAACTGCCCAACTAACAAAAGGACAGAGTCACTGGCGTTGACTCCATGGTTTTAAAGAGAAAACAACTAAAAGCCTATACAAATAAAACGATTCACTGAAGGTCACAGACCTGCGCAGAAAAACCAAGATCAAGATCAAAACTCCTAAACTTCCATACCAAGTTTTCTTTAAACCACCCACACTGTAACACCGCCACCCAAAGTCTGCACAAATAAAACAAACAAACAAACAAACAAACAAACAAAAAACCACTTCTCTGCTTTTAGAGTTGCTTATATCTCTTTAAATAAAGAATTAAGTGCTCCGGGGGCCTTTCCAAGTGGCTGCTCTGTGCTCTGGACCCTGAAACACAGTTCAAATGGGATTGTGGGGTCTACGTGTCAGACTATGCTAAACACAGAGTAGGGTAAATCACATTGCATGTGTGATGGATGCTCTGTAAATTCTTAAATATCCCTGTCCCTTTGTTACTCCACATGAAAAAAACAAAACAAGATATCTCCAGTCTCTACCTACCAGCAGTACCATTACACAGACCAAATGAGCCAACAGAGGTGAAGCACTACAGCGGAGGCCGGCACAGAACACAGACTACCCAGTTTCGTACTCCTACCCACAGTCAAAACCTGTACAGGTTTAATTTTACTCAAAAATCACTTCTAAATCCCTTCATGTTCTCTTGCATATAAGATTATCTTCTCTAGACTCAGCAATCCAGAATCCTTTTTCTTCACAACATCTATTTTTAAACCTTCATTCTTCCTTAAAAAGACACTTCCTGTGTACATGTTTCTAGCCAATACTTTTTATATTCTGTATTTGTAAACTAACAAAGTAAAACCTGAGTCACTCTAAAAGGCTAAGGATTTTCAAGATTTACTTTTACCTGTAGATACTGAGAAAGTTGGAATAGTTCCTGAGAGTACATACTTGGAGTGTTAGCAGCAACCTAGAAATAAAATACAGTGTCACCAATCACAGAAAACAGTGTATTAAAAAGGCCATTAAGAGCCAACAAGATGGCTCAGCAGGTAAAGCTGCCTGCTATCAAGCCTGGTAACTTCAGTTTGATCCCCGTGCTAGATAGTTTTATGTCAACTTGAACAGGTTAAGCAATCTGAGGAAGGAACCTCAATTAAGAAATGGCCGTAAGCTCAGGCTATGCAGGCAAGCCTGTAGGGCATACTCTTAATTAGTGATTGATGGGGAAGGACTCGACCTATTGTGGTTGGTGTTATCCCTGGGCTAGTGGTCCTGTGTTATATAAAAAAGCAAGCCATGCAAGCTATGGATAGCATGCCAGTAAGCAGCATCCCTCTGCATCAGCTCCTACTCTAGATTCCCACCTTGTTTGAGCTCCTGCCCTGACTTCCTTTCATGATAAACAGTGCTGTGGAAATACAAGCCAAATAAAGCCTTTCCTCCCTGAGTTGCTTTTGGTCATGTTTATCACAGCAATAGCAGCCCTAACTAGGATGGACAATTCCCAGTGCCCATGTGGTAAAAGGGGAGCGCCAACTCCAGCAAGTCGTTCTATTATCTCCATTTGCACAGTGAGCACTCACAAAAAAAAAAAAAAAAAAAATGCACTTAAAGAGTTAACAACTAACCAATTCCATGGAACATCTATTTTCCTAAATATGCACATAACAGATTTTTAATTGACCTAGTCTCTTAATTCTCAATTACTGTGTAAATTAGTTCTCAAAATATTTCTGCTATATGTCCAGAATGTACAATGGTATTACACTGCTCACATCAGCTTTGAAAGCAAGTGCTCCTTGTGAAACTTTCCAAGTCAAACCACACTTAGAGCACAAAGGTATTGAGTCTTTTCATAACCCAGAAATAACCAATAGTCAGATTTTTCCTTTAAAATTTACCACTAATTACTTCATTAATATGTCACAATTCACTCAGAAATATAAATCTTCAAAATATTACTTGGAGGACAATATGAAATCTTTCTTCACTCACTAAAAAACAAATATAGAAGCAAAAAAAAAAAAAGATTCTACCATTTTGTCCAATAACCAAAGCCAATGGAAAAAATTATTGTACGTAAGTGTTAACAAGATAGAAAATAATAATGTTCAAAACCTACAAATCAGCCTAACCCAAATGTACTAGAATTAGCCCCAGTAGGGGGGCTTTCCAAGACCATCAAATACAGAATTGTTTCACTAAAAAAGAAAATGAAGAACAATGTAAATGTGATGTCAAATAGAAAAAAGATATATGGTTTTGCTCTTTGATCACATCGTTATTTAGCAATGATACCTATAGTTTAAATGCACAATTACTCATAAAAGAAAAATACTCTAGCAATCAATTACTGCAATTTCTAATCAGGTGGTGTCAAAACTGATATTCAATGGCACTAAAAGAATAATTCCTGTTAAGTTCTTATTTTGGAGCTCCTTTGCTGTATGGGTAAATACTGAGAGCACCTCTTGGATAGAAAGCTGTGGGGAACTCCTAGACGAACTGTACTTCAGTAGCAGGTACTAGTTAATCCCACTTACCTGGCTAGGCACACAACCAGGTATACTCAGTCTACTCAGTCAGCAGTACTTGGGCTACAAAAGCCTTGTCCGAAGAAACAGTCATTCCAAATTCTCCAGACAGTGAAGGCTATATTAACTACATACCCACATTTACTTCATTACAAAAGCAGAAGTAAGTTTTTTAGGTAAGACATATTAAATATAAGCATGTCAATGAAATTCTAGTTCCCAGCGTTTGGAAACCAACCGTTCACAACTTACTTTGTCTCCAGGACTTGGTAATGGAGCATGGATGACACTGCAAAGTAAAGTTTAGAATTTTTATCTCATTTCCTGAAAACAGAGGAAATGGCACCAGAACACCAGAGCATCTTGTCACAAAATTCATACATCTGCTCTCATGTAATTAGAAGACTGGCAATTATCTTAAGACATTTTTAAAAAACCAACTAATACATCTATAATCTGCATTTTACTCATCATTCTTCTTAAAATAAATTTCAATTCTAAAATGTATTAAGCATCTTTTGAGAACCCTCTATTTGCTGAGTGCTGTGATGACTACCTTTTTTTAAGCATTTCAATACATTGAAGTACCTTTTTAATAATGTATTTTTAGTTTGTAACATATAAATTTTTAAAAAATAAATACTCCTATGTAGAACTCTTTAATAAGTAAAGTTCAGTTGGAAAACAAGTTTATAATTTGCAAAGTGCTCTAGTGAAGAACAACTTTAGCTGTAAGACAGTGACAAGCATTCTTCACCTAGCCACTGTGGACTAAATCAAAGTTTACATGTGTGGATGAAACTGAACTCAGTGGAGGAAACACAACAACAGGGTCATTAACTGACACTAATTCCCATTGGGGCCTGGTACAGAACTCTTGACAGAAAAGCAGCAGCAATTAAGCTTAAGGGCTCAGAAAGTATTCCAACTAGACTGCACTGGCTCTGCTTACCAGCTAAAAGGCTAAGTAACCAAGACAGGCTCACATTCCATACCCATGAAGTGGCCTCCACAGCTCTTAAGTACTAAATGTGTTGATGAAAACAAGTGGCTCAACAATGCAATAGTAACCAACCAGCCCCTACCTTCTCCTCTCATGAGAAAGGGGCAGCTAATGAAGCCAGGGGCCCTATAATGAAGCCCTGTAAGATACTGTGTGTGTCTTGAAGGCAGGTAGAGGGATGTAGACAAGGATGTCTATCACCTGCACCTCCTACACTCTGCATCTTAGAAAGCAATGGAGTGACAACCAGCTTGAAGCTGATTGGGAAAGTTCCCAGACTCAACTGGTAAACCATGTGTGAATGCTGAGAAACTGAGCTGGTATGGCATATACGGTGGAGGGCTCAGCACCAGTACCCATTTTCTGCACATCAGGATGTCTTACAGAGACTTCACTAAACATGCATAAATATTCTACTGTATTTATTTGATAACATGTCTGTGTCTCAGGAATTATGACCAATTCAGCCCTGCTTTCACAGAGCCTATCACAAGGCCCTAAGGAATTTACTGCCTAGTGAAGATCTTTAAAAAGTTGTGACTACAGTATTCTTCACTCTATAAACTCCAACAGACATCTTAAAAATAAGTTAATTTTTCTTGACTGCACAGCAATATATGTTAAATATGTGGAAAGTATAAAAAAACTAAACTAGAACCATTCAGTCCTAGCACCCAGAGATAACCATTTTTGCACACATCCCTTTTTCCTGTCGATATGTATATAGACAGGGGGGTTAACACAAAAAAACGAAATGAAACAAATCTTTTAAAATCTGGTTTTCGTAGTGACATAAGAAGAAATTCTCTTTCCTTCTAAAATCTGGTTAAACAAAACAAAAAAAACAACAAAAAACCCCAAAGGGCTAAAAAAGTCACATAACATATTCCGCAAATATGTTTGTTTTTCCAGAAACTATATGGGATATGGATGTGCTGTGTTTGAATTGTTAAAAAAACTTCTTGTGCATACAAAGAGTATAACAAGGAAATGTTAGAAAGCAAAAAGTTATTTAGTGTTAGGTTTGTAAGGTTATAAGAAATTTCTATTTCTTGTTAGAAAATTTTAAAATATAACAAAAACTAAGAAGCAATCGAACTACTTACTGAAGGCATTAAAAACACAATACACTATCTACACAGTGGCCCTGGCATGTATTCAGCCTTTATTAGCCCTTTAAACAGGGGCTAGGGGGACTCTTTAGTAGGTAAACCCCCACAGTTCAAGCATCCCTGGAACTCAGGTGCTCCAGCATGCCTGTAACCTCAGCACACACAGGTAGATCTGTAAGGCTCACTGGCCTATTCCAGCGAGATCCTGTCTCAAAAAACAAGGCACACAGTTCCTAAGGATCAACACCTGAGGTTGCCCTAGCCCACACATGCATGTAAGCATTCACACACATAGTCACTAAATGAGAAACAGTTAAAAAATTTAACTATTAAAGAACACTGACAAAATCATGCCTTAAAGAAGCTGAAAGGCAAGCAGCAACACCAAGGTTATCCTCTGACAGCCACACAAGCCATGGCACCCAGGTATACTCACACACTCACACACGCATGCACGCACACACCCACCCACACATACACATGCACGCACGTGCACACACAAAGATAAGGCCCACATATTTTATTAGATGGAACCTAACAAAAGACATACATGACTGCTCAAAGCTTTTAGCTCTATGAAAAATAATCTCATATCAACTATATTTCATATCAACTGCAAATACTGGTCTTTAAAAAGCTGTGCATCACTGGTGGATTGATTAATTATTCTATGACTGAACTCCTTGACTCATAAATTAGGTTTTGCTATGTTAAAGTTCTTGAACTTTTACTACAACCTAATAAACTTGTAATTACATTTTAATAAACTCTAATTAAAGTAAATTTTACAATCTCTGCCTTGTATCATCTGGCCATGAAATTGCAGAAAGAAAAAAACCAGTATAGTAGGTCCTAAGATGATGGGCAGGAGAGACTGTTACAGTAATAGGAAGGGAGGGAACGGGCTCTCTGCTTTACCTCTCTTCTCACTACTCGGCTTTTCCTTAAACTCTAGACATTTGGCATAATCAAAATCATGCAAACCACTAAGTAAAACTAAACTGTAATAACAGGACGCTCTTTTGAAGGAAGGAAACAAGCATCTAGCATAGTAAAAGCCTTTCTAAAATTAAAAGAAATAAGCATTAATATTTAAATACTTCCGCCCTTTCCATACCTCACAGTGATAATCTGTAAAAAGCACAGGATATACTTATGATTACATTTTAAACTCTAGATTTCATGGCAGGACTTGATATTGCTTCATATAAAACATAAAATACAACTTTAGGGAGATTATTTTTTAACTCCCATTAAAAAATTACTAACTATATTGACATCTTCAAGTTCTGGAACATAATAACACCTACATTAACTCCATAGGCAATCACTGTGTAAAATGCTCATATTAAATGTATATCAAAAGAAACATAGTAACTAACAGATCCTAAATATTGCAAAAAGCAACTAATTATCCATTCAAATATACATTGTAAAATTAAATTTGGAAACAATACAACCTTTACCTCTGACACATTATTATTTACTAGATTTTCAAATAATATAAAAATTAAAACTGAAGCATATGTGAAAAGGTACTATATTAATTTTTTAATATGTTAAAGTAATCTCGTAGTATTAACAGTATGTCATCACTCTGAATATTACCAACCAAGATAATTAATCTAAAACTTCACAGCACTAAATTATACTCACTCTGAACGGAGTCGGGCTTCCATACCATCTGGTAGAAAAAGTTTTATTGTGGAAACAATACACCCATGGGTAACTGGTTAAAACAAATAAAATAATTGTTTAAAAATATGAAGCTTGGTGGGTCTCATATCTAAATTTGCATTTCATTCTTAAAAGTAATAATTCCTAGAAAAGTAAATACATCTAGTGGTTTAATGACAGTATGTATTACTACCTTAGAAAAACTTCCAATTCCTTAACAGACAATGAAAAGTCAACTGCCCAGTGCACAGAAATAGTAAGAGGAGAGAAGATGAACATCTCTGTCCCTGTTTGCTGACATCACACCTGTCTACTGCCTTTTAAAAAGTAGTCCTTATTCTCAACTCCTGTCTCCAACTGTCCCCCAACCACACCCCATGAGACTTGAAAGTCCCTGATGCAGAGTTTAGAACATGTTATGCACTCTTCTCATGTTACAGGCAAGAAAATCAAGGCTGCTGACACTTGAGAGTGCCTCTCCGATTCTCCCTCCACATAGTTGCTCTGACTCATGCAGGAGCTCTCCAGGGATGCTTTCATACAGCTGTTTGTCTTTCCATCTCCAATACCTTTTGATAAATTCACAGCAGTCTCTCTGTATATAATGCATAATATTGTTTCTTACTCCTTTTCCTACTGAAGGTTTTGAGAGACAAATCTCCCTCATACAACCAACCGTACAGATCATGTACCTTTTATAGAAAAAAAAGTCTTCTAATGTAAAGACTGATAGTTCTGATTTCTCTATTCTTAAAATACCACATCACTGATGAGATCAAATGTGTTAGTTTTACTAAACTGACTTAAAGTTGATATGGGCAGACAAAAACGCATTATATAATGGTTTTCAGAGTAGTGCTTACAGTGACTATATATATCTGCCAAAACTCAGTGAATCTTATAAGCAAAATTGGAATATGTGATATATATGTATATATAATTTTATTATATAGCTATATATTATATTTTATATATTTATGTTATATATTTATATTTTAATATATTTATTAGATTTCGATTGTATTATTAATATGTTACTGTATAATATATTGTACATTATAATAAATATATTATATATTATGTAGTTATATAAAATAGTTCTAATGGGCTAGAGAGATGGTTCAGCAGTTAAGAGCAGTGACTGCTCTCCCAGAGGTCCTGAGTTCGATTCCCAGCAACCAGATGGTGGCTCACAACCATCTATAGTGGGATCCGAGGCACTCTTCTAGTGTGTCTGAAGACAGTAACAATGTACTCACATACACAAAATAATTAAAAAATGGTTCTAATGATATATCTATATATCAATAAAACTATTATAACAATAGTTATTGCTGTAGGGATATATGTTGAAAAATTATAATCATAGTATCAAGATGATAATACAAAGCAATATGACTATCATCTGGAAATGCATATTTAAGGAATTTAATACAGATGAGTCAATATTTGTCTTCATTGACTGATTATACACAAAAACTGCTAATATAGCCAAAGAGTATCTACTGGACAATCTTCTTAGTTCTGTTTGAAATAGCCGTCATTGCCACGAATCATTTGGCCTCTTTAGTGGCCATAGCCTCTAAGCTACTGCCACGGGTCTCTCATGCATAAGCAGGTTACATGCAATCTCCAAATATCTTACTGTTTACAACCCCATTTTTCTGAACATCCAATCTGTGATGTTGTTTACCTCCTTGCTAACATAACCAAACGGATTTTTTTTTTCCCCTTCATCGCTTCTGCATCAGTCCCAGTCTCCAGTTTCCTACCTGGTTTCCTGCCCTGATTTCCCTACATGATGAGCTACAAGTTGTCAGCTGGAATAAACCCTTCCTCCTCGAGTTGCTTTGGTCATGATGTTTTATCACAACAGAAACCCTAAGAAAAGCAGTGAGTGCTTTTAACCACTGAACCCTCTAGAACCCTGTGCTGGAATTCTTGATTCTTGGCTTGGAAAGACTTTCCTCAAACTCCAGAGTGAGAGGTTCCTTTCCGTCCCGTGTCATCTAAATTTTCCCTCCTATCCTGCTTCATCCCTTCTATGCCATCTCTACTTCCAGATTCTGATTTTAGAACCAGTCCCTGTCAAACCTTTCTCCCCGGATCTCTTATCTTTTTCTCCAACCTCCTTTACCCTCAGAACAATTTCACTTGGTCCTGACTATTGCTGCCAACTGTGCCCCTGCCCTCAAAGCCTCATCTCCTACTTGATTTTTGCCTCCGCCCTCAGATTCTAACTGTTGATCCAAAAAGGCCAAAAATCAAAGCAAAGTGCCCCGTTTCTAGCAGTCACAGGCACCCTAGTGCTTGGAGCCTGATTCACTGACTTGTGAGCCACTACACAATTAGCACCCCCAGCACTTCAGCCCAAACAACAGGGGCGTTATAAAATTTATGACTTCAAACCCTGTAAGTACCACCTATTAAACTCATGAGGGGGGAGGAGGAAGGGGAAAATGACTTGTAAGTGGTAAAGGCAGAAGAGCTATTTTGAGAGAGGAAGGGCATCACCAAGGGGAAGGGACAAAGAAGATAGTAGGTGAATAGAACCAAAATATTTCATTTCCATGTATAAAATGCCACAATGAAACACATTGTGTCTAGTTAAAATATGCTAACAAAAAGCTTTTAATAAATTTATAACAAAAAGAAACATAGGAGGATGAGTTACAGAATAAAGCCACAGTACCAGAGCCAACATGTGATGTATCACATCAGGAATTCTACCCATCAGCTAGGTTACTCTCAATGAGGCTAAACAAGGGCTAATGCAGAGCAGGTAGAAAAAAAGTCCACGTCTGACTCAGTGCAGCCAATCTACGAAAAGACTTCATGTTAACTAAATACACAGAAGCAGAGAAATCTTTGTAATCTTCTATAATAGCAACAGGAATTTAAGCAATGTAATAGGCATGTTTTAATATTTGTATTATCAACTCAGTATAGTAGATTTTTCCCAGATACTGTGCTAAAAAGTGTCAACAAAAAAGGAACTAGAAGCCAGGCAGTGGTGGTGCACACCTTTAATCCTAGCACTTATGAATCAGAGGCAAGTGGGTCTCTGAGTTCAAAGCCAGCCTGGTCTACTCAGACTGAGTTTCAGGACAGTCAGGGCTACACAGAGAAACCTTGTCTCAAGAAATCAAAATCAAAACAAAACATAAAAGTGGGAGGAGGAGAGGAACTGGGAGTCAAATGAGTTTGGGAGACACTGAGTTAAAAGAAGTTTAGAATGTTTTTATGAGTATTACTTCTGAGCTTTCTTTGGGGGTAGGGGGACAGAAAGGAAAAGCTGAGAATACTGCTCAGTGGTAGAGCAATTGCCTTGCATATATGCAAGGTCCTAGGTTCAATTCCCAGGACAGAAACAAAAAACTTAAAGAGTATTTATTTATACAGCATGAAGATACATCCCCAAGCCTATCTGACCATCTGCTCCACCCCCTGGTCCTCTTTCAAAAAACACTTACAGAGAATCTAATATTATGAGGGAAATACTTAGAATAATAGTGTGCTAAAGAAGTCTATAAAATATTTTGTTCTCAAAATCACCACAAAAATGATTTCTGTATTTCATGTTCCAGGACTAAATAGTAAAGTATATAATTTACATAGTCTATCCAGAAAGGAAAGGGAGAATCAGAACATTGCCACATTAAATAGACAGATTATTCTAAACCACATACAAATTTCTTCAACAGTGTTAAAGAGGAAAACCAGGTGTGTCCAAATGGAGGCAACAGAGCCAGCGTGGAGGAACTATTTACAATGACTGCGTGGATGGAGACGACTCAACCAAAGTAGCACTATGTACTGCTCCAGTGGGTTTCCTTCCTGTTATCTGCACAGACCATTCACTTGGTTTCCAGACCTATTTACTTTGTGGTATGCATTCAGCTTCTTTTTGCCTCTTCACACATATGCCACTTAGGGGACCATGTTCAGTTTGATTCGCTTAAAACCTTTTGGAGGCCATAGAATGGGAGGGAGAAACACTGAGGTCTATTGTATCTGGCTCTGGCTCGAATCCTGGGCAGAGTAGGGAAGCCAGGTCATTCCACATTTAGCAGTCCTCTGAAGGATCTCAAGAAGATTGGCAACGGCAGGATGAAACAATGGAACCCTTAAAAACCCAGAAATGTTTTTAAAAAGAAGATCTGAATCAGAGATTAGCATTTCTAGGCTGAAATAACTTTCATTAATTGATTTTTACCATTTAAGATAAAATAATTGTTTCGATTTTTCTATCTTTAAGTTTTCTTTTATGAGGCTTCCAGTTTTTAGGCTTTAAGAGTTAGAAGTGCAGAGCACGAAAGGTGGTTCAATAGTGCTTTTGTTCTAAAATTAAATTACTATTCTATCATCCTGTCTTCTCTTGAGAACTGCAGTTTAGTCATCACAAAGCTTTCAACCTTCAACACTTTTTAAAAGGATTTGTTTGAATTATGTGCATAGGTGTCTGTGTGTGGCTATGGACATGCACGTGCAGGTACCTAAGGAATCCAGAAGGAGGTGTCAGACATCCTGGAGCTAGCGTCACACTTTTGAATTTGAGTGCCTTTTGTGGGCACTGGGAACTGAACGCTGGTCCTCTTGAGAGCATCACACGCCCCTAACCACCGAGCCATCTCTCGAGCCTCTTCAACCGCTTTCTATACTCAGGCATAACTGAGGTTTGTTGTTGTTTCCCAAGTACGGGGGTGAAATGTTAGGACCTCATGCATACCTGGCAAACCTCCTACCAGTGATCTACCCTCCTACCAGCCAAGCCGTTCTCCTTACAGGACAGGAGATATGGGTGCTTTTATCCTTCTCTTTATCTACTGGTTTTCAGAATGGCAAATACATTTCATTTAAGTTCTTCTGAAAGTAATAAAAAAAAAAAACATTTTCCCATTTAAGTTTTTTTTTAAAAAAAAGATTTATTTGTTTATTATATGTAAGTCCACTGTAGCTGTCTTCAGACACTTTTTTGTTCATTCCAGCCCTGCTAAGAGGGCATCAGATCTCATGGCTATGAGCCACCATGTGGTTGCTGGGATTTGAACTCATGACCTTCGGAAGAGCAGTCGGTGCTCTTAACCGCTGAGCCATCTCTCCAGACCTCCATTTAAGTTTTAATGTAAGCCCACCAACTCAAACATGTTTGACATACTTCAACCCGATGCTGCTATAATTTGATGTTCAAAATGCTTGTCTTTCACAGTGGAGATTCACTCATGTTAATTCCTACAAGTCCTTTTATGGGAGGTCAGCAATCTTAGACAAACACCTCTACTGATAGGACAAAAACCTTGCAGGTTCAATGTATATATTCATTGACTTTGACTCAGAATCTGCTATTTCTCCAACAAGTCTTGATTCTATGTAGTTTTTAAATCCTTTTTCTCAATATGCAGATTCCCCTACTTTATTTCTCTTGGCATACATGAGTAATTACTACTGGCTTATTCTACCCCCCCCCCCCCATGAGATGCAGTTCTGTGGTTTACCTACTTGCTCAATAAATATTCACTGAGAATTTGCTGGTTACACAGCGGTATTGCTGGGAATAATATTGAAAACAAAGGTGACTGTGTCTAAGTCCCTGCCTTAAGATCAACAGGGAACAAACCAGATATAAAAAGAAGAAACCACAGCTGCTGTGAGAACTAAAAACAACATGGGAATTTGTACTGAGCATGGACAAGGGAAGGTTTTAGCAGAACAGACAAAGCAAGGTTAGAAAGCTGCAAATGGAAAGAAGGGCAAAAAAAAAAAAAAAGGTGCAAATCAAAAAAGAAAGCACACATATAGCAGACAGCTGGAGTGAGCTGCAAACAAGAACAAGAAGGAAGGAATGCACTCAAGAGGCAGAGGCAGGTGATCTCTCAAGCTTAGGACTGGTCTGCTTTATGTAGAAAGTTCCAGACCAGCTAGAGCTACATGAGATCCTGTCTGAAGAAAAAGAGGAGGAAAACAAGCAGTAAAGGATGGGGCCTGGAGAGACAGCTCAAGCAATCAGAGCCCTTGCTGCTCTTCCAGAGGACTGAGCTCTAGTCCCAGCATCCACACTGGGCAGCTCACAGCCACCTGCAACCCAGCTCCAAAGATCCTACATTTTCTGTCCTCCATGGGCACCTGCACATGGGTGGCAAAGAGACACATGGACGTAAGTCGTTAAAAAGAGATGTATACTTCAAGGCCTTCTGAATGCCAATCCCCAGTAAATACTGTCTGGCTGTAGGGCCTTCCCTTTCTAATACAGTCTGAAACTGCTCTTGGCCTCTTCTGCCCAGGCTGTTCAGTAGTGCTGTACAAAGTGCTATACAACATCATACTATTGTTTAACTTTTTTTAAAAAAAATCTATACTTTTTCCTAGTATAAGCTTGAACAGGTAATACATGTTTTCTAATATAACTGTATCTCAATAGCCTACAAATTAAATAAAGTTTGTGAATACAATAAATGCCCAAAGCACTTAAATGACAAATGTTTTGATTTCCTAAGATGGCAGAAAAGACAAACATTTCAAGAAGCCTGCAGAAATCTCATATTGCAGAAATACTGTCCTAATAATTATCCAAAGTCTCCTTCAGGCATGGACGGGGGAAGCGTATGAACGAGTCTGGAAAGAGCTGCAGGCTGTGTTCTGTTATCAGCACCCTACAGAACGGCACATATGCTGGCATAATGAAGGCTTTGCTCAGCGTAGCTTCACTAAGCCATTTCCTAAAACTCGTCACCGCATTCCTTTATCAATTAATGCCCAATAAATTCTATTTTTAAGAACCTTCTATCAATAAGTAGGAATTTCTCCGAGCAAACACAAGGTGGGTTCCTTACGTGTGGGACTCCACTCCCTTGAGTGTGAGTATGCTAGGACAGCAGCAGAGAGATCTGCCCAGTGCTGCTCTTCTCGCTGTGAGCACAGTTCGAGTACTTGTACTGAGGAGCAATCAACACTTCACATCACGACTGTACATGTAGGTTGGCTCTACCCAAATTCAAGTACCAAAATGAAACTTAGAGAGGAGGAGAGCTAACATAATGGAAATAAGACTACTAATCTAAGGGCAATGCAAGTTTATACAGAGATCTGCACACAAATGAGAGTCAGCACCACTGCCAAGTCTACTGTACTGTACAAAACATCAGTCTAAAGATTTAGGGTGTCTCCAGATCAGACCGTGCTCAGAAAACAGGAGAAATTTGCCAAGCTATCAGTCCAATGAATTAAACTAATAAAGTATAAAAATAACTGCCCTCTTTTGGTTTGTACCAGAAGTGGTTTAATTTTGAGCCAGCCATAAGAGTTCATAATCAGAGAGCAGACAGTGATATAGCCAAGAAACTTCAGAATTGTAAAATAAATAATTTTTTAAGGGCAATTGATTATTTAGCTAGAGAATTTCCAGTTTCAAGGACTGAAGCACTGGAAACCTTATACTTGCATTTAGCTTAAAGAGATAAATCATACTTGATCTATGTCAAGCATGGATCTCCTTGTTCTCTTTGGTCAATTATTGGGTTTCATTGGTACCACAGATAGTCATGTGCATGATCTATTCATGAGGCCAGTGATACATAGAGAAATAAGCTTGGATCACTTTCTGCAAAAGTGAAGTTTCCATACAAAAAGGAGCACAAGAGAGCATTTTACCCCACATTTTATTTATGGAGTATTGGTATGAAAAAATGGCACCTAGGTTTGCAGTCATCATCCTCTGACTGTGAGCAAGAGTATGCGAACACTTTAACAGCATGTTAAAGATAGGAGGAAAAAGGGCAGTGAGGACCTTAAAGCCATAATTACTTATCTTTAGGATAAAACATTTGACAATCATTGCATTCTTTTTATAATTTTTTAGTTAGGATACACAATAAGTTTCACTGTATCTTTTTCATACATACGCATGTGTAGGAGCACGTCTATCAACTGCTTCACTCCAGCATATCTACCCATCACCCACCCTACAGCCCTCTAGCTAATTTTCCTTCTGCTCTTATGACTGAGCTCCATGATATCATTAAGTCAACCAACCAAACAGCAGTAAATAGCAAGACTTACTGCTCACTAAGTCTCAGTAAGTCTTGCTATTGATAAAAACACCATCCCATGCTATAAGTTCATCTTAGCTGGGAGTAATGTCACTGCAGCCAAGCGCTTCCTCACACAATAGCTCCCTATGATTTTAGAACATCATGAAGAATATTCATTACTAATTAACATTTTATAATTTATAAATTTAAAAAAGCAAAAAGGAAGTAGGTAACTTTAAAAATTTTTGCTTCGCATGTCCTTAAATAGTTCTTACAAGAATGCCATGTTTTACAGCACTACAAAGAATTTTAAAGCTTATAAAGACAAATGACAGGAAAACTGATCACACTCATACCTTTGCGTGTGTTCTCTGTCACATCTACCCCAAACTGGATAATGTCACCAGAAAGAATTTCGCATGGTGGACTTTCTTCAGAGCCTCGACTCAATCTCTGGCTATTTATAAAGGTACCATTACTACTTTTAGTGTCTTGGAGATAAAACTGAAAAGAAAGTGAAAAGCAAATGATTAGAAGTAATAATTTCAAACTTTGAAAAAAGTACTGTCTGTCACTTTGCAAACCACTTCAAGTAGACTTTCCCCATCAACTGAAACCACTCATTTCAGTTAATATTCCATACATATGAAAATAAAAACTTAAAACAGTTTAGCTTAAAATAGAACTGAACATATGGTAGAACCGCCTCACAAAGCAGATTGTGTTATGTTCTCAAAGTGTTAAACATAGAGTACAACCCAACAGTTCCAAAATTCCTTGATTAATCCAGATTAATGGAAAACACAAGTCTTCACAAACACTCATAACAGCATTGTTCATAAAAAATGAAAACCAGAATCAATTGAAAATGTCTGTCAACTGGCTGTATAACAAATGCAGCCTATCACACCAGGTTACTATTTGACAATACACGTATACCTTCACATGATGAGCCTACAGAACATAATGCAGAGAAGACAGCTGAGGATGAGAGTGATAGCACATGCCTATAACTTAGGACTGGGAGCTCAGGACAGAGTGCTTGTAAGCATACACAAGGTCCTGGATTCAATGCCCCACAGGGCAGTATAGGAGATAGCAAGGGAGAACCAGCTGCAGAGATCACCACAAGTCTCCAAAGACCATATATTGTATCAGTTCATTTACCTGACACATACCAAATGTGTAAATACATAAAAACAAAAGTACATCAATGATTACAAGGAACTAAGGTAGCAGAGTGACTGATTGATAGTTTCTTTCAGAAATAGTGAAAAAATATGGTAGTATAAAACCATGAACGCACTAAAAGCTACTAATCTAAACACTTTAAAAGGTGAATTTTAATTCTGAAATAGTAGCCCGTATCTGTAATCCAGCACTCAGGAGTCTTAATTTGATACCAGCCTCAACAACATGATAGCTCAATGCCAGTCTAGGCAATATAATGAAACCTAACCACAAGAGTAAAATGAAAACGTTTACAGTACAGATACTAATAGATTCATATATAAGTAAGAAATGTGAGGGTTAAACAAGTTAAAGTATCTTCCCACAGATCAGAGGTAACACACACACAAGGGCTCAGTTAATACGACCAAAGGATATAACTTCCATGTTTCATTATCTTTCATTCACCTCCCGAGTACTCTTCAAAATCAATCCCATCAATAATTTACTAAAAATGGCACTTCGTTTCATTTCATTTATAATCAGGTAACAATTTAAAGGCTACTACTATACTATCTATAAATGACTTATTCTGTTTAAAATTTCAACACAAAACAACTGCTGACTTTGTCTAACAACTAATGCACTTAATTTCAGATCATTATTTAAATTCTGTTGATATTTTACAAATTTATCCAAAATTTACATCCCTGAACCCCAGTTAGACAAGGACAGGCAACCCTATCAGGAAAGAACAGCTATTCACAAAATCTTCTTTAGCATTAGAACTCACTGTATAAAGAAATGGAGGAGATGCCGGGCAGTGGTGGCACACACCTTTAATCCCAGCACTCGGGAGGCAGAGGCAGGCGGATTTCTGAGTTCGAGGTCAGCCTGGTCTACAGAGTGAGTTCCAGGACAGCCAAAGCTACACAGGGAAACCCTGTCTCGGAAAAAAAAAAAAAAGAAAGAAAGAAAGAAAAAAAGAAAGAAATGGAGGGGAACACTTTGAATATATCATTAGGAAATGTGGCAACAAATAGATTCTGGTTTATTTTTTTAGTATTTATGCTTGGAGAAGACATATATAGCTAATACAAAATTGACAGTCACTTCAAACTTCTAATAATGACCTGCTCGCCAGTTAAGTGAATTTATAGGATTAAAATTCTATCTTCTTAATACTTTAGATTAGTTTTATTTAAATATGATTGAGTGTTTTGCCTGCATGTATACATGTGCATCACGTGTATGCTGGATGCTCATAGAGGCCAGAGAGGGTGTCCAATCCCTGGAACCAGGGATGCCTGTAAACTACCATGTGGGTACTAAGAATCAGTTCTGAGCCCTTGGCAAACGGAACGCATGCTCTGAGCCATTGCTCTAGCCCCACTGTTGTTGTTGTTAATATGAAAAGAAGGAAAAAAAAAGTTCATGAAACAGCTCAGTACTATTTATTAAAACTTTGTTGAAAGGCAAATAAAAATCTATATACATATATTATGGACCAACATCTTATTTGTAGATTCTACACATAATTAAAAATAACAGCCTTTCAATTAAAAAATAATAAATCAGTATTAATGCATGTTCTTTTCAAAATAGACCACACTATCTTTGGTCTCCACTTAGCTGGAACATGTTATTTATATTAATTGCTCATTTTAGATTAAAAACAATCTAATGGCTTCCAAATATCTTAGAGGGAAATATAAAGTGCTTTCTACCGTAGCCTAGAGAGGCAGTCCCATGTGATATTGTTCTCACATCTTTTCATGGCAATTGATGCCCACTCTGCTCTGAATCTGTATGTGGACACAGACTGAATTTCCTTAAAGCATTATCTATAAAAATACACTGCTTCTTTGTAAACGTTTCAATGTTGAACGGCTTTGCAAATATCCAAATACCAAAAAGAGCTGAAGCTCCCAAACAAAACACAAGCATGGTATGTGTGTGTGTGTGTTCATTCACATCTACAACAGTTAACAACAAATTTTAACTCCATACTGAAGATATTGGTTTGTTTAGTCCTCAAGACAAGTTCTCACATACCCCAGGTTGGCCTCAAACTTGCTACCAGCAGAGTGTGAGCTTGAACTTCTGACATGCACCACCACTCCCAAGTGCTTATGGGACAAGCTTGGCAGGTACTCCACAAACAGTCACAGCCCCAGCACCAAATGGGGAAATTTTCTAAGTGTGATTACAAAATTAATTCTCAAAAGACTGGAAATATTGCAAAAATACATTTTAAATCTACCTCAAACAGAGTGACTAAGACAAAACCCCACAGGCAGCATTTATAGTACAAGTAGGTAGCAAGATACCCATAGGACCCCAAAGCCAAAACAGAAAACTGCTGCATGACCATATACAGGGGGTTTGACCAGACCTGAGAATCACAAAATAGCTACCAGGAGACAGTTTGAAGGACAGCAAGAGAAGAGAAGCAGAAAATGAAAACATCTATCTCAATCCAATAACCATAACACTTGGTTCCTAGTTGAACCAAGAGCCTTTCTCAGGAAAAAGTTAGGCTCTACAACTTAGGTAAACAAGCTCCCTCTATGGAAATTCTTAAAACAAACCAGCCAACCAAAGCTGCCTTCCAAGACATGGCTTTCATAATGGAAAGAAAGCTACTGGAAATGGAGTCAGAAGTGACAACAGGGACAGCAAAAGAAAAGATCCATAAAAAAGTGGAGAAGGAAAAATAAACTCATGCATTTCTAGAACATTTCACAAAAACAACACAAGAGGGCGCTCTGTGAACTTGAAAACAAAAAGCCCTTAGGAAAATCACTGAAGGCAGGAAGAGGCAAAAAATAAATAGGAAAGGTTCTAGAAGAAATGTTGGCGTCAGTAAGTCCAATAAACAGTGCCTAAAGGGAATGAAAAGCTGTACGGAAGCAAGTTTATCAAACCGCAGAGAAACGAACAAAGGACAGCAGCCAGGGTAGGGGCTCCCAGCCAGCATCCGTCCACACAGAGACACCTTAAAAAGAAAGAACTCAGTAACGCCCCAGAAGCAATCTTGCTAGAACTCAAGGAAATATGCAAACACTTAGAACAGTGCATAAACACTGATTCAAGAATGAGGCAAGGCAACAGCAAAGTAAGCTAGCGTCAGCACTGCATGCTGTCTCTCAATCAAGGACTCTAGATACTCGGGGGGGGGGGGGGGGGGAGAGACAGAGACACACAGAGAGAGGGGAGGGAGAGACAAAGAGGGGTGTGAAAGCAGGGGATAACTAGAGGGTGAGAAAGAGGTCTAACAGAGAACAAGAGGAACATGGGAAGAAAAACACTCCATGTTCCCTTTCATGCAGAACCTAGATTTTATTACATACACAAGGAAGGAAGGAAGGAAGGAAGGAAGGAAGGAAGGAAGGAAGGAAGGAAGGAAGGAAGGAA